>VWZD01011076.1:557897-571179 GCA_013396695.1 Sakesphorus luctuosus
CATGATCTGGTAAATGGACTGGAGTTGGCCCAAGGGTTGGACTTGATGATCTTGGAGGTCTTTTCCAACCCAATTGATTTCATGGTTCTATGATTCTATTCTATTAAGAGCCTGCAGCACAAGGGGAGGGTGCTCCACACCACTGCATCCCACACAGGCAGCCTGGCAGCTTCCCTGGGACAGTGATCTCCACAGTGCACACTGCAGGGCCAGTGCAGAGCGCCTGCTCCAGGAGATACCCCAGAATGCAAGTTCAGCTCTCATCAGACATGCACCTGCATTCCCTCCCAGAGTGGCACTGCAAGGGTTGGCCTGTGAGGACACCAGAGGACACTTGTCCCATCTATAGCAGATACACACAAAGTCCTGCATACCTCCATCAACTCTGAGATGAGCTCAGTTGGTTAAAACTTGGTTGTAATAATACCAAGGTCATGGGTTCAATCCCCTATGTGGGCCATTGACTTAAGAGTTGGACTCGATGACCCTTGCGGGTCCCTTCCAACTCAGAATAGTCTGTAATTCTGAGTCCAACTCCCAGCTGCCATAAACCTGGAGGAACACAGCTGTACTGCCAGGAAGCATTGCAGGATCCAGAGAGACATCTTGATGTTAAAATGGACACTTTTCAAGACAACTGGCTTTGAGGCAGCAGTGAGCACACAGCCTCAATATTCTACAGCAGGATAGCTATTCATCTTCCAATCATCTCCTACTTCTTGCCAGTTCAGCCCTCCAGTAGCTCCTGCCCTCTTCTTCACTCTACACAAAGGAATTCTTTCTGTCACTGTGATCACAAGTGATCAGCACAGGCTCACTAAAGGTCAGTCATGCTTCACCAACTGATCACCTTCTACAGTGAAACAACTACCTGGATTGATGAGTGGAAAGCAGTTGATACCGTCTACCTTGACCTTAGCAAGATTTCAAGGCTGCCTCTCACATCATTCTCACAGGCAAACTCAGGACGTGTGGACTGGATGAGTGGACACTGAGGTGATTGACAATTGGCTGAATGGCAGATCCCAGAGGGTCATGATCGGCAGCACAGGGTCTAGTTGGAGGTCTGTGATGTCCCCCAAGCTTCAATACTGGGCCCAGTATTGTTTACCTTATCCATCAATGACTTGGATACAGAGGCAGGTGACTCCTCAGCAAGTTTGCTGACACAAAGCTGGGAGTAGTCGCTGATACGCCAGAGGGCTGTGCAGCCCTTCAGAAGGACCTCAGCAGGCTGGACAGATGGGCAGAGAAGAGCCTTCCGAAATTTAACACAGGCAAACACAGGGGTCTGAACCAGTACAGGCTGGGGGCCCTTCTGGAAAAGAGCTCTGTGGAGAAGGGCCTGGGGTCCTGGTGGACAATAAGCTGTCCATGAGCCCCGAGTGCCCTTGTGGCCAATGGTATCCTGGGGTGCATTAGGAAGAAGAGCACTGCCAGCAGGCTGAGGGAGATTCTCATCCCTCTGCTCAGCCCAGGTGAGTTGTATCTGGAGGGCTGTGTCCAGTCTGGGCTTCTCAGTAAGGAGAGACTTGGAGCTCCTGGAGTGGCTCCAGTGGAGGGCAACAAAGATGATGAGGGGACTGAAGCACCTCTCTTACAAGAAAAGGCTGAGGGAGCTGGGCCTCTTCAGCCTCAGGAAGAGACCCTATCCATGTATATAAGTATTTGAAGGGAGTGTGCCAAAAGGAAGGATCCAGGCTCTTCTCAGTGGTTCCAGGCAATAAGACAAGAGGCAATGGGTAGAAACTGATGCACAAGAAGTTCCACTTGAACATCAGGAAGAACTTCCTTGCTGTACATGTGACTGAGCACTGGAACATATCGGCCAGAAAGGCTGTGGAACCACCCCCATTAGAGATATTCAAGAACTGTCTGGATGCAATCCTGTGCTGTGTGCTCCAGGATGATCCTCCTTGAGCAGAGATTCTGGACTAGATGACCCACTGTGCTCCCTTCCAACCTTACCCATTCTGTGATTCTGTAATATGAAATCAGCTTTGAGATGAGCTCAGAAGTGTGTGTACCAAGCAGTGGGCAGTAATAACTCCACATGTGTATCAGCCAACTGCTCTTACACCAGAGAATACTCACTTAAGTAATCCCAGCAAGAGAAAAAAGTTCAAGGTAAGCAAAGAAAACTCAGGAAGCCTCTGAGTTACAAACACAGAGTGTCCCTGGGTGCAGGGGGAATATTATGAGAAACTCTTACAGCTTCTGCAGACCTCTGAAGTTGGCCAGGGCCAAGGACAAGGTACAGTGCTGAGAGATTGCTGGAAAAAACAAACTTCCAGCTTATATGTGATGATGGTGTCAACCCACAACTCACTTTGATGTATTTTACAGCGTTCTTTGATACAAATATACCACAGTATAGTGGGGCTGCCATGGGGCTTCTTTCACTGAACATCATCTCACACTGGCCATCAACACTCCTGGTTCCCACACACTTGTCCTGAAATAAGCGTTAACACTCTGACTTGGAAGCAATATCAGAAGCTTTTCCTCCAGTTCTGTACCATCCAAACTGCAGTGGAACTCAATAAAGATGCCCACTGAAAGCACTGCTCTTCCTTGGTGGAGGCACATGGTCCAACACAACCTGCACAATCTCAAGGAAGGCAGAGCTTTGGGAGGGGGCTTCAGATATCCTGTGGCTCACCAGTGCCTGGAGAGCAGAGTCCCAAGTTATTTTTTTTCCATTCCATAGGGCATTCTGCCATCTCTTTCAGATGGGTAGTGCTACTGGAAAGAGACAGAACTGCTCCTCTCCCAGTAGTGGTTTTCTGTCTTCTCCATTGGACCATGAGATGTGCAGTCTAGTTAAAAGGGGCACTGACAGCACAACTATGAGAGCACTCAGATGAGCTGACACACCAGCTCAACACATAAAGGTATGAAGTCTCCCCATGGAAAAACTACCAAAACAGGAATGGGTAAAACAAAGATATGCATCCATGCTCTTACTATGAGATAATTCATTCCAAGGCAAACTTCACTTCTTAAATGAATAACCAAAAAGCACACATGGATATGGCATGCTGACCTTAAAGTCAGATTAATCTGTCGTGACTGAAGTGTAGACAACATGAGGTTATTCTGCATTAGAGACTTATTTGTCATGAAATCAGTACAAGAATGATCCCCTGCTACTTATTTTCTCAGCATTTAACCCCGTTATGCTGTTTGAGAATATCAGCTCCAAGCCACTGGAGTCTGCCTTCAACAAGTGAGTTAATTTGATGGCTAGAAACATGAGAATAGAACTTCCATCATACTCAAAAATGAAAAGTTCTAAAGTTTACTGGCTATGCTTTTATGCTCTAATGGCTGCTAAGTTAAAGATGCAGCATTTTACTAACAGGTGGTGAATTAATGGCTTTGACATGAATGTTTTGGTTCAGCCCCCAGGTGCAGCAGAAAAGCAAAGATCTCCTTATACTCCACACACACAGAGTCAGGTCAGTCTCCGTTCAGGTGGCAGCTCCTTGACTGATTCCAAGCCACGGTTTAATTTCTTACTCGCAAGGGAAAGGGTGTGAAAAGACATGAACACTCAGACCTGGAGAGCAGATGAAGTGTTACCTCTGACTAGCTGAGACAGCTTTATGGCAGAAACAGGCTCGTAATAGCAATACAGCCACACACTTAGCATGTTTAACGAAGAAGATGCAGCAATACAGAACATGTGAATAAACTGAACCCCTCCAGCATTACAGACACTACCAATGTTATATGCCAGAATTTGGGCATTTACATAAGAGGACATCATACAAATTAATCTTTCTGCACTGAAATCAGATAATAAATCTAATGTACAGCATCAATTATTAAATTTTAAGTGAAGCAGTATTTAATAGTACTTCCATATCACATTTATCACTTAATACAAACCAATCTACTGTGGATATGACAAGTGACTGCCACGTATCCCGACTTCACCCAAGAGTCACACCAAACCCCGTAACTTCAGACCAACAGTGCACAAATGTGCCTGATATCAAACATTAAATACAAGAAAAATCAATCACATTAACAGAGCACCATTTCACTACCCTTTTCATTAGGAACATACCTAATCTTTAGCTTGAAAGCTCCTTGTCATTAGATACAGTTGGCTTTTGCCCACTGTATTAGACAGCTACAAAGGTTCAGGTGTATTTCTCCCATACAGATAATCAACAGCAGGTAAAGTCATTAATTGTTAATTTCTTCACAGAATGGTAAGAACCCAGGCTGAATGTTGGATGACTCTCCAGAGGTATCAGGAGGATGAAAAAAAACCCAAAACAACAGGTGTAACACCTACTGAAAACAAATAAATTCAGCATCCAAATTAATTTGAAAAGAGGCGTCAGGGGTCCAGAAGATTCAGGAAAAATACAGCAGCTTATAAAATACAACTTACTGCTTTGAAGCATGGCAGCTCCAAAGACTTTTTTTTTCCACACCTACAATGTAGTATCAGGTATTCTCTACTGGAAAAAAAAGAAATTACAAATGGCTTGGACAGATTTTCCATAAGATGCTGCCATTAACCTTGACTCCTTTTATAAAGGCAGAAAAGGAGAGAAAAGATTTAGAAAAATGAACCTCCGAGGAAGCACCTGCACCTCACCATGTCTTCCCTTACATCACTTAAACCCCAGCCAACATGGGAAGAGTGTTTTTATACCAGACTCGAAACAAAAACAACACATTCACGCTGTATTTAAGCAACAAACTTCAAGGCTGGGTCAGTCTGTCAGCGTGGCTGTCAGGCATCAAAGGTGATATAGAAGCTTGAGTTGCAGTGAGAACACAGGAGAGACTGCTCCAAACTGGAAATCCACACCAGACACACTTGCCATTTTCAAGACCACCCTTAGCATGACCTTTACCAGGCAACATTTTGATGCACTTTTGCTGACAGAATACACAAACCATGTGCACTTGCTACCATTTCAATGAAGAACAAATCAAACCACACATTGCTAAGAAAAGCCAGCAAAAATAAAATAAAATCGCTGAGCTAATGCAATGTAGCACACTTCAGAAGACACCACTCACCTCGGGAGAGGTTCCCCCATTCACACACCGGGGAACCTGGCAAACCAGGGAGTGTTTTGCGTAGTCATGTGTAAAATTAGATCTCTGTTGTGCAAGCTAACATTCCACTAATATTTTCATTCCAAAGAGACCAAGTGCTTAATTAACATCTATACCGATTCTCAAGCTATTTATCGACACAAAGGAGGTGGCAACTTGATATCATGGTTCCTTAAACACAGCCCTAAATACAGATACAGTTCTTGCTCCTTTCTACCATATATTTACTATTTAAATTTGCCATTGCTTTTCTGCTGCAAGTAAAAACCTCTCTGTAAAACAAACAAACAAACAGTCTGTTAGAACAAGGAGAACAAGTATTGGTTTCCTGTGATGATTTGTTCCAGTTTGCAGCTTTGCCTTTGGAAGCAGCAGAGGCCAAGGAGATACAGTGCCACAGCACACTGCAGGATCTGTATCATTACCTAGTTTGCAACTGCAAACTGGTTGGAATGGCACCTCCCAGACCTCAGAAGTTCCAGTTAAAATGGTATTTTGGGTTGCTGTGCTGGGTTTCAAGGGGATGAAGTTAATTTTCTTCACAGTAATCAGTATGGGGCTGGGGGCAGTCCCGTGGTGTAATGGAGAGCACTCTGGACTCCGAATCCCAAGGACCTGAGTTCAAGTCTCAGTGGGACCGTCCCCTGGCAGTTCAATGCCTCCCTGCCATCCCATCCCGTCACATCTCGGATGCTCAGCAGGGTCAGCCCCGGTCAGTACCGGGTGCTGTGACAGTCCCGAGGACTTCCCTGTCACTGTCCAAGCTCGCTCAGCCGTGGCAAATGGACCTCAGGACTGAAACGGTGGGGCCAGTTCTGTGCACGCTGAGCCTCACCTAAAACATCCACTGTGCAGGCTGGAAGGGCACAGCCACGTGGGGAGAGAGAGCCCTGCCCAAATCTGCGTTCGTGGAGTCTGGCCATACACACACAATCAGTACGGGGCTGTGCTTCAGATTTGTGCTCACAACAGTGTTGATAATCTTAGAATGGTTTGGGTTGGAAGGAACATTCAGAATCACCTTGTTCCAACTCCCATGTCCATGGGCAGGGACACCTTCCACTAAATCAGATTGCTCAGAGTCTTGTTCTGCCAGCTTAAAGGCCATCGAGTTCCAATCCCTCTGCTGTGGGCAGAACACCTTCCACTAGACCAGATTGCTCAGAGCCCCATCCAATCTGGCCTTGAACACTTCCAGGGATGGAGCAGCCACAACTTCACTGGGCAACCTGTGCCAGTGAACACCAGGCTGTTTCCATTATTGCTCAGCAGCAGCACCTACACAGGGCCAAGGCCTTTCCTGCCCCTCGCCCACCTCACCAGTGAGGGTGCTGGGGGTGTACAAGGAGTTGGGAGGAGACACATTCAGGACAGCTGACCCCAAGTGACCCAGGGAACATACCAGACCATACAGTGTCATGCTCAGCAATAAAAGCTGAGGGAAGAACAAGGAAGACAGAAAGCTGGGAGTGATGGCCTTGGTCTTCCCCAGTCACCCTTACAGGTGATGGAGCCCTGTGGTCCCAGAGATGGCCCAACACCTGCCTGCCAGTGGGAAGGGGGGAATGAATTCCTTATGTTGCTTTCCCTATTAAACTGTTTTTATCTCAGCCCAATGGTTTTCCCCCTTTTACCCTTCCCATTCTCTGCCCCATCCCACCATGGGAGTCAGCCAAGCAGGGTTGAGTTGCTGACTGGAGTTAAACCTCAGCTGCTGCTTTTTAATAAAACCTACAAGAAACCATTTTGGTTTTGAGGCATATAAACTAGCAAATTTGAGTTAACATTGTCACCATCTTGACAGACACTCAACTTCACTCCTTCCTAAGAAGTTTGTCATAATTCCAACCCAAGTCACAACACTACTTAGAGCATTCATAAAGGCAGGATAATTATTCTTCATAAAATAAAATCTTCACCAGATAACCACAAGTCTCATTACTCTGCTTGAATAGCTCCAACTTTCAAATGAGCCATCAGCTGGAAGAGTTGAGCTATTTTATCACAGAGCCTTTGTAAGAAGACTATTTCCAGGGCTACCCGTTTATCCCACTACTCAACAGAGATGGGTGAAATCAACACCACACGTTCTTATTTCCCTATTCAAGTATGTTTCAAACTACCCACTAAATCCCAAAGAACATTTCAAATTGGTTTCTGCTTTTTAAGACCATACCTGTGTATACATGGTTACAACATCCAGCTTGCCACTAATTTAGGTTAATTTGGTATCTAAATTAGTCAGACTACCATTGAAAACTATTCCTACCTGAGCCCTGCTGTCCTTACTATTGAAATTCTAAGGCAGAGGAAATAATACAGCAAAGTTTAAGTGCTATCTGAACATTCACAAAAATCTGAAATAAGCAATAACTTCCCAGCTGTCAACACAGGCTCAGCATCCCTTACTCTGAAGGAAAGTTATAGCCTGTTCCCTTAATAATGAAGTTGTTCTTTGTGCTAATTGTTAATAGGGAAGAAAGTACGATGGTTACACAACTACTGAACAACACTCACTCTAAAAACCCCTAGCTCTCCTTGGGGCTCCTAATATAAAGGAAATCATAGAATCACAGAATCAATTGGGTTGGAAAAGACCTCCGAGATCATCAAGTCCAACCCTTGGTCCAACTCCAGTCCATTTACCAGATCATGGCACTCAGTGCCACGGCCAAGCTCACCTTAAAAACCTCCAGGGATGGGGAATCCACCCCCTCTCTGGGCAGCCCATTCCAATGCCTGATTACTCTCTCTGGAAAGAATTTGTTTCTGATCTCCAGCTTCAATTTCCCCTGGCAGAGCTTGAGCCCGTGCCCCCTTGTCCTATTGCTGAGTGCCTGGGAGAAGAGACCAACCTCCACCTGGCTACAACTTCCCTTCAGGTAGTTCTAGACAGTGCTGAGGTCACCTCTGACCCTCCTCTTCTCCAGGCTAAACACCCCCAGCTCCCTCAGCCTCTCCCCACAGCACTTGTGCTCCAGTCCCTTCACCAGCCTTGTTGCTCTTCTCTGGACCCACTCCAGCCCCTCAATTTCTTTCCTGAACTGAGGGGCCCAGAACTGAACACAANGTGCTTCAGATTTGTGCTCACAACAGTGTTGATAATCTTAGAATGGTTTGGGTTGGAAGGAACATTCAGAATCACCTTGTTCCAACTCCCATGTCCATGGGCAGGGACACCTTCCACTAAATCAGATTGCTCAGAGTCTTGTTCTGCCAGCTTAAAGGCCATCGAGTTCCAATCCCTCTGCTGTGGGCAGACCCCCTTCCACTAGACCAGATTGCTCAGAGCCCCATCCAATCTGGCCTTGAACACTTCCAGGGATGGAGCAGCCACAACTTCACTGGGCAACCTGTGCCAGTGAACACCAGGCTGTTTCCATTATTGCTCAGCAGCAGCACCTACACAGGGCCAAGGCCTTTCCTGCCCCTCGCCCACCTCACCAGTGAGGGTGCTGGGGGTGTACAAGGAGTTGGGAGGAGACACATTCAGGACAGCTGACCCCAAGTGACCCAGGGAACATACCAGACCATACAGTGTCATGCTCAGCAATAAAAGCTGAGGGAAGAACAAGGAAGACAGAAAGCTGGGAGTGATGGCCTTGGTCTTCCCCAGTCACCCTTACAGGTGATGGAGCCCTGTGGTCCCAGAGATGGCCCAACACCTGCCTGCCAGTGGGAAGGGGGGAATGAATTCCTTATGTTGCTTTCCCTATTAAACTGTTTTTATCTCAGCCCAATGGTTTTCCCCCTTTTACCCTTCCCATTCTCTGCCCCATCCCACCATGGGAGTCAGCCAAGCAGGGTTGAGTTGCTGACTGGAGTTAAACCTCAGCTGCTGCTTTTTAATAAAACCTACAAGAAACCATTTTGGTTTTGAGGCATATAAACTAGCAAATTTGAGTTAACATTGTCACCATCTTGACAGACACTCAACTTCACTCCTTCCTAAGAAGTTTGTCATAATTCCAACCCAAGTCACAACACTACTTAGAGCATTCATAAAGGCAGGATAATTATTCTTCATAAAATAAAATCTTCACCAGATAACCACAAGTCTCATTACTCTGCTTGAATAGCTCCAACTTTCAAATGAGCCATCAGCTGGAAGAGTTGAGCTATTTTATCACAGAGCCTTTGTAAGAAGACTATTTCCAGGGCTACCCGTTTATCCCACTACTCAACAGAGATGGGTGAAATCAACACCACACGTTCTTATTTCCCTATTCAAGTATGTTTCAAACTACCCACTAAATCCCAAAGAACATTTCAAATTGGTTTCTGCTTTTTAAGACCATACCTGTGTATACATGGTTACAACATCCAGCTTGCCACTAATTTAGGTTAATTTGGTATCTAAATTAGTCAGACTACCATTGAAAACTATTCCTACCTGAGCCCTGCTGTCCTTACTATTGAAATTCTAAGGCAGAGGAAATAATACAGCAAAGTTTAAGTGCTATCTGAACATTCACAAAAATCTGAAATAAGCAATAACTTCCCAGCTGTCAACACAGGCTCAGCATCCCTTACTCTGAAGGAAAGTTATAGCCTGTTCCCTTAATAATGAAGTTGTTCTTTGTGCTAATTGTTAATAGGGAAGAAAGTACGATGGTTACACAACTACTGAACAACACTCACTCTAAAAACCCCTAGCTCTCCTTGGGGCTCCTAATATAAAGGAAATCATAGAATCACAGAATCAATTGGGTTGGAAAAGACCTCCGAGATCATCAAGTCCAACCCTTGGTCCAACTCCAGTCCATTTACCAGATCATGGCACTCAGTGCCACGGCCAAGCTCACCTTAAAAACCTCCAGGGATGGGGAATCCACCCCCTCTCTGGGCAGCCCATTCCAATGCCTGATTACTCTCTCTGGAAAGAATTTGTTTCTGATCTCCAGCTTCAATTTCCCCTGGCAGAGCTTGAGCCCGTGCCCCCTTGTCCTATTGCTGAGTGCCTGGGAGAAGAGACCAACCCCCACCTGGCTACAACTTCCCTTCAGGTAGTTCTAGACAGTGCTGAGGTCACCTCTGAGCCTCCTCTTCTCCAGGCTAAACACCCCCAGCTCCCTCAGCCTCTCCCCACAGGACTTGTGCTCCAGTCCCTTCACCAGCCTTGTTGCTCTTCTCTGGACCCACTCCAGCCCCTCAATAACTTCTGCTGGCATCTCCCAGGGGTAACTCTTCAGACAAGACAATATAGGCCATGCTTAAAAGAAAAAAAATCACAAACAAAGCTCAAATTTTCAAACTGTTAAGCATCAGAATAGTTTCAAAGATGACTAGAAAACCCCTAGACTACTGATTCCCTTCCCTGGTTGCAAAAAGGATATGGAGGGGAGTTACAAGTAGTTGTGATGTGACAGCTGAGATTTACAATTTGCTTCCATTTCTAAGAAATTCAGGAAAAAACCCCAATGCTTTGAGGCTCTGTAGGTATTTCCTTAGAGTTTGTTATGCATCACTGCCACTGCAAATCCACTGCCAAGCAATACTGGTATGAAAAAAATAACTCTGTATAACTGAAATCAAAATCCCTTTTGCATTCCAGGGAAAACCCCACACAGTTGGTAAATAACAGACGTTTGGAGATAAAAGAACCACTTCAGTTTTCAATCAATGTTTAGCACCTTTATGACTTGTACCCTTAAAAACACCACTTTGGGGACTACTTGAAGTAAAAATCATGCAGAAAAATCTGGCCACTGCAGCCGTTTTTGCAAGAGCATAAAGTACCCCAGGTAAGAAGCACCGGCACCACAGACCAGGCACAACCAGCTGGGTGTACCAAAGAAAGCCCCAGTCACACCAGTCACCAGACAGAGTCAAGAATCACCCAAGTTTGGTTTTCACACCTTCACACTTTCTTTCTTAGGGATGAGAAAATGCAACAAAATACATCATCTACACCAGACACAAGCAGAAAAACCCAGCACTTTAGAGAGCACATTTTCAGAAGCTGCATCTCCCCCGATTTGAGGGGGAAGAATAACCCACCCTCTGCCACATTGGAAGGGAAAAAACAAACAGAAAAAACATGCAGAGAAAAGTTTAAAAATCTGGCAATCACCAAATCAACTCACAATGCAAATAATTAGAAACTTTTTCAGCAAAGGATTATGCAGTAGACATTATCCTATTGACAACTCTTCCTCATATTATGCAATTAAAATTCACCTGGATTATTTTTTTAAAATCAAACCCATATATACTTAGAAACAGGTCACCATCTCCTGTTTCAATTTAATTTATTCTGCATTTCACACCAGAAAATTACTACTACACACCCACTGACACTGGGTGTCCCACAGTAAAAGCACAGGTTTTCTTACAGACCTTACTTTAAAGGGATTTTTTTTATTGAAAATTCAAACTTTTAAGTGCATTGGTGACTTTTATGAATAAGTTTTGCAACAGTTTAGCAAAACTACGTTTTTTTTCTAATGAGTCTTTTATGTAGCAAGAGGCACAGGAGGAGTGGTGAGGAATTGAATATCAATATATATTTTCCAGAAAGTTAAATCTGTTTTCAGAAGTTTGTGGATTTCAGCTTTTTTTTCATATTGACTGGGCACCAGACAACATGAGGAGCCAACACAGTAGAATCATAGAATCGATTGGGTTGGAAAAGACCTCAGAGATCATCAAGTCCAACCCTTGGGCCAACTCCAGTCCATTTACCAGATCATGGCACTCAGTGCCACGGCCAATCTCACCTTAAAACCCTCCAGGGATGGGGAATCCACCCCCTCTCTGGGCAGCCCATTCCAATGCCTGATTACTCTCTCTGCAAAGAATTTTTTTTCTGATCTCCAACTTCAATTTCCCCTGGCAGAGCTTGAGCCCGTGCCCCCTTGTCCTACTGCTGAGTGTCTGAGAGAAGAGACCAACCCCCACCTGGCCAGAACTTCCCTTCAGGTAGTTCTAGACAGTGCTGAGGTTTTATTTCATTCTATTTCAGCAGTGCCTGTTTTGAACTCGCAGACAGGACATCTGCACTCGGCAGAACGCAACTTCCTTTGTATGAGGAAACACCTACACTCCGACTTAATCGCACACACCCCTTTCCCCGGCGCAGACAGGGTGGGTTTGCTGGGGAAGGAGGAGAGAGCGAGGGCTTTCCTGGGGAGAAAGCAGGAGCTGCTGGAGCGGAGCAGCCCCGGGATAGGCTCCTCCAGCAGCAGGAAGTTTCCAAGGGCCTTGCCGGGCATGCGCCGTGAGCTCCACGGGCTCCCGATGTGGCAAGAGTGCAGAGGCAACAACCAGGCGAATAACAGAGACAAGAGATCAAGAGCAACAAGCTCCCTCCCCCCTGTATTCCTACGGCCGCCTCCACACAGCCCTCCTTCCCTCCCCAGGCTGCTCCCGCGGCCCGGGCCCTCCCGCATCCATGGCGGGGGGCTGGAATTAGAGAGTCAGGCAACCAAACCTGCTGCTGGAGAGAGAGAGAGGGGAGGGGAGGAGAGGAGGAGCAGCTCGAAAGCAAACAGCGGAGTGCATAACCCATCCCTCCACCTCGCACGTCTCAGGTGGCGGCGGGGGAGCAGCCACAGCTTATCCCCCCCGCACTCCAGAGGGATGAGGGAGGAGGGGAGAGCCGAGGGATGGAGGTGGCACACAATGGCTGGCTGTGTCCGTGGGGAGGAGGCGGCCACAACAGGGCTCGGGGCCTCCCCGTGCCCCCCATTCCTCATCCCGCATGCACAGAGAGGAAAGGGGGGGCACTGGGGATCAGAACGTTCCCTCCTCTGTGTGTGTGTTCCTTCCTGGTTTCCGGGGAGAAGCAGAACCGGACAGATATATCAGATACGGGGTGGGGGGTCTGCGAGGCGACCCCCGAGCTGCGGGGAATGGAAGGGATGGAAGACACGGCGGCTGCCAACGCCAAGATGAACGAAAATAGTTATTCCAGCTTATCCCCCCGCTTTCTGCAAGGAGTCCCACCCGCAGAGACCTCGGGAAGGAGCCCATGGAACCCAAACCGGGGGAGGCAGGGAGGGAGGGACGGAGGGGGGTCACGGGCGGCACTGGGAGCGGGGAGGGGTCCCCCATCTCCTTCCCGTCCCCACCGTGGAAGGAGGTGCCCCCTCTGCTCCCCGAATCCCTGCTCCCCCCTAAAAAAAGCAGGCAGGGAGGGCTCCCCTCCCCCCGGGAATCCCAGGCCCCTCCTCTCCCTGAGCGCGCTCCACCC
>VWZD01011076.1:571613-642324 GCA_013396695.1 Sakesphorus luctuosus
TCCCGTTCCGATTCCGATTCCGGTCTCCGTCCTGGTCCTGGTCCCCGTCTTGGTCCTGGTCACGGTCCTGATCCTTGTCGCGCTGCTGGTGCCGATTCGGGTCCCCGTCCTGGTTCCAGTCCCGACTCCGGTTGCCGTCCTTGTCCTGGTCCTGGTTACGGTCCTGGTCCTGGTCCTTGTCACGCTGCCCTCCCGATTCGGGTCCCCGTCCTGGTTCCCGCCCCGATTCCGGTCCCCGTACCGATTCCGGTCCCGGTCCTTCTGCCCCGTCACGCAAGGCGATGTTTCTCCCTTTCCTCCCACACCAGCCCGTGGTGCTTCCCTGGGTTCTCTATCCTTGCCTCCTTCTCCCCGCCGTGTTCCCAAAATGCTGTGTCCCTCCCCGCCTTCTCTTCCCAGCTCCCCCTTCCACCATGGGCTCCCCCAGTAACTCGCCTTGACCAGGCTCCCCAGAGAAATGGGATTGCCGAATCCCCAAAATATGTTTTCTTCATTCACAAACTTCACTCCTTCCCCCTCCCTACACAGGTCTCTTCAATTTCTCCCGGCCTTTCCACGTGCTTTTCCGCTGTCAGTTTCTAATCCTGCCCTGCCTCTCCCGGGATGGATGGATGGATGGAGGGATGGTGGGAGGGAGGGAGGGAGGCAGGGACGGACGGACGGATGGATGGATGGATGGATGGGAGGGCTCCCCATCCACCTCCTGACCCTGTTCCCGGCAGCGCTGCAGAACCACCTTGTCTTCTGACTCCTCACAGGAGTTTGTTCTCCCCAAAACTTCACACACACCAATTTACTCTGTCACTTTCATTCTCTTTGGTCTTGGGTGGCCCTTTGGATTTTATGACACGTTCTTTTCTTCCCCAGTGTCTCAACAAAATACTGTCTGGTGCACTGCTCCCATTCACCTCTTTTATCCCGCTTGTTGCTGCTGGGCACTGCTCAGGAGCAGAAGGCAGGTGTGCTGGCAGCCTGAAAATACACCGGCTTGCCCGACTGCACTTCAGTCTTAAGTTTCTTCCATTTTGTTTTCAGCTGCTTTTGTCTTCTGCCATCCTTAGCCCCTGCTTTATTTCTCTCTTTCAGCATAGTCTCCTGGCATAAACTTAGATTTTGCCTCCTTTTAAGTTCTGCTTCCTGATGTTTCTGATGTTTTTAAACTCTCATGGCTTTGCTTATAGAGCCTTGAACCATTTCTCCTCCTTGGCTCTGTGTGCTTGGACTATTGCAGCTTACAGAAATTGCTATTTTAGGTTGTACTTGCAAGTCATTTGGTTCAAAGTCTCCTTTTTTTAGGTGTTCCTGTACATTTTTCACAGTCAATAATTTAAAAAAATAATTTATCTGAGGGCTATTTTCCTACTCCTTGGTGGTTGGACCATGCCCAGCATCAAAGGATGTCCAAAGTTCCTGTCAATATGTTCATTCTTATTCTAATCTGAGATACTCTTATTTATTCAAATTACCTGACCTTGCTGCTATTCTCTGGCAGCATTATGGGAAATAGGTTTAGGTTACCAATTTTTATTTATGCTGTGTGAGTTTTGTTTCTTCATTTCTGCTATTTACTTGTTGTTGTGCTGTTTGGAAGAGATGGCATGGATTCCTTGCTCTCCCATTTGCAGTTTGTGCCTGTTTGATCGCACAGCTCCAGCCTTGTGGTACTGTTTGCCCTGGGGCAGCTGATATTCCTGATAATTTTATCATTCATTTACTTCTGCCTAAACCCCCAGGTCTCATTCTACTGTTCTCAAAAGTGGCACAGGCGAAAATTATTTTCATTCTTCAGAGCCAGGAAGTTTATTCAGCCTTTTCTCTTGGATTTCATTTTGTTGAGACTGCTGCTGGTTATTCCTTCAGCTATAATCTCCCTTCAGGCAGCCTTTTGAAGAAAGAANGAGCGCAGGCCAATGAGAATGCGGCGGCGGGGAGACCCCGCCCTCTCGCCGTGGGGGCGGCGCCAGGCGGGGTCGCGCGCGAGGGGCGGTGAGTGCGGGCGCGTGAGGGAGGGCGGGGTGGGCCGCGCCGGGGTTGTCACGTCCCGGTCCTGATCCCTGTCCTTGTCACGCTGCCAGTCCCGATAGGGTCCCCGTCCTGGTCCTTTTCACGCTGCCTTCCCGATTGGGGTCCCCGTCCCTGTTCCCGTTCCGATTCCGATTCCGGTCTCCGTCCTGGTCCTGGTCCCCGTCTTGGTCCTGGTCACGGTCCTGATCCTTGTCGCGCTGCTGGTGCCGATTCGGGTCCCCGTCCTGGTTCCAGTCCCGACTCCGGTTGCCGTCCTTGTCCTGGTCCTGGTTACGGTCCTGGTCCTGGTCCTTGTCACGCTGCCCTCCCGATTCGGGTCCCCGTCCTGGTTCCCGCCCCGATTCCGGTCCCCGTACCGATTCCGGTCCCGGTCCTTCTGCCCCGTCACGCAAGGCGATGTTTCTCCCTTTCCTCCCACACCAGCCCGTGGTGCTTCCCTGGGTTCTCTATCCTTGCCTCCTTCTCCCCGCCGTGTTCCCAAAATGCTGTGTCCCTCCCCGCCTTCTCTTCCCAGCTCCCCCTTCCACCATGGGCTCCCCCAGTAACTCGCCTTGACCAGGCTCCCCAGAGAAATGGGATTGCCGAATCCCCAAAATATGTTTTCTTCATTCACAAACTTCACTCCTTCCCCCTCCCTACACAGGTCTCTTCAATTTCTCCCGGCCNCCCATGTCTCTTCATTTCCTCCCGGCCTTTCCACGTGCTTTTCCGCTGTCAGTTTCTAATCCTGCCCTGCCTCTCCCGGGATGGATGGATGGATGGAGGGATGGTGGGAGGGAGGGAGGGAGGGAGGGACGGACGGACGGATGGATGGATGGATGGATGGGAGGGCTCCCCATCCACCTCCTGACCCTGTTCCCGGCAGCGCTGCAGAACCACCTTGTCTTCTGACTCCTCACAGGAGTTTGTTCTCCCCAAAACTTCACACACACCAATTTACTCTGTCACTTTCATTCTCTTTGGTCTTGGGTGGCCCTTTGGATTTTATGACACGTTCTTTTCTTCCCCAGTGTCTCAACAAAATACTGTCTGGTGCACTGCTCCCATTCACCTCTTTTATCCCGCTTGTTGCTGCTGGGCACTGCTCAGGAGCAGAAGGCAGGTGTGCTGGCAGCCTGAAAATACACCGGCTTGCCCGACTGCACTTCAGTCTTAAGTTTCTTCCATTTTGTTTTCAGCTGCTTTTGTCTTCTGCCATCCTTAGCCCCTGCTTTATTTCTCTCTTTCAGCATAGTCTCCTGGCATAAACTTAGATTTTGCCTCCTTTTAAGTTCTGCTTCCTGATGTTTCTGATGTTTTTAAACTCTCATGGCTTTGCTTATAGAGCCTTGAACCATTTCTCCTCCTTGGCTCTGTGTGCTTGGACTATTGCAGCTTACAGAAATTGCTATTTTAGGTTGTACTTGCAAGTCATTTGGTTCAAAGTCTCCTTTTTTTAGGTGTTCCTGTACATTTTTCACAGTCAATAATTTAAAAAAATAATTTATCTGAGGGCTATTTTCCTACTCCTTGGTGGTTGGACCATGCCCAGCATCAAAGGATGTCCAAAGTTCCTGTCAATATGTTCATTCTTATTCTAATCTGAGATACTCTTATTTATTCAAATTACCTGACCTTGCTGCTATTCTCTGGCAGCATTATGGGAAATAGGTTTAGGTTACCAATTTTTATTTATGCTGTGTGAGTTTTGTTTCTTCATTTCTGCTATTTACTTGTTGTTGTGCTGTTTGGAAGAGATGGCATGGATTCCTTGCTCTCCCATTTGCAGTTTGTGCCTGTTTGATCGCACAGCTCCAGCCTTGTGGTACTGTTTGCCCTGGGGCAGCTGATATTCCTGATAATTTTATCATTCATTTACTTCTGCCTAAACCCCCAGGTCTCATTCTACTGTTCTCAAAAGTGGCACAGGCGAAAATTATTTTCATTCTTCAGAGCCAGGAAGTTTATTCAGCCTTTTCTCTTGGATTTCATTTTGTTGAGACTGCTGCTGGTTATTCCTTCAGCTATAATCTCCCTTCAGGCAGCCTTTTGAAGAAAGAATCTTACAAACCTTTGTTTGAACCCACTGCATCGTGAATGTATGACAAGGGAATGTGGAATATACGAAATCCAAGCAAGGATATACGGAATCCAAGCAAGGACATACGGAATCCAAGCAAGGATATACGGAATCCAAGCAAGTTTCAGTCCCCCACAGCTGCTTGCCTGGCTTCCTATTCGGCAGGACACACGTGCCACTCACTTCATACAGGAGCAGAAAGGAAAATAATTGCCCCACTATCCTGTGTGAGAAGCACCTCTGGCAAACTGAGTCCTGTGCTGAATCCCAAGTACTGTGTTTTTTCCTTCTTGCGANTGGTCACGGTCCTGATCCTTGTCGCGCTGCTGGTGCCGATTCGGGTCCCCGTCCTGGTTCCAGTCCCGACTCCGGTTGCCGTCCTTGTCCTGGTCCTGGTTACGGTCCTGGTCCTGGTCCTTGTCACGCTGCCCTCCCGATTCGGGTCCCCGTCCTGGTTCCCGCCCCGATTCCGGTCCCCGTACCGATTCCGGTCCCGGTCCTTCTGCCCCGTCACGCAAGGCGATGTTTCTCCCTTTCCTCCCCCACCAGCCCGTGGTGCTTCCCTGGGTTCTCTATCCTTGCCTCCTTCTCCCCGCCGTGTTCCCAAAATGCTGTGTCCCTCCCCGCCTTCTCTTCCCAGCTCCCCCTTCCACCATGGGCTCCCCCAGTAACTCGCCTTGACCAGGCTCCCCAGAGAAATGGGATTGCCGAATCCCCAAAATATGTTTTCTTCATTCACAAACTTCACTCCTTCCCCCTCCCTACACAGGTCTCTTCAATTTCTCCCGGCCTTTCCACGTGCTTTTCCGCTGTCAGTTTCTAATCCTGCCCTGCCTCTCCCGGGATGGATGGATGGATGGAGGGATGGTGGGAGGGAGGGAGGGAGGCAGGGACGGACGGACGGATGGATGGATGGATGGATGGGAGGGCTCCCCATCCACCTCCTGACCCTGTTCCCGGCAGCGCTGCAGAACCACCTTGTCTTCTGACTCCTCACAGGAGTTTGTTCTCCCCAAAACTTCACACACACCAATTTACTCTGTCACTTTCATTCTCTTTGGTCTTGGGTGGCCCTTTGGATTTTATGACACGTTCTTTTCTTCCCCAGTGTCTCAACAAAATACTGTCTGGTGCACTGCTCCCATTCACCTCTTTTATCCCGCTTGTTGCTGCTGGGCACTGCTCAGGAGCAGAAGGCAGGTGTGCTGGCAGCCTGAAAATACACCGGCTTGCCCGACTGCACTTCAGTCTTAAGTTTCTTCCATTTTGTTTTCAGCTGCTTTTGTCTTCTGCCATCCTTAGCCCCTGCTTTATTTCTCTCTTTCAGCATAGTCTCCTGGCATAAACTTAGATTTTGCCTCCTTTTAAGTTCTGCTTCCTGATGTTTCTGATGTTTTTAAACTCTCATGGCTTTGCTTATAGAGCCTTGAACCATTTCTCCTCCTTGGCTCTGTGTGCTTGGACTATTGCAGCTTACAGAAATTGCTATTTTAGGTTGTACTTGCAAGTCATTTGGTTCAAAGTCTCCTTTTTTTAGGTGTTCCTGTACATTTTTCACAGTCAATAATTTAAAAAAATAATTTATCTGAGGGCTATTTTCCTACTCCTTGGTGGTTGGACCATGCCCAGCATCAAAGGATGTCCAAAGTTCCTGTCAATATGTTCATTCTTATTCTAATCTGAGATACTCTTATTTATTCAAATTACCTGACCTTGCTGCTATTCTCTGGCAGCATTATGGGAAATAGGTTTAGGTTACCAATTTTTATTTATGCTGTGTGAGTTTTGTTTCTTCATTTCTGCTATTTACTTGTTGTTGTGCTGTTTGGAAGAGATGGCATGGATTCCTTGCTCTCCCATTTGCAGTTTGTGCCTGTTTGATCGCACAGCTCCAGCCTTGTGGTACTGTTTGCCCTGGGGCAGCTGATATTCCTGATAATTTTATCATTCATTTACTTCTGCCTAAACCCCCAGGTCTCATTCTACTGTTCTCAAAAGTGGCACAGGCGAAAATTATTTTCATTCTTCAGAGCCAGGAAGTTTATTCAGCCTTTTCTCTTGGATTTCATTTTGTTGAGACTGCTGCTGGTTATTCCTTCAGCTATAATCTCCCTTCAGGCAGCCTTTTGAAGAAAGAATCTTACAAACCTTTGTTTGAACCCACTGCATCGTGAATGTATGACAAGGGAATGTGGAATATACGAAATCCAAGCAAGGATATACGGAATCCAAGCAAGGACATACGGAATCCAAGCAAGGATATACGGAATCCAAGCAAGTTTCAGTCCCCCACAGCTGCTTGCCTGGCTTCCTATTCGGCAGGACACACGTGCCACTCACTTCATACAGGAGCAGAAAGGAAAATAATTGCCCCACTATCCTGTGTGAGAAGCACCTCTGGCAAACTGAGTCCTGTGCTGAATCCCAAGTACTGTGTTTTTTCCTTCTTGCGATGTTTTAGGCGGGATACTGAGACCCACTCCTGGCAATCCGAGGAGAGCATGTCCTGCCTGGCTGTGCTGTGTCTGTTGTAGCACATGCAAGATGGGAAGGGAAGTTTCAGGAGGATGGGAAGCCTGAACCTCCAAAGATTTCTCTTTTGCAAGGGCCGTGCCTTCAATCTGTGCCACCAGCGTTCCTGAATTCCTGGTGAATTTAAACAACTGAAAAGGAAAGGAGGATCATCTGTGTATCTGTGACACTGAGATTTTCTGGATTAGCCCATGGTGGGACCTCTTTTTACTGCCGAAACAACCAGTTTTCTTCATAATGTGGATTTCAGACCAGGTGTCGTAGTTTGAGGGAAAACCAAAATGTTTACCAAAAACCAGAGGAGAGGATTCCTCTTCAATAATCATGTCACTCCCTATTAAATTTAAGAAAAAAACCCCTTTAATTAGAAAATGGATATAAGAAGGATAACTGTTCTTAACTACTATATATCTACATATATATGTAGATATGGATATAACTGTAAACAGACCAGAGCAAACCACTCCCCCAGCACCAAAAAAACCCAAAACAAAACAAAAAAGAACAACATCCCCCCCCCTAAAAAAAAAACTGCAGTAAGTTCCTCCTGGAGCAGTTGTATTTATGGACGGTGTCAGTCTCTTTCTCTCTCTCTGTGAAACTCAGGATGCCCAGAGATGGAGGGGGAAAAGCAAAGAGCAGAGCCAGAAAAAAAGCTCTCACCAGCAAGCAGTGGCTCTTTTTCCTGCAGCCGCCCCCCCAAAAAACCCCAAAAGTCAAGCCAGCACACAGGGGAAAAGCCCCTCCCCACCCCCAGGTGCTGGGGTTCTGTTTTCGCACCTCCACCCCACCATTCAGCTGGAATCTGAAAGTCATCAACCATCTTTTGTCCTCGGTCCTGGCACTCCAAGTTCAAACCTTTGTGCTGGTAGGGTGAGAAAAATTCTCTGAGGTGGCTCCTCCCAACACCACCTTCCTGTGTTTGAACCTTTAACAGACAGAAGGGTGACTACCCTTGAGACATGTCAGTGGCCTGCCATGCTAGTCCAACACACTTCCAGGGTATCATCACCCTGCTTTTTTGTCTGCTGCCAGAATCACACCTGCAGGAAGATCAACATGAGCCAACAGTGTGCCCAGGTGGCCAAGAAGGCCAATGGGATCCTGGCCTGGATCAAAAATAGCGTGGCCAGCAGGACCAGGGCAGTGATCCTTCCCCTGTACTCTGCATTGGTGAGGCCACACCTTGAGTATTGTGTTCAGTTCTGGGCCCCTCAGTTCAGGAAAGATATTGAGGTGCTGGAGGGGGTCCAGAGAAGAGCAACAAGGTTGGTGAAGGGACTGGAGCACAAGTGCTGTGGGGAGAGGCTGAGGGAGCTGGGGGTGTTTAGCCTGGAGAAGAGGAGGCTCAGAGGTGACCTCATCCCTGTCTAGAACTACCTGAAGGGAAGTTGTAGCCAGGTGGGGGTTGGTCTCTTCTCCCAGGCACTCAGCAATAGGACAAGGGGGCACGGGCTCAAGCTCTGCCAGGGGAAATTGAAGTTGGAGATCAGAAAAAAATTCTTTGCAGAGAGAGTAATCAGGCATTGGAATGGGCTGCCCAGAGAGGGGGTGGATTCCCCATCCCTGGAGGTTTTTAAAGTGAGATTGGCCATGGCACTGAGTGCCATGATCTGGTAAATGGACTGGAGTTGGCCCAAGGGTTGGACTTGATGATCTTGGAGGTCTTTTCCAACCCAATCGATTCTATGATTCTATAATGTGAGGGAAATGTGACTGTGGAAGGTTCTTTGGGGAGATGACACGGTGCCTTGTGAGGCGGCCCCTGCCCTGGTGGTGCCCAGCAGAGGCTGTGACAGCAGATCCAAACATCACACGGAAAGGCAGAGTTGGTCTCCAGTGGTACTGATAAGACTCTGTCTCGTGCTAGGCAACAGACATCAAAGAAAGATGCATACCAGTTGCTGGCTTCCAAAGAAAAAAAGGAGGAAATAAGCAGAGATTTAGAAAACATGACTGAAGGGAAGTGAGGTTTGTTTGATCTAAATGAAAGGAGAAAAACATACTGAGTGAAATCCTCAACAAAACAGAAAAATGGTGAAAAAGGCAAAAATGAAGCGGTTCTACTTGTCCCCAACTGAAAGGATTAGAAATAATGGATTTAAGTTGGAAAAATGAAGACTGAGGTCAAAGAGACAAGTTGTTATTTGGGTGTATAACTATCCTGGGACACGTGGCCTCTGTCATGAGTGCCTGGGGAAAGAAGGTGGCTTGACCCCTTTGCACCCCTGAAAGTCTTGTTTGCTACAGCAATGTGGCAGTGCCACTGTCTGGTTCATGGCTTTTCTGCTGGGTTTGTTTGTTTCTCATTTCTTTTTACCCTCACCACTCAGTGAGGTATCCAAAGCAATAATATAGATCTCTGATATTATAGGAAATTATTATCATCTGGTGCTGGAGCGGGTCCAGAGAAGAGCAACAAGGCTGGTGAAGGGACTGGAGCACAAGTCCTGTGGGGAGAGGCTGAGAGAGCTGGGGTTGTTTAGCCTGGAGAAGAGGAGGCTCAGAGGTGACCTCAGCACTGTCTAGAACTACCTGAAGGGAAGTTCCAGCCAGGTGGGGGTTGGTCTCTTCTCCCAGGCACTCAGCAATAGGACAAGGGGGCACGGGCTCAAGCTCTGCCAGGGGAAATTGAAGCTGGAGATCAGAAACAAATTCTTTCCAGAGAGAGTAATCAGGCATTGGAATGGGCTGCCCAGAGAGGTGGTGGATTCCCCATCCCTGGAGGTTTTTAAGTGAGATTGGCCGTGGCACTGAGTGCCATGATCTGGTAAAGGGACTGGAGTTGGAGCAAGGGTTGGACTTGATGATCTCGGAGGTCTTTTCCAACCCAATCGATTCTATGATTCTGTGATTCATTGTACATTTTAAGGAGAAGATTAAAACCCAGATGTGGAGGATATTCTGGGACCTGATCCCCATTGATAGTTTTTAAAGTTGAACACCCAATACTTGTACAGATTTAGCATGTAAAATGATTTGCCCAAAGTCCTGCCCGAAATCTCCAAGAGGACTGGTAATTCACCAAATCTGCTGATCCTCAGTTCAAGTCTGTTGTCACAAAATCACATGGATACAGAGTCTGTAATAGCATTTCCTTCCTAGCTCCTTGAGGCAAGGACAGAATTTTCCATTTTTATTAACCTGCTGCATATGTTGGCCTGATGTTGTGTATTAAATATCCTTTTTCCAGACTTCGGTTCAACTTTGTGATGTCTTCCCCTGAAATTGCTTCCCTTTCTTGGGGTCAAATGAAGGTGAAAGGCTGCCCTACAACATATAAGGACTGTAAAGTATGGCCGGGAGGAAGTCGAACCTGGGATTGGCGAGAAACTGGGACTAATGTGAGTTTGCTATTTACTGCCCTGCATTTAAAACAGGACTCTGAGAGTTGTGCAGAGAACAGTGTTGAAGTTCCAGCTAGAAATTCAGCGAGCTGCCTTTTTCTTTCATTCAGCCATTAGACTTTCCCTGGGAAGAACTGAGTGTACGTTTTGGAGGTGACTTGTGTGGAGATGTCAGAGAGCTGCAGATGCACAGTGTCCTACATGCAATAGCACGGGCAGTCCCGTGGTGTAAAGGAGAGCACTCTGGACTCTGAATCCCAAGGACCTGAGTTCCAGTCTCAGTGGGACCATCCCCTGGCAGTTCAATGCCTCCCTGCCATCCCATCCCGTCACATCTCGGATGCTCAGCAGGGTCAGCCCCGGTCAGTACCGGGTGCTGTGACAGTCCCGAGGACTTCCCTGTCACTGTCCAAGCTCGCTCGGCCGTGGCAGATGGACCTCAGGACTGAAACGGTGGGGCCAGTTCTGTGCACGCTGTGCCTCACCTAAAACATCCACTGTGCAGGCTGGAAGGGCACACCCAGGTGGGGAGAGCCCTGCCCAAATCTGCGTTCGCCAAGTCTGGCCATACATGCATTGAATACTGTGCAGCAACTGTTGCCTTGAGTCCCCACTGCTACCCTGGCCAGACAACAAACAACACACCTTACAGCTCTCAAACAACAAAAAGATTTTGTTAGTTTGAAATCAAACAGAAATATGTTGCCATTTATTGATTTAAGTGTTAATATTTATGAAATGTCAGTAGTGAGACATAAATGTCTTACAAAAGTATAATGTATCTTGTTATTTTTGACTGTTTAATAAGGAATTACTGCTGTAGATCCTTCATCTGCATATAAAAAACCTTTTTCAGTTTCTAATGTTACCTACTGTGTGTATGCAGAAGAGGGTTGTGTTACATTTTGGTGTGGCTAATCTACCCTGCTGCTCTGTGAACATGTTCAGAACATACAGGCACAGCTTTCCTGGTTGATGCTGTCAGTGCACTGACTTACCATTTTCCTTCCCTGACCCTCAGCATTCTCCAGGAGTGCAACCTGCTGACCTTGAAGAAGTTGTCAAGAAGGGTGTTAAAACTGTGGTGATTGGTCGTGGCATGAGTGAGGCTTTGCAGGTGGGTTTTTGTTCTGTGAGAAGCATAAACTGGAACTGTTTGTTTTCCCTCTCCCTCTGATTAGGGAAAAAAGAATTAAATCAATGATGCTTTACTGAGAGGGAAGAAACTCAGGATTAGCATGGCTGAGCTTTTGTCAGGGGTCCACTGAAAGAAACATCATTTGAGCTGCTCTGTATTAGCATCAGTGTCAAGCAGTGAACAGGTTTATGATCTGCTACAGGAGCAACTGAAACAAGAGAATTTTTAAGAATCTCATTAGTCCCCTCCTCCTGTAATAGGTGATGAACTGGCTCTGTGGCCTGCTCTGAATACTTTGATAATTAGGCATTTTCATTTTTGTTACTAATGTTGCCAGGGTGTCATTTCAGCAGATAGACGAGCTACAGAAAGCTCAGAAGTGCTGAGCTTTACTTGGTGAGAGGCAATTCTTCAGCTCTCTGGTGGGATGAGTAACACCCTAGGTAGATTCAATACCTTTAGCTCCAATTCTTTGTATTTCTGTGAGAAAGGACTTCATTTTAAACTGTGCTAAGGAGATATATGAGGTGTGGATATAAAAGTAGCTTTATTGAAGAGAAAAAATTAAATTAGTCGTAGACATACCTGAGCATATTACCATTTTGGCTGTTAGCAGTTTCTTAAGTGGTGCTTCACAAACGACCTCAGTACCTGTTTTTCTCCAAGCCTTACAGTGTAAGGGGAAAAAAATCTTAACAGTTGCTTTTCCCATTTCCTTTTCCCTTCTGAGGTTCCACCATCCACCGTGGACTATCTGAAGAAGAATGGGATTGATGTGTTGGTCTTGCAGACGGAGAAGGCTGTGAAGGAGTACAACGCCCTGGCTGCTCAGGGTGTCAGAGTGGGGGGAGTTTTCCATTCAACCTGCTGAAGTGTCGGAGCTCCCTGCGCCTTCCCCGACCGACGGCAGCCAAATCACGGACACGCCTCTGCTGACTCAAATTACAGCCAATAGAGTGGGAACTTACGGGCCAAGGCGTCTGTGTGCCAACAATCTAAAATGCAAGGACAGTTTATTAGTTTAGGATTTAAATAAATCGAGGGCTCTCAAAAAGGGGCTGGTAATGAAATTATTTAATTACGGAGTAATTTCCTTCTATTATTAAGATTGACCTAACCTTCCTCTGAAGGCTGTCCATAGTCTGGTTACTTAATTTTTCACCTGTTCACTAAATTGGAAGATTATGTTTTGAATACTTTTATTAGAAAATGGCCCGAAATTACATTATTGGCTATTGGAATGCAGCCCTAAGATAGCTGATGGGCACAGTCAAGTGGTAGATATGAAACAGTAAAGGAGCACTTTACCACTACTGGGTAAATAAGTTAAAAATAAAATTAAGAAGCAAACCTAGAACATGCAACTTTGCCTCCTGCTGATGACTTCAGTCAGGATATTTGCTAATTAACAAACATCACATAATGTAACACTTTAAAATTTTTTGTTGAACCTGAGAACAGGAGAAGTGTCTATACAGTATACACATGAAATCTACAAAACATAAAAAGAATGTTCTTATTAATTGTCAGTTGTGAGGATTGAGTTGTCCAATACATACCTATTCAGAAGTTCCTACATGCTTAAAATGATCAGAAAGATGTGTTACAAAGTTAGAGTTTGCAGCAGTCTAGATTGCTGCTAGCAAGGAGCTGCTGTCAGGCTGGGGAGGGATGTGAGAATTAGTACTGGTCGTCATTATCTGATGATTTAAACATTGTGCCAACAAGCATATTATTACACTGAAAATTTAAAAAGTTCTCTTGGTTGCTGTTCTTGGTGGGCTTCTATTAATATTGCCAGTTACAAGTTGCCTACTGTAGATCTCTCCCACCAGGCTCACTCTTTCTTGTTCTGTGCATATTAATTCTGTGTGTATTAATGGAAGTACAAAGATGAGGCTTTAAAGCCCTGAGGCACTTGGCACTACCCAAGCAGTAGCAGAGAGGCTTAGACTGATATGAGAACACAATGGCTCCCCCAAGACACACAAAATACTGTGTTCCTTTTCTGTTTATTTGCTGTAGTAATCATTTAAAACCCTTTATCTGATAAAATACAATGTAGTGTAAATGCAAAGGGAAAGTGAGTACTTGAAAGTTTTATCATGCAATCTCCTAATTACACCAATGTTTTCTGTAGCTATATTTGAGGCAAAGTCTTATCTAACCCAGCAGGAGCTGCCTTTCCAGCCGCATCTGTGTTCTCTGATGCAGCAGCTGGTAAAATGCTCATCGGATTTTTCTGAATAACTTGCCTGGTGTGAAGTAGAAAGTGAACCACTAACCCAGAAGACTGGTCATCCCAAGGGAATACCACCAGAACTAGTTCCTTCCAACCCACAGAGTGTGAAGACCTTTTGCATTGAATGTTATCTTGCAGTGAAGATGGTTTGGCTCTCCTGATTGTTCTCATATATTTGCGTTATTTTATGAGCTTTTGGGCCTCAAATAGGAAGAAGCTTTGTAAGGCTTTGACTCAGAGGACACGGTAGTACTTAAAAACCAGGAATGCACATTACACTATTGGGAGGAGTTGAGCAAACACCTTATCTTTCTCCTGCAGGTTCTTTTTTTAATATTTTCATGTTAAGGTGGCACCTTAATGGTGATGCCACTTTCATCAAAACTGCTCAGTCCAGGTCCTGCATTTCAGAAAAACTGTGGGCTCCTCATACTGCTGCTGCCACATGATTTGTCCTCCCAAAAGGCATGAGAGGAGCAGAGCCCGTTTTGCATTGCCAGGTGACTTCTGGTGGTGTGCCCTTCCCAGCTTTGTTCCGCAGCCTCTTAATTCTTCATTTGGCAACTGGTGGGATACAGAAGATTCCACTTCCAAAGCCGGGAGCTGCAGTGTGCAAAGAAATAGATTTGTTTTGAGAGGCAAACTGCTAAGTTTCACCACCATCAGTACAAAATTTCAGTGTCAACAAGGAGATTATCTGCTGCAAGTCTTTCGCTGCTCTCCTCACAGCTCCCTGAGTCAGCGTTGTCAGTTCCCACAAAGGCACCTGCTCCACTTGGGCTGCTCCAGCCACTGAAAGACCCATTTCCTTCTTGGTGCCTGAAATTGCTTTGGTATATGGTGGAAACAGCTGGGACTGATTCATCAAAAAATTCCACCAGAGCTCAAACCAGAATCCTTGTTAAACTGCTGCTTTCAGCTAGAGCCATAAATAATTTGTTAAAACTACGGGCACATCGCCCAAATCCCGGGAATGCACTTTTATAGGGCAGGATTTCTCACATACGCCACTGCTCTGCCTCCCACCAGGAAAACTATCTCCCAGCAGGCAGTGAACTCCCACCCTGACTCTGAAATTAAAGCCGAGCTGCGGCTGGGCCGGGAGCCAGAAGATTCCACCCCAGCTGCTCTGCCGCGGAGCGGGTCAGTCCCCAGCCCTTATCTCTGTGCAGCAGCATGTGCGAGCTGGCAGCCAGGACAAACAGGCTGTAAAAGGCTCACAGACACACTGAATGCAACATGACCAGCATTTTTAAGGGACATCAGGCAGGATTTGTGCAAAGCCTGGCATCCACGAGCCTTCACACTTTATTTTGGAGTCCCACTGGTAATTGATTGCATTCACAAACTGTGAAGTGCAAAGACAGCCTTTCTGCATTCCTGGTGCCTGCTACTGAGAATAAAATGGAAGAGGCAAGTGCAATAAGATGCAAGAAGTGATTGTAACTGAGACAAGCAAAGCAGGACTCCAGGGGAGATCCATCTCCATGAGCTGGAAACCAAGATGACCTGCAGAGTACAGTGCAGAGTCCAAATCTTACAAAGAGCAGCTGAGGGAGCTCGGTGTTCAGACTGCTAAAAACAGAACTCTGGGCTGGACCTTATCTCTCTCTCCAGCAACCTGAAAGGAGGTTGTGGCCTCTGGTGGTCAGTCTCTTCTCCCGGGTAACAAGGATAAGAGGAAGCAACCTCAAGTTGCCCCAGAGGAGTTTTAGATTGGATATAAGAATAATTTCTTCCCCCAAAGAGTTGCCAAGCATTGAAACACGCTGCCCAGGGAAGTGGTGGAGTCACCATCCCTGGAAATGTTCAAAATATGTGTAGATGTGGCATTTGAGGACATGATTTAATGGTGGGCTTGGTTGTTAATGGTTGGACTCGATGATCTTGGAGGCCTTTTCCAATCCGCATCATTCAGTGATGTCATACGGTCCCGATGTAAATGCCTGCCTTGTTCTTCTGTCTTTCCAAGAACTTGCTTTGTACTTTTTGCAGTGAGTGTACCTGCCCACTTAGGGGTTTTATACTTTTTAAAATAAGATAGGTGGGGGTTGGTCTCTTCTCCCAGGCACTCAGCAATAGGACAAGGGGGCACGGGCTCAAGCTCTGCCAGGGGAAATTGAAGTTGGATAACAGGAAAAAATTCTTTGCAGAGAGAGTAATCAGGCATTGGAATGGCCTGCCCA
Source organism: Sakesphorus luctuosus (assembly GCA_013396695.1). Lineage (NCBI taxonomy): Eukaryota > Metazoa > Chordata > Aves > Passeriformes > Thamnophilidae > Sakesphorus > Sakesphorus luctuosus. Next base: position 587,143 of record VWZD01011076.1, read on the forward strand.
GAGAGGGGGTGGATTCCCCATCCCTGGAGGTTTTTAAGGTGAGACTGGCCGTGGCACTGAGTGCCATGATCTGGTAAATGAACTGGAGTTGGACCAAGGATTGGACTTGATGATCTCAGAGGTCTTTTCCAACCCAATCGATTCTATGATCCTATGATTCTATGAAAGCCACACCAGGTCTGAGTTAATGTCTCATAGGCTTCAACTTTATTCCCAAACCATTTTATTAAGAGCTCTTGACTGGATAATTATTATTTACTTGCAAATTGGCCTAATGAATATCAGTGGACTTGAGCAATCTAAACACAAATTTCCCATTAAAATCATTCAGAGCTGGGCTTCACCACACACAGATGCCACGTGGAATTAAAGTTAATGGTAAATAGGACAGCACATTTTCAAACCACTACGCCACACCTCTTTCACATGAGGTCAGATTTTTCCTTGCTCTGCCAGATTCTTGACCCTCTTCCCTTGCATCTAACCAGGTACAATGCAGAGGTGACAGCTGTTTGAACATTGTTAGATTTTAGCAAATCATTTGCCCTTCCTTTGTAGATTGCTCAATCTCCTGTGGTTGCAGCTGTACTGGCACCGCGTTCCTACCCTTGGAGCCATCTGAGAGAACAGAATCTCCCTGTACTTGGGTGATTGTGATCTGAAGTCCTCTGTTCCCTCTTCTACAGAGATGAAAGATGCAAATTATCTTTGTGCGTGAGTGCAACCCTTTGTTTTCCCTTTCATTCTGACATCAATCATCTTATAGGCTATTGCAGTGCAGAAGCCCAACAATTATCCAAAATGACAAGGACAACTAGTGAATGGGTAGAAACGATTCTGAGATGACATCAGGTCCTGCAGCTTCACCAAGAGCATCAACTCTGATACTTTTGAGAGCAGAAAAACCTAAATGTCTCAAATCTGGGGCAGGGAAGAAAAAGTCAACATCCAGATTTAAACAACTACAGTTAACACTTGCTTCTTATACAAATTTCCTTTCGCATTTCCCACATAGAATCACAGAATCGATTGGGTTGGAAAAGACCTCTGAGATCATCAAGTCCAACCATTGGGCCAACTCCAGTCCCTTTACCAGATCATGGCACTCAGTGCCACGGCCAATCTCACCTTAAAAACCTCCAGGGAAGGTGAATCCACCACCTCTCTGGGCAGCCCATTCCAATACCTGATTACTCTCTCTGGAAAGAATTTGTTTCTGATCTCCAATTTCCCCTGGCAGAGCTTGAGCCCGTGCCCCCTTGTCCTATTGCTGAGTGCCTGGGAGAAGAGACCAACCCCAACCTGGCCAGAACTTCCCTTCAGGTAGTTCTAGACAGTGCTGAGGTCACCTCTGAGCCTCCTCTTCTCCAGGCTAAACACCCCCAGCTCCCTCAGCCTCTCCCCACAGGACTTGTGCTCCAGTCCCTTCACCAGCCTTGTTGCTCTTCTCTGGACCCGCTCCAGCCCCTCAATATCTTTCCTGAACTGAGGGGGCATGGTGTGAAATGGTCACTCCCAAGCACAAATACAGGCTGGGTGGAGAATGGATCAAGAGCAGCTCTTTTCCACAGCCCTTCAGTATTTGATTCTCAGTGGTGGTAATACAGAAGGTGATCAATCTTTTGCCTAGTGTGTTATATGGAAGGAGCTCAAGGACAGCATGAGGGGAAAAAATAGTAGAAATTTGTTCCAGTGCTTAGAAAAAGATGCCAAAATTTTGATATTGAAAATATGTATGTGCTGTGCCTACCACAGCATCCATCGTGGCCTGGAGCATATGGACACCATTTAAATTAGAAACTTTATTGGGATAACAAACCGCAGAAATACTGGTGAAGTGCAAAAATGAGAGGAAGAAAAAAGAAAAAGTCTGTAATGAGCTCGCTCAACTCACCAAGTATCTGCCCAGACACAGCTTTCTAATGAGAGACTCAACTGGGGCTGCCGAAGACAAGTCAGACGATACAACGCAGCTGTCAGACGTGCAGGAGACTTTCAAAGCAGTGCCCCAAAGGTGAAACACCAGAAACCAGTTTGTTAGAGCAGAAGCACTAAGAAAGGATATTTAATTGAAAAACACCTAAAGCAGCAGCAAGCTTCTATGGTTATGAGCCTTTGGGCCACAACATGTCAGTGCTAAAAAAATAAGATCACAAAAAATGTGCAGTGATCCTATTAGCCAAGTACCATGCAAGCATCCATGTTTGCTCACAGGATAAACAAAAACAGAATAGCATGAGTTTTCCAATTTTATTGTAGGAAAGCACATAAGGGGTTATTATTTACACTCATCTCTGTACAATTGGAAAGTATTTCTTCACTGTTTTGTTTATTTGCTAAAAATGCACACCTTTTTAAAAAAAAAAACTAATGGATTTATGAACACAGGTAGTAGCATTTGGCTGCTGCACTAGAATGTTTCACGCATTAAGTCCTTCTAGAAAATCCTACCAAAGGATTGCTACATACCATGGGAGGTTCCTCCGCCTGCTACGTCTGGCACACAGAAGTGATGCACAGACACACTTCCGGACAGGAATGCCACATGAATCATGTGTGTACTAAGTTCTTGTCCCTCTGTGGTCCCAGCTCACCTCCAGAAGGGAACACTGACAAGTTGCCCAACTGCTGCTTACCTGAAAGCATGTTCAGCTACCTCAGCTGATCAGAAAGTCTTTGAGTACCAAAAGTGCTGCTGAATTGAAAAATATAAGATTTTCTTACCCATTAAGTATTCGTTCTGGCCAGGATCACCCACACAGAAACAGATCCAGTAAAACTTAGTGGGATGTGGTTAGGAATTTTCCAACTGGCACTTGATTACATTGTTCCTCAAGATGTAAAAGTGTGCAACAGGAGAGCTGGATTACAACTCAGAGATGAAGGTGTTTGACTCCATTTTACATAAAGAAACAAAAGACGTAATGAACTGCTTTGTTCCTGTAATTCAATTTAACTTCATGTCCTGATTGAAGTTCTGCTGCTGGAATGAAAAGGTTCGTCCTCATCCTGCACCACAAACAACCTGTGCCCTCCCCAAAGCTGCACCAGGTTCAATACAGCTGTAGAGGATGTAAAACAGCTCAGGATTTGGCCTGTAGCAACTGGCATTTTCCCTTTGAGGTGCAGTTCCCCCACAACAACAGTACTTCAGAATATTTTTTTTTACTAAGAAATTAGATACCAGCGCACAAATGCAAGTTTCAGACAAAAAGAAGACCCAAAACAAAACAACCCCACAAAACAAAAAAACACACCAAAACCAAATGAACAATCCCCCCCCCAAACCCCTGAACTCCTCAGCTTCACTTCAGGGCACTGTAAAAATAACCTTGATTTCTGTGTCTAAGCATTTACATAGTAAATACATTGCAGAAAACCTACAGGTCTTGGAGAGAAACTTTCGGTATGTAAAAACTGAAGATACAGCTCAGTGAAATTACTACTGGAATGCTGATTGAGAAGTGTCCTGTTTTTATTGAATCGATGTAAAAAGACCTGCATTTCCTTGAAATCACCCTTAACTAGCTGAGTAAGTCCTGTATTCTCTGCTTAGGAGACCAACTGTTCTTCAGCAGATTTATTTCGACGTCTGACTTCTTTTCTGCACATACAAAGCTGTTTTGGCTTGTTTGCTATCTTGGACAGAGCATCTTGTTTTCATGTATCCCAACAATCCCATAAATAGGTTTCTTTTAGTGACAGGCTTCACCTCCTGGCAGGTTTGGGCATTATATACACCTTGACAGGTTTGCTGAAGGGTATGGTTCCCTCTATACCATTTTCAGATGGTGGGAGAGCCTCCATGCTCTCACTCCAGGTAGATTTAGGAATTCTAGCAGATGCCTTGCTCCTGTTGGAATTGTAAGCCAGCAGCAACCGCACTTCAATCTGACATGGCTCTGCAGAGAAACAAACCCAGAACAACCCAAACATGACTGTCATTGCACAGCAAACAACCAACACTGAATGGATTTTCTCTCACATGTGCTGGGTAAGTACAGAGCTATTCTCAGCCACCCAGAATCCAGTCTGGTGTTTGAAAACACAACTGTGCCATTGCATTCAGCACAGCAAAACTAAGGACTGTTCTAGCTTCCCCCGCTTCTTTGTCCTTACTTAAAATCAACCCACTAACTTACTTTTAAGTTATTTTTGAAAGTTGCAATTTGTAACTCCAATCAAATAATGAAATCATTAAAATCCCCACAGAACTAGCAGGCCCTGCTCACTGTATTTATGGCAGGATCAATCCGTATGATGTCTGATAAGATTTGTTGCACAGGAGATTACTTGAAGATTCTCTTCTGCTGGAGACTTTCACACTGAGAGACAGCCTCTTGCTCTTTCACCAACTGCAGCTCAGCAGATATTCCTAATACTGTCCATAGCATGATTTCACTTTACTCTTCTCCCAGTGGTCACAACAAAATTGGGATTTCAGTCTCCACACTATTACTCTGAGCAGCCTGCTGAACTTAACATGCCCAACAAAATTTTCCTTTCTAAACTGAAAGAGAAGTTCCTTTAGGTTTGCCTTATGGACTTGTACTAGTTTTGGCTGGGATAAAGTTAACTTTCCTTCAGAGAAGCTTGCATGGTGATGTTTTGGATTTGTGTCCCAAATGGGTGGATAACACAGGGATGTTGTAGCTATTACTGATCAGTGTAATACCCACGAGTTTTCTCATGTTGCCCTTCTGATTCTCTTCCCTGTCCCAGTGGGGAGTGAGCATCAGGTGGTGTGTGGGACTTAACTGATAAACAGGGATAACCCACAACAGGGGCACGTTAATGAAACCCACTGAAACCCACAGGATTTTAAGACTCCATGCCCAGAACTACAATGAGTTTCCACCTGAGACATCATCAGCACACTGGAAATAACCCTCCTGCAGTTACCCCATGGTTCAGTGAACACCTCCCTGAGCTCACCCTTCTGTCACATCCCCAACTCTTCTGTTATGTGCAGCTTGCAGTCACCTCTATCACTTCTGCTCTACAGATGGAAGTTAATCCATGCTTTGTGCTTGGGCATTCTCCTTCCTAAGCACACCCTTTCTACAGGCCTTTAATGAGTTTAGTCGCCTCCAATTAAGACAATTTCTCCATTTTGGATTCAGATCCTGTTTCCTGAGTCCCTCCCAGCTTAGCGCCCTCCCCCTTTTTTTATATGCTTTCGTGCCAAATCTAATAATTAAAACAATGGCTAGAGGAGACACCAGAACAGAATCCCTTAGGGCCAGCCCTTCCAGGGAACACTGCAGAAATAGAAATAAGGACTTCATTCAGCTCCCTCTGGTACAGGATCAACCTTCACACCCAGATACTTCTCGTCATAGAAACAATACCATGTTTTCTTCTCCAAACAAAACAAAGACAGCAGGATGATCAAATACACCATGGCAGTGCTATATACAAAGGAGTACGTGAAGGAACATAGCAATAAATAAAATTCTGTTGGTTAAAAAAAAATAAAAATCACAAAATCCAATTAAAAACTGCTCGGAAAAAAAAATCACTCAGAGAAAACCCCCAAATCTGAATAAATGTGAAGGGATTGAAAGAAGACAGGACAAAGGGAGCTGTGAATGAAATACTCTCCACTTTTGCTGCTTCAAGTCCACAAGGCAATTACTGAAGTACTTCCATGAGGAAGTGTCAATGCCAGCTGAGACTGAACATCAGCGCTGGAGTGACATATTTCATCAGGGCTAAAGGGTGGGTTTTTAGGGCATTAAAAGGGTGAAAGTTTAATGAGCAGAGCAATTGTGCTGCTGTGTACATACAGTTCCAAAGGTTCTCTGCTGTGCTCAAATACCTGTCAGATCCAAAACAATGAAGTCCAAGGAGTCAGTTTACTGTGACTCCTCGAATATACATGAGCATGCAGACCTGGCTCCTACAGCTGATCCTGGTCTGCAGAAATGGGTGACCTCACCTTGAACACAGCCCTCATGCAGACTCCCAGAGCTCTCCAAAGAGAGCAGCCCCTCCAGTCACCTGTGGAGCGGCAGTGCCCTGTCAAGCAGGGAGACACAACTGCTCAAAGACTGCGAGAGCAGAAACCTGAGGGCAGCACCACCCACAGATGCAGACTCCAGGATCCTCAGGGCCCCTGAGACTGTGGGCATGTACATCTTGTGTGCTGGAGACTGGGATGAAGCAAGACACACTCCTGTCTTGGGGAAGTGCAGCCACACAATCACATGAACTTGCATCATTAACATTACCTGTCCAGGCTGTGTGTGAGAGGTAAACCTGAGTTATCAGCCTGTGCCTTCCAGGGCCAGGATTTCGGAAGTCAGCTGGTTTAGGATGGATTAGCTGTGCTTGTCCATCTGGATACAACACCTATAGGTGAACAAAAACAAAAAAGGAAACAACCAAATGACAACTGGATTAGGCATCTCCCCATGCGGGCTACTTGGGTGGTTTCTGTTAGAGCTGGGGAAGCAAGGAGGTGGCTTTAGCTTGGAGCCATGATTTGAGTGCCACATCCAGCCATTCAGACCATAGTACAGGTGATAAAAAACCCACACTGACATCAGCCTCTTCCTCTGCATCGTAACTGAGGTTTTAACTCTGCTGTTGTGCAGTGACGTTGCATATTTCACTTAGATCATACCATGCCTACCTCCTCAGCTGCATTTGAAAGCAGGGATTCAGCAGCAGGGAGAAACACTGGAAATACAGACAGGAGCCTGCATATTTCTGTGCTCTTTGGAACACCTTCTTTTGCTCCTCCTTCTCTCACTACACCAGCTGGAAGTTCAGCAGCACTTTTTTGTGTTCATGTCCATAATGTGCCCAGTGCATGGGGAAGCACAGAATGACTTCAAATTGCTCAAAGCAACCTCTCAGGAATTTCACCTGAGTCAACTCCAGCGCACTACAGACAAGCCAGTTTCTGAACGAGTGGTCAAAACACAGGAATCCAACATTGTTTCTAATAAAGTACACAATTATTTGCAATTTAGAAGTATTGACATGCTTAAAGAAACTACCCCCAAGATGCAATCTTGTTTGCCCTTATGTCAAGTGACTTCTCACCTGAACTTTAACGGTTCCCTGGGGATCCTGCACATGTTCCAGAGTTGCATCAACATCCAGTGCCACAACCAATCCTGATGTAAACCTCAGGGGATTATCAGATTCCCCAGTAGGCTCAATGATATTTGCAGTAGCTCTATGCAGCTGTTAAGGGCAAAGTGATTGGCAAAAATAAGGAGGAGGGGAAAGCAGAAAGAAAAAAATTAAATAATTACTGCTGTTCTTAACAGAAAAGTGCTTGAACTTCTGATTATTTTTTAGATACTGCCAGGAATTATTAAGTTTTCCATATTTATAACAGCAGTGCTGAGGATGCTAGGTAAGAAGACAAAGCCTTTGTAGAAGTAACACTTGTGACTGACCAAGAATCTGAATTCTAAAAGCTTCATGGTATATTAGGAACTAGTCAGATGCTAAGACAGTCCACATGGATATTGCATTTTAATGTTCCGTGTTAAACCAACCTGCTCTGGAAGAGGAAGGTGGAGGAAGGTGCTTTGTCGTAGTGTTGTCTGAAGAATCTTGACCACTTCTGAAGGCTTGGACGTCACAAGTCTGGGCATTAAGTCCAGCAATTTATCTACAAAACTGCCTTGCATGTGTGGGAGCTCAGAGATGAAACATCTATATTAGGAATAAATTAAAAATCAAGTAACTTGTTTTAAACTTTTTCTACAGTACTGTTATTTTCACTCTAGCAACTCAATCCTTGTATTTAGTTACAATGACAGAATCAGACATGTACGTTCCCCTTGTGATGTGCACCTCACACACAGGAGAGATGATTTCGGGTAATGTTGTTGGGATCATGCTGTGTGCTCAAACTACAGCATCAAGGGCTATGTGGTGTGGCCAGTGGGTCAAGGGAGGCAGTGCTCCCCCCTGGCTTTGCTGAGACCCTCCCTATAGTACTGTGTCCAGCTCTGGGGCCCCCAACATGAGACGCACATGGACCTGCTGGAGTGACTTCAGAGGAGGCCACAAAGATGCTCGGGGGCTGGAGCACCCCTGCCATGGAGACAGGCTGAGAGAACTGGGATTGTTTAGCCTGGAGAAGAGAAGGCTCTGGGGAGACCTCATTGAGAATTTTCAGTACTAAAAGGGGACTTAAAAAGAAGAGGGAGAGCAACATTTTACACAGGCAGATAGTAATAGGACAAGGGGGAATGGTTTTAAACTACAAGAGGAGAGATTTAGATTAGATGTTAGGAGGAAATTCTTTGCTGTGAGAGTGGTGAGGCACTGGCACACGCTGCCAAGAGAAGCTGTGGATGTCCTATTCCAGAAGTATTCAAGGCCAGGTTGGATGGGGCCATGAGCAACCTGGTTCAATGGTCCCACAGCAATGGAGTCAGATTGAGCTGGTCTCTACTGATCCTTCCAACCCAAACCATTTTGTGATTGTATGATTTTATTACTCAGAAGGGAACTGGATAGCTAGACCAGAGACACAGATATCCTGAGCAGGCTGAGAAGAATTTTATCTCTAGTTATGATAAAATTCACATTTATTTGTATTCCATATGCTTGGCAGTTGTGGTTGGTTGGCTGATGAGAAAAGAGGGCCAAACCTACCTGTTGCCTTGCTCCTTTGGTAGCTGGAGAACAGAACTGTTCATTTGCTTTTTATCTTTTCCTTATAACAAGTCTCAAGATCAGCAGAACTCATCACTATTTCAGAGAACCATAGAATTATGTGGGTTGGAAGGGACCTTAAAGATCATCTAGTTCCAAACCCCTTGCCATGGGCAGGGACACCTCCCACTGGAATCAATCTGTTCATGAAAATTGAGACTTAAATTATCTCTTCTCCCTGAAAGCAAAGGTGGCTACTAAAGAGGTGGCAAAAGTAGTAGACAGGGCCAGGAAAAACACTGCAAAATTCTTGTGTGACTTACTACTATATGAAGAGCATGTCAAGGGTAATCTGGTTTTTATTAATCCTTGAAAGATTAGATTGTATTAGGGCTCTTGAAACAGAGTAACAAATGAAATATTTATCAAAATAGCATCCACTTAAGGAAGATAAATCCTTATAAATACAAGAAAAAACATCAGTTACTTGATAAAAAAATTAATTCAGAGCACATGTTCCTGAAGTACCAGCATAATACCCTGATGTCAAGTACTTGAACTACAGAGGTTCTTCTTGCTTAATTATTATCCCATGATAGTTCCCAATGTAGGACAGCAGGGAAGGGAGGTGCAGAGATGAAAAACAAACGGAGTATCCCCTGCTGACAATGGTGATGGGACTTTCTAACAAAGAGAAGAAGCAATTGAGTTTGTCACCTCTGGAAGGAATCCACTTCTTGCAGGAATTTTTCACACATCCCAAAAAGGGGTTCAACTCTGTAACGAAAACAATATTCTTTGGTCTTGTTTTAAAGAAACAAAAACTGCTCTATGGCTATAAGCATTTAGGGGGTTTGGAAACCCACTAAAGATCTTACAATTTTTAGGCCAGAAAAGTGATCCTCACATGTATCTCCCCCGCTCACAAAAAACTCCTTTTGCATGAGGCACTAATTAAGTTCCCAAAACCTCTGTTAGAAAATATTTCCAGAATAAAACACGAGGTTAAAAGGCAAATATATTATGGACCTCTGTGGTAACACAGTAAATTGATGGCATCAAACTCAAAACAAAAGCTAGCAAATTAGGACACCAACTACTTTGCTCTAATTCCACCAAATGGAGTTCTAATTCCACAGCCACCGAAATGCACGTGTCACTTCATCTCCAGCAGCCAAAAAGAACCACTCGGAGCCTCTCACGTCCCTAAGCCAAGCAGGCACAGGAGCAGCTTGTGCCCGAGTCACACACCCATTAGCTGCAGATCAGTCAAGAAGACAATGCTTTTCTGGTGCTAAAAATTCAGCAACTAATACTAATAAAGCAGACATGATTAGTGCATTCTTTTGATACGTGACTTTTCCTCATTTAAACAGGTTCCAAATATCAACTCTACAACATTTTTAACCTATTTCTAAGCTCACAGATGAGAGCACTCAACCCCCAAAACTCATGTTCCTCATTTTGTTGTCTAATTCAGGACTGTGTCACTATACAGTCACACCAAAGGCAAAAGAAGGCTCTCCACCTTGAATTACATTAGCAAATGGTTACTGGCACGTTGTCATGTTATGTGTATCTTGCTGTTTTTTAAAACAAAGCTTACAGCTTTAATAAACTAAGCTTACAGCTAACCCCAGGAAGATCCTTTGACCAGGTGTCCTTACCCTCTAGTGGTACGTGCAGTCACTATAAGCTGCAAGGCCTTTGCTTGCAGTCTCATGTGGTGAATAATGACCACTTGTCTACTTTCCACTCCGCTGTACATGAACTCCATTTTATAGGTTTCTTCCAAGATCTGCCAGACAGACACCACAGGAATAAAAACCATCAGACTTAAACTCTGGTACAAGCACAGTCACAAGATTCTGGAATTTTTCCTCATACCAAGGAACACATTAATCCACAAGTCTCATTCTTTTGGTGAAATTCTTCACGGTGTAAAGTGGTACCTCATACTAGAAGGTTATCTTGGCTGTATTAAAGAAACAATCCATGAAACTTGGCCTGGATTCAAACACTCCCTCCACCAGCAGTCTATCTTTTGATACTGCATTTTAAATTTCTAGGGGTAAAGCACTCACTGAGTCTCATTGGCTACTCTGGAATGCAAACATGAGCAGCAAAACAGAGCAACCTCAATGGTCCTGCTCAGGTTTACATTTTTGGAGCCAGACAAGTTCTCCTGAAAACAACTTCACATTCTACAACACTTTGTGTACTGCAGCTGAAGATAGGAACTATCACAAGCTAAGTATTGCCTTGGGTTACTTTGGAGACATGCTTAGATGAGACATTGCACAGTTTTACTCATTGTACTTTATCTGTCAAATAGATGGGCTTAAGTAGACAAGAGGAAGTGCTCAAATTAATACAGTTGAGTTCAGTATGACTGTATATAAGCAAATAACTTGCAAGTTATTTAACAGGAAATATTCCCTCACCTTGCATTGACAAGAAGTGGTCTATATTCACCACCACAACAGATAAAACCTCCCAGGGGGTTCACATACTACTGAAAAGGGCACCCAAGACAGAGAGTTCAATCAGAGAAGATTTCAAAAGCTGAAAAGCTTTTGTTTCTACTCATCAACAGCAGAGAAGGCTTTGATGTGCAACAGTACCTGCCTATTATATCTTAATTATCTGAAAACTCAAACTATCATCAGAGTTTCCCAGCAGATCCATGAACTTGGTTTTACTTTGTTTCCAGATTATTTAATGGCTTGTTCGTTTCTTTATCTTTTCTTAGCACTTAGCTTCAGTTTTTTCAGGATCAGATCATCTATACATGACAGAATCGGAATAACTCGGATTGGGTGGGACCTCTAGAGGTCATCTAGCCTGGTGCTCTGCTCAGAGCAGGTCTAATTAGATTCAGTTATTCAAGGCCACATCAAATTGCAAACACTTCCAAGGACAGAGATTCCCCCCCACCTCTGTGGGCAACCTATTACAGTATTTAACCATCCTTACAGTACATTTTCCCTTTATATCTAATTGAAATTTCTCATTTGCCCACTGCCCCTTGCCCAGAGCAGTCTGGCTCTGTCTCATCTGTATCCTACAATGACAGTGGTAGACAGTAGTAAATCCACCATTCTCCAGGCTGGACAATCCCAACTCCCTCAGCCTCTCCTTATAGGGAATGCACCCCAGGCCCTGACCACCTTGAAGGCTCTCTGCTGAACTTGCCCCAGTTTGTCAGCATCTTCCTTCTACTGTGGAGGCCAAAACACAACACAGCCCTCCAGATGTCATCTCCCAGACCTGGAGCACTTTCCCAGACCAAGGCATCTCACGTGCAGTTGGCCTCCAATACTGCATTACAGTCAATGTGCTGTCCACCAAGATCACTATGCTGAATATCATGACGTTCCTGTCATCCCAGTTCCCCAGCCTGTCCAGATCAGCAGCCATGTCCTCCAGCAAATCAACTGGTTCCTCAATTTAGAGGAGCCTTCCAACCTTCTTATTCAACTAGAATACTGCAAGTTTGATGCAAAGGAAATGATGGGAGACTGTGCCAAAGGCTTTGCTAGAGTCAAGAGATGTGACATCCACTTGCCCTCCCTTTGTTCATAGCAGCAAGTTCCCCTGCCACAAAGAGCAACAATACTGGTCAGTCATAATTTGCCCCTGGGAAATTTTGGCTGTTCCAAATCACTTTGCTGATCTTGTTTAGAAACAGCTTTTCAAAGAATTTGGTTCATAACCTTCCCCAGAGATGACGTGAGGACAAGCAGTTCAGAGTTTTCTGGATCTTTTCTGCTCTTCTGGAAGATGGGTGCAACATTTGCCTTTTCACAGTTCTCAGGAACCTCCTTTCCTCACCACTCATCTTTTGAAGAGAAACGACTCCACTTTGAGGAGCTAAGATCTACATGGACAGACTACACCAGTGGAAGGTCAGAAGACCCTGACATAAGCTCAGTTGGTTAAAACTTGGTTTTAATAATGCCAAGGTCATGGGTTCAATCCCCTGTGTGGGCCACTGACTTAAGAGTTGTACTCGATGATCCTTGTGGGTCCCTTCCAACTCAGCATAGTCTGTGTGTGATTTTGTGTGAAATGTATCACTGTTGCATGGCCAAGGAAGGACTCATACCCGAGGACTTGCCTCCATGAGCTGTTTCCACCTCACCTGTTTTGCTGCAGCAGATGCTAATGCGTTCTGTTTCAGATACAGAGGAGCTGCCACATTCCACAACTTCTCCTGCAAGGCCTACAAGAAGAAAACCATGAAATGATGCTAAATAACCAATTCAGTCTGAACAGTTGGCTGAAAAAGCAGGCCAAAGTTTTCTTTAGTGCTTTTAAATTCGACACAGTGAACCAAGGCCTCCAAAATATATGTTGTTCTATAAATACACAGAGAGACATCTATACAACTAGAAAATATAAAACAGAAGTTGAGAATACTAACAAAGCTGTGAATTAGAGACTGGCTGAGCCAAACTCCTCGTACTCCATCACGAAAAACAAAATCCCACTGCGTTATCAACACCTGGAGACCAGGATCAGGGCAATCTCAGATTTCAGGCAAAAAGTGGAATCAGTAACAACTGTTGACAGAAACACACTTACACAGTCACATTTCTGAACTTTCCTGCTGACAGGCTCCATCCCACCAATGATCCTGGAGTTATTACAAATACTGAGACTAAATCAGCCACTGATATTTGTATTAAAAAAAAAAACCCAAAACCAAACCACAAAAACCCCTCTCAAACAAAAACTCAACTACCTAACCACACCCTACTTGCTTTTTGGTTTATGTTTAAAAAAAATGTAGAAAGCTTGACTGGATGATTTGTGTCACTGTCTCCCTTTTTGAAGCTGCCTGTCCTAAGATAAATCTCCACAAAAAGCTGGCTGTAGACAAAGTTCAAGTTCTATATCCTTCACCCAGGCTGACCACAGAATACCAGCTAACTACCCCTAAAATCACAGGATGTGTGGAGCCTTTAAAGGTCTGGAACACCGTTGAGTCTCAAGAGGCTGGAAAATTAAGATACTTTTTTTCCCCCAACAGCTTTTTGTTCTACTGGGGGAAGAAGAAACTGCAAAGAAATCTACTGGAAAGGGCTGCTCTTGACATTTGGGTTCTCTCTGCAGAATCAGAATTTCTAATTGTATGATATTAGTGAAGGTGTCCTTGCCCACGGCAAGAGCGGTAGAATTAAACGATCCTCAAAGTCCCTTCCAACCCAAACCATTCTGTGATTCCACAATACTATGAGTTACTTTTCACTCCACGCACATTACTGACTCCTCTGCATCACTGACTATTGACTGGTTCTATAACTCAAGCCAAGAATGGCTGATGCAGCTTTTACCCCCTTTTTCCAAACAGAGCACTCCTCTGCCAGACAGAAAAACCATCTGGTTCACTCCAGTCAAACCCTGGAGAAGGGCAACAAAGCCATCTCCAAATGCTGGTCCTCTGCCTGGACAGCACATTTCATTCTGCATTTAGCTGGGATTGTAGTGAACTGTAACACTGATCATCTAAAATACCTTCTTCAAGTGATAAACATATTCCAAGGATTTCAGCCTGCCACAAGATACCCCAACTGGCAGCTATGCCTTCAGCAAAGCAACTGAAATCCCTCCTTCATTTTACATAACAAAGCTTTTACTGAGTCCCTTCTGGAATCCTGTTTGTTGCTTGCTTTAGTTCTTGCTTTACATGTGTGTAAGTTACAGTCAAACACTAAAGAATACCAGGAGACCAACTTAAATACTACTGCCAGCTTATAGCCCTGAGCAACCTGATCCAGTGGAATCCAGTGATGGCAGGGGTTAGAACTCCATGGTCCCTTCCAACCCAAGCTTTTCTATGATTCTATGAAACAAAAAATTAGTTCCTGTTTACAGGAAGAAGCTGACTTCCAAAAGGGGCTTTTGAAAAGGGCTGCTGCCACATCGTCAGTGTAACCACTTCACCTGCTAACACCAAAGAGATGATCATTTCAACCCAGTAAAAGAAAGCATGACTGATATTTTGCTCAATCAAGTCATAAAAACTCCTTTGGCATTGGTGACAGAAAAGCTGTCTGCAAATCACTGCCTATAAAAACTCCACTCTCAGCAGCAGTTCAGCAAAAAACATTCCAGTGGCCACTAGCAGGGAAAAGTTACTCTCATAACATAAAAAGGCCACAGAATAATTGCCCTCATTGTGATTTCCATCAATAATAAACTCTGCACTGACAAAATACACACACAGCAACATAAGCCCTGGGCACTGCAGCAGAGATCTGCACTGGCATACTCATTGGCAAAGTTAGTGCACAAAATATTGTGCCACAGGAGGGAAGCAGGATCAGCAGAAATCCACAGAACCTGCATTTTCATCATACATCTGTTTTCAGCACAAGTATCACAACACCAAAGTGCACCACTGTGATGGACTGGGGGTGTTTTTGAGAACTGCCCAAAAAACCCAGAAGTCAAACCTTGATGAGGAGCAGCTGACACTGAAGGTAAGTTGCAGTGAAATCTGCCATCCCTGCCAGTTCTGACTGCAATTCTCCAAGCCTCTGAAGATCACTGAAGCATATGAAAAAAAAAGAAAAGAAAAAATAACAATGAGACAGGGAGCAGTTTAATCTAAACACACTCAGAGTATAGCGACAATGAATCCAGCTATTTTTGCCTCCTGCATTTATTAGAGCAAGCACCAGAAACAGCAGCAAAACACACACTACAACACAGTTTGCACCTTGGGACTTGGCATGTCCCTTCTTCCAGGAGGCTGACACCAGCACAGCAGTGCAAGCACTCAGTCTGTCAACCCACATTACTCTGCAGCCCCACGGGAACCATGAAGTGTGGCAGTTCCAGATTTAACTTAAAGCACTCCAGACTTCTACAGCAGCCAACGACCGATTTGTGTTGCACTGCTGGGAAATCAAACTATTCACTGGCTAAGAAAGGTTGTTTGGAACGTGTAAGGCTCACCCAACCAAGGGTATCTGATACAGAGCTGCCTTTTTAAGCCAAGCTGGAATCTGATGTACAGATATTTGCCCAACTATATGCTGTGTGTTGTCTGGTATTTCTTGTAAAACATACTGCAATATAAGCAGCTTTTAACTTGATAGAAGAAAAAGTATCAGTTAATGGAACATGAAAAGGCTTCTCTACTGTTGGGCATGTTTTAAAAAACAAAGTATGCATTAAGAAAACAAAACTAATTTTTGTTACAGAAATTAAAATAGGCTGGATGATGTGGTTTCACTGTCTCTTCTTTGCATTTTGCCTTGATCCAAAGTCTACTGAAATTGTCACATTTCTTCCATGTTTCCTACTGTGTTATTAAAGTATGTTTTTTCAGATGATCATTTCCTCTTGTTTATTTTAGATTTATCTTCACATTTAGGATGCAATTCTGAAATGCTGGCTGTGCCAAACCAGAAGCTTGCTGAGCCCTGGGACATTGACAAAAATTCATGAGATTATCTGTATAATACGCAGCCAAAGAAAATCTCTCCTAAGCAGAGAATCACAGAATCATTTATGTTGAAAAATTCCTCTGCGATCATTCAGCCCAACCATCAACCCAGCACTGTCAAGCCTACCAATAAGCCATGCCCCCAAGTGCCACATCTACACATCTTTTAAATCTCTCCTGGCATAGTGACTCTACCACTTCCTTGGGCAGCCTGTTCCAGTGCTTGACAACCACTTCCATGAAGAAATTTTCCCTGATAGCTAATCTAAATCTCACTTGCACAAGTTGAAGTCATTTCCTCTTATCCTCTTGGTTATTACTTGGGAGAAGAGACCAACCCCCCACCTGGCTACAACCTCCTTTCAGAGAGTTGTATAGAGTGCAAGAACATCCCCCTGAGCCTCCTCTTCTCCAGGCTAAACACCTCCAGCTCCTTCAGCTGCTCCTCATCAGACTTGTGCTCCACACCCTTACAAATTCCACTGCCCTTCTCTGGGCACACTCCAGCACTTTAATGTCTTTCTTGTAGTGAGGAGTTGTGCCTTCCTTTAATGCAACAACAGTGGAGCCAGCCTCAGCCTTACAGAGCAACTCCACTTCATCTTTTTCCAGAGAGCAGAGCAAAGAGAAGGCTCCTGGGTGCTTAATTCCCATGTCACAATTCATCACAACACACTAAAGGGGAACAAGATGTCATCTCTCAGCTAACAGCTAGGCAGATATCCATTTACCAGCCTTCTGCAGTTCCCAATTCCACTAATTCTATTTCCTTTTACAAATCTTGTACAGATTTCAACATCACTGCAAGACAAAAAATCCTGTTGTATAGATGGAGAAACTAAACACAAAGACGGATTTCCTAAAAAGCTTGTCTTGTATTTCTACCCACACTACAGACTAGTGTTATCCCTCCAGGCTCTGCAGCCGAAAATTTAAGTCTCAAGTAGACACCAGCTCCACAAGGTCTGTGTTATTTTCTTGGATGACAATAATGATAAAGGAGGAGGGAGTTAAGTCCCATGGGAGAATTCACTGCTGTGAGCTGCTTCTATCCCTTTTCTCTCTGCAACCAAATTGCTGGTGCAGTGAACTCTTGCCCTCTCCAGAATAACCTTTAACACTTTTTTTTGTTTTGTCCAAATCCTCCCTTCTCTTAAGAACAGCAAACAGCAGCTGGTCTAGTATGGTTTCATGGGGGGCAATCCCAGCAGGAAAAAAGCCAAGACAATAATTTCCATCAACTCAAAAATCGTAAACAGTCATGGCCTGCAATGTTCCCAGACCTTTATGCCTTTAAGATTCTGGATGCTCTGCAAAGAGATTACCTGTTTCAAATGTTTAGTGTACTAAATGCTTTGAGACTGTATTTCAGCTGGAGCACAGTAGCTGCAAAACAGCTGAGGATACACCATACAGTTTCCACAGCTGGGTTTTCAGCAAGGACCACACTGTTTATTCTGTGCTGCAGCTGAGTCTGAAAGTGATTCACAGCTTCACACAGAAGAAAAGACACCTATTTTGGAGGAAGAAAAAGAATAACACTCTTTTGGAATTCCATATTCCAAACAAAGTATTTTGGCTTGTTTTTCTCTCTCACAAAATAAGGCACTTTTCCTCTTTCCAAGCAGAGGAACCACACTGAAAAGATCCTTTTCAAATGTTTTGTTTGTGTAGATCAGGCTGGAGATGAAATGGAAGAGGCAGCGTAAAACCCACACTGAGAAGCAACACCCCCCCCTTATCTCTACAGCAGCAGACAGCAGTGTGCAGTAACAGTGTCTGTGCCAGGAAAAACCCTCTGATTTGCCTCTAATGAAGAATGCCTGAGTCCTTTGTAAGTGGGACTGACAATGAGAACCCAACAAAGCACCAGAATCGGGTCCTCTTCTGCAGAATGAAAGGCCACAGGACCTGGAAAATGAAAGAGCAAAGGGACAACCTCTCTCCCCCCACAAAACCAAAACAAATAAACCTTGTGCACATGTATTACAAATAATATGATCAAAGTGAGGGATTCTTACAGGGACACAAAACTGAAAATGACACACAAGGCTGTCAACCACAAACCATAAAAAAGGAGAGTTTATTTTACCATAAATGAGCAGTCCAAGAGAACACCTGACTCTTACTCCACTCTGAAAAGATGTTGCCCCAAAATGCACACAGGGGCAGTGCCAGATGTGAAACCATCTTAAACAGGCCATGAACACTCTTTTATCCCAACAGTCTCTAGAAGAAGGCTCAAGTGCTTGATATCAAAGTACACATGCAGAAGCAAAGCACCTGTGTCAGAAAAAATGGAAATCCTAAACCATCCTCCTGTGAACAGGTCAGCTTGCAACCTTACCGGATGGTAAATTCCAGCAGCTCCTGTATGCCCTGTGGGTCAAGGTGCTGGAGGTTGTAAACCCTCTCCAGGCTCTGATGTAGAAACTGCTGGGAAGGATCCTCATGTGGGGTAATACTGGGAGAGACAGGGGAGGACACCAGCTTTCTACCTGGCAACTACACAAGAAAGAACACACATAAACAAAAGAAGACAGATGTCTAACTGAAATAATAACATAGTAAAATGCTGCCTTATTATGTAACAGTGACAAACTGAGAGCTCCAACTCATTTCTCAAACTCAAAATTTATAACAAGGCTTTCAAGTCTGCATCTTTAATCAGACTGCATCTTTAATCAATTCTTTAATAGAATTGATTGGGTTGGAAAAGACCTCTGAGATCATCATGTCCAACCCTTGGTCCAACTCCAGTCCATTTACCAGATCATGGCACTCAGTGCCACAGCCAATCTCACTTTAAAAATCTCCAGGGATGGGGAATCCACCACCTCTCTGGGCAGCCCATTCCAATGCCTGATTACTCTCTCTGGAAAGAATTTTTTTCTGATCTCCAACTTCAATTTCCCCTGGCAGAGCTTGAGCCCGTGCCCCCTTGTCCTATTGCTGAGTGCCTGGGAGAAGAGCCCAACCCCCACCTGACTAGAACTTCCCTTCAGGTAGTTCTAGACAGTGCTGAGGTCACCTCTGAGCCTCCTCTTCTCCAGGCTAAACAACTCCAGCTCCCTCAGCCTCTCCCCACAGGACTTGTGCTCCAGTCTCTTCACCAGCCTTGTTGCTCTTCTCTGGACCTGCTCCAGCCCCTCAATATCTTTCCTGAACTGATGGGCCCTGAATCTTTGTTAGCTAATACTCCCCATATTACAATCCATTTGCAGCTCGAGATCCTCAGGTTAAATTTCAACATCCCATTGATGGAAATATTTTTCCTCATTTATTAACTATGACACTTTGAAGTTAAGGGAAGTCCAAGACCACATAAACCACCACTCATTTTATGAGCTGTGGTAAGACTTAGGACCAACTTCAATCCCACCTGTACTACCAGGCAGCAAAACATGTTTCAAAGCATCAGGGAACACATCTCACCTACAAGTAAACCATTTAGGTATGACACAAGTCAAATGCTGGAAGATCTACAAAGGTTAAGCTCCCTTTTCCCACACACAGTTAGAGCTACAGAAAGTTCCCAGGAATGCTGCTCTCCCAGTAGTCTTTCCTAACCAGCAAACAACGTGCTATTCTCACTTAAGAGCAATGATGTTATTATTCTCCCCAAAATATTACAGAATCCATATTGTAACAATTTAACATTTGTCTGTCCTGCCTTAATGCACATTTCAATACTAATAGATGTGGTGCTTAAGAGATAAAGCTTTTAGCATGGAATTGCTACAGACAGACACGGAAGAGACCAGTGATATTCATGGGAATGGCAAAGTGCAAACTAAGGTGGTTCAACTTACTCTTAATGGAGGGACCAGATGGGAGAGGCTGTCCCGAAGATACGCGTAATGTCTGAATGTATGATCAGAGAACAGGGCAGGCATCGTTGGGCAACTTTTAGCAGCATTAAAAATCAGAACCAGAACAGCAATGTCTATTGAAAATGGATCGTTAAAGAAAAACAAACAATGGCAAGAAGAGCTCCTCAGGGATGCAAAGTTAAAACAACAACTCAACAACCCTTTCTTTGCTTGGGATTTCTCTATGAAGTTCTTTATAGTTGGAAAATACTCAGTAAAACACAAAGAAATGATTGTCTGAGCAGATGAAAACCAAGTACAAACAGAAAACAATACAGGATGAGCCATACTGGAGGAAGGATGTTACCAACAATGTGGAATGGCTCAGAGGCAACACAAAGGAAAGAAGCCAGGGATCATAAATGCCAAACATACTCATTAGGTGGAGTTTCACTCTTTCTCAAAGCTTACACTGTGCCTCTCAGTTTGAATCACAGAATAAGAGAATGGTTTGGGTTGGAAGGGACTTTAAAGACCATCTAATTCCAATCCCCCTACCACAGGCAACGACACCTTCCACTAGACCAGGTTGCTCAGGTACCTAAAAAACTCCCCAAATTACACATTTACAGCCAAGTCTTTGAAAACTGCTGCATTTCCTAAGATGCCCTGAAAAACATCCCTCTATGCAGACTTTAAGCAACTCAAATAATCAAACATGGGAAGATTATATTGAAACAGAAAACACATTTTGACAGTGTGAGAGCCCCAGAAATAGAGAGCAACCAAAGGCCCTCACAGTTAGCCCAAAGGCTGACACCTGCAACAGGGACGACTCTATTACAAGAGAGCATGAAAGGATCCCAAAGAAAGGCTTGCAATCATTTGGGCACTCAGGGTACCTCCCCAACTGGGCACTCAGGAAGAAGCAGGTTCAGCCACAGAATGGACTGAACCCACACTCTCACCTCCTGAAAAATCTTCTGCATCCATGGGCTGCCAAGCAAAAGGGCTTCACCTGACAAACCAATTTCTCGTCTTTACTCAGAATTCCTTACAAATTTCCAGCTAAAGCTATTCAGGTAACCTGATTCAAATTTGCCAAGTGCTTTGCATGAAACAAAATCATGTGTTTAATTACCAGTTTACACTGGAAACACACCATTCTGATCTACCTTGTAGCTTCTGGCTTGCAGGCCTGTCTTCACATAATACAGGTCTGTAAAATTTGGTGGCAAGTTACCTCCAAAACATTCTCTACAATAATCTTCCATGGTTCAGCACAGGAAGGTGCACTGAGTTTAACAGCAGCCTTCTCCCCCCTGTAATGTTCCTTCAATTCTCAACTCACAGGACAACTTAACTCAGTTATTACTAAACCATCTAATTATGGATTTATCTTTCTCTTCACCTGATTCTAACTCTTTTCAATTCTCAGAAGGTATTTATTTAATTTGTACAGAATTTCTGGTCAATGGCCTGTGACTGGTGAGAAAAATTAGGAGCAGCTTCTAGAGGAAGGTTTGGGTCCAATGTGTCTCAGCATGCATCAGAAATAACATTACGTTCTGCAGCCACAAAGAAGGGAAGCAAGGAGTGTAACATTGAAAAAAATGCATTTCACAGAATCACAGACTATTCTGAGTTGTAAGGGACCCACAAGGATCATCAAGTCCAACTCTAAAGTCAATGGCCCACACAGGGGATTGAACCCATGACCTTGGCATTATTACAACCAATTTTTAACCAATTTCCAAGTCATCCCCTATTTTTGAGGATAATGGTGTAACAATAATAGTTTGTATTCTAAACCACTAGAAGAGATAACACTAATATAAGGATTTCTCATACGGAATTATTTCAAAGAGATGACAAATTCAAGGCACTATGGGGATTGGGGCACTGCTGCACCAAAGATGGTGCTCTTCTATACACTGCACAACAATGAGGATTACAGAAGTTTTACCTAAAAAGAAAAAAAAATGGCCAATCTTCGCGAACGAAGATTTGGGAAGGGCTCACCCCACGTGTGCCCTCTGAGCCTGTGCAGTGGATGTTTTAGGTGAGGCACAGCGTGCGCAGAACTGGCCCCACCATTTAAGTCCTGAGGTCCATCTGCCACGGCCGAGTGAGCTTGGACAGTTACAGGGAAGTCCTTGGGACTGTCACAGCACCCGGTACTAACCGGGGCTGACCCTGCTGAGCATCTGAGATCTGATGGGATGGAATGGCAGGGAGGCATTGAACTGCCAGGGGAGGGTCCATACTGAGACTTGAACTCAGGACCTTGGGAGTCTGAGACCGGAGTGCTCTCCACTACACCATAGGACAGCCCATAAAAAGAAAAAAAAAAAAAAAGAAGACGCACAAAAAAATCACTCTTCTTACTTAAAAGCTAAAGCATCTTCAAAACTAGTGCAAACTGGACAAATGTTTTCACATCAAAGGACTCGTCTGCAAAGCCTAAACCTTGGCAAATTGCTTGATTATTCATCACAGCATTAAAAAAAAGGCCAATTATAGTCCACTGGTATTTATGAAGATGGTTCCAAGAAACAGTTATTCTACTACTTGCTGAGTAAAAAAACTAAGTGCAAAGGGATTCAGAAATAGCTACAGGATTGTTTGTCTGCTACAGTTTGGCATGTTTTAAGAAATGTGAGCATCAGGAAAACATGAATAAAATTTACTACAGCCGAAGTGATCAACAGGTTTCATGAAAAAGATACAGGCTGGGTCATCCATGTCTGGTTCCGGAGTGTCAAAGAATGGATGTGTGCTCAGCAGCTCTGGGACTAATGGAAGCACCAGAGTGGGATGCCTGCTTCCCAAGAACTTCAAGCATCTGAAAATACACAGATTGAAGTCTTTCTTAGCAACCATATACATTTCAAAACACAACATTTTAAAGCTTTATTACTTTACGTTGAGGTGCCAGTCAGCAAGAAAATCCTGCTGTTCAAGCCTACTGTTTATTCACAACTGACTATTTGTATTAATATTTGATAGGATCCAAGAAAACTGAAAGAACAAGCAGTAATAACAATTGTTTATTTGAGCTGTCCACAAAATACTTATACAACCTTGGAAAAGCTTTTATACTACCTGCTAACAAATGAATGTATTTTTTTCCTTCAGAAATAGGGGAGTGAGGAGGTAAAAACCCCAAATACCCCCAAACTCCACTGAATTCCAAAAACAATTGAAAAGTACACTGGAAGTCAAAGCAGGCTAAAATAAGTATTACCAGTAATACCTAAGAATTCCATCTCAAACCATGTGTGCTGGAGCATCACTCCCTTGGTTGCTTCCACTAAACAACCAAAAAAATCCCACACTAACGTTCAATCTTCTTGCTTAGACAGAAAAATTCCCTCCAACAGCAAAATGCCACGTGGCCAATCCACTTACCACAACTGATACAATCAAGTGCTGGTAAATATTACTATTTAACACAGTGTCAAGTAAGCACAAAACAGTTGCATAGAGGAGATGAGGTTTTAAACTGAATGTTGAATTCATCTTTTCTGGGAATGCTTTGAGTGCTTGTAATAGAGGAGTGGTCATCAGCTCTGGATTCCCAGTACAAGCATCAACAACAAGAACAACACAGAGAACAGGATTCTGTATTTGCAATGCCTGTTGCCTCCTTAGCAAGCTCAGTATTTCCTAGCAACTGACTTACTAAAAACAATAGGAAAGTAAGCAGACACCCAAGGACAATGAACACCACTCACTTCCATATGGATTCTCTGTCTGTGGGATACTTGGTTAGGTTTTTCAGCAGCTCCACCAGTGCGAGATGGATGCCTTCTTTAGTTGAAACATTGGTGCAACACAACAGTTCATGAAGTGCTTCCCGAATGTCCCTTGAAGAATCCTAAAATAAAAACCCAACCCAGACACTGTTGAGTGCTGAGAGAGATGTGCCTGCATACACATCTTCTTTAAAGGTGGCAGTTTCTTATCCTGGCCTGAATTATAAAAAGAGGCCTGTGAAGAATAGTGCATGTTTCTAATCTAAGCACAGATGAAGTGACAGACCAGGCAAGTGCTTTAAGGTCTCCTGGTCTCATCCCACCATGTGCTTCAATTACTGAAACGAATGGGAACTGCTTCACTACTGATCTCCTCAAGCAGAGGAAAAAAATCACTACTTTATTTGTTTGGGTGATGTTGTAACCTTAGGAATAGGCAGTCACAGAAAAGCAAGGTGCTGGGTAACTCAGCAAAACAATCACCAAAGATTGCCTTATCTTCTGAGAAGCCTTTAATTGTTCAACACAGGGAGTTCAATACCACGAGCCTTTAACCCGGTCACCAGCCTGCACAGGGTGTGAGTAAGCACAGAGGACACGTCAGTGGCTGGACAGACTGCAATAATTTTAGTAGTGCTGTGGCTGAACTCCACCTTAATTTATTACATTCCTTCTGCCAAAACCCATTTTGACATTCCATATTCATGCATTACACTGCCTTGCTATGAGTATTTTCATGGCACTGCTGGAGACAATGTGAAAATTTAATAGGCTACAAGAACTGGATGCTTCTCAGGGGTGGATTTTATATGCTTTTAAATTATAATTTGCTAAGTATCAACAGCTCATTCATCACTGTCTTACACAAAAGAAAGATCAATCCTCTTGTAAAGGCTCTTAAATAATGGCAAACACATGATCAGTGGGCCAAAGCCCAGAGGACTGCTCAGGCTCTCCTTGTTTTGGTGGCCGGAGACACTATGACCAAAGAGAAGACAGACTCCAGGGACTGGAATGAAGTGACCACAGACATAAGATACTCCAGACCACTGATACAGCCCACTGGAAGGGAAGTACAGAGACAAACGAGGCAGAAGACCATGAAGGGACAGAAGTGAGCACAACTCAAGAGACAGAGATCAAGGACAACAGGGAAAGCAAAATCCAAAGCCTGTCAGAAAAACAAGGAGTAGCTGGTAAAGTTATTTAGATAAAGTCAAAGCACTGGGGTGAAAACAGAAGTTACCCCTGCACCAAACTGTCCCATATTTACACTACTGGAACAAATTTAGGCACCAAAGTTAATACTATTTTCCATAGCTTTTATTCTAGTACTAGAAGACGGATTTTACAGAAAGTGAGCAAGCATCTTTCAGAATCAGACAAATCCATTAAAATGTTAATAATTCTTTTGACTTGATCTAACCTAATACCTGGTAATAATTATGATAAAATAAACCACAGTACGTGCAGGATTTATCATAGATGGTTTGTCAGCACAGAAGAACCCAGTCTAACCAGGACATTTTCATACCTCAATGCACAGGTCCCCAGCTTAAACAAATGTAAATGGTGACATGAAAATGCGAGGCACCTGAAGTTCACTGCTGCATTTGTAAAATCAGATCCTATTCCACAGCAATTGTTGCAGAATGATAAAATGCTTAGTTAGCTTACCTCTTCCTGGGGCACAACTGGAAGAAGCCATTGCTGCCCTGGGTCAAGCAAACTGCAGGTGAAGAGACAAGCAGTGGATCTGCAGCACAGCCCAAGGCTAGGACATGTTTCAAAAGGAGAAACTTGCCTACCATGTGCAGCAGATTCAAGAAAACATGCCTCAGAGGCTACAGCTCAGCAAATAGATCAGGTCTCAGGCAAGGCAGTGTGACCCAGTACCATTCATACGACCAGAATCTCTTCCTCTTTCTAGCTCAGCCTCATCAACCAGGAACAGCAGCCGACTCATGCTGTTCCCTGAATCTTGGCTTAGCACCAACTAGAAAGATGCTGGCTGGGAAAACCCAAAATTACACTGGAGAGCATGGTAACAAACTCTCTGAAACAGCCAGAAGAGAGACCTCAGGCCTGTGCCCAAGCTCTGCTTGGTAAGCAAAGGTGCAGCTGAGCAAACAAAATAGAAAGAAAATGAAATTGCATTCAACATGAAGTGGTACAGAGAGTGCTGGACCACACTACAAGACTGAAGGAAACACCTGTGAGGCAACAGCACAGTAATCAAGGGAAGAGTTTTTATCTAAAATTCATCTAATTTACAAGTATTTTGTTGTCCTGGGGATTACAAGAATTTAGGAGCTCTTGGGGGTGTTCCAAGAAGAGTAAAAGAAAACAAACAGAAAAGGTGGGTTTGTCCTCAGAGGAAGGGTCTGATTAGCAGTCCAGATTTAAGCATCCCAAAGCAGGCAGGAATGCAATTTTTTCTACCCTCGAGAATTTCTTACCTCCAAGACTGCTAACACAGTATCCAGCTGGTCTTCCCGCAGCGTGATATTGTGGGAAATCTTTCTCATTGTGTGTATTGACTGCAGTCTCACCTCCTCAATCTCATCATTAAACATGTCAACCAAAAAATCCAGGCACTTCTCCGCAAAAGAAGGCGAGGACTGAGCCAACATACAGAGGGCTTCGACCGCAGCAATTCGAACCTCTGTTCAGAGAAAAGGAGGGAATTAATGGCAAAGGAATTAAAACTGTTCTGTTTAAAGGACATAAAGCCAGGTCTTGTATTGCTCAAGGGCTGGGCTAAGGACAAGAGATGCCACAGAAACGGTGAGGACAATGGAACCTAAGCAGGGACCTGTGTCACTGGGGACCTTGACACAGGCAAGCCTTCAAATCAAAGGTCTCACCTCTAATACAGCCTGTGCTGCTGTTGGGAACATCTGCAAGAGCGACCTGCAGGTGAAAAAGGGGTCTCCAACCCAGCAGTATTACACAGTGTGTTTTGCAAGTGTAGCATTAACCTTGGTATCTTAAGCAAACTAATTTAGTTAATTCAACTCTAGTTGTTTTATTCTTCCTGACATTTTAACTGCTTACAGCTTTCACGACATTTTTAACTTGCTATGTAGCACTTTATGAATTGCTGAAAAGCCCAGGAGAATCAACATTTTGGCAGCAAACAGAATGAAATTGCTCTGCTTTGTGACTTCAGATTCCTCAAAAGAAAGGAAAAAGGTGCCACCTAAACATTACAAGTACTTGAACTTAAGTAAAAATAGCATCAGAAAGCATCCAGAGTATATTTATGCTGTAAAACGTTGCAGGAATTTGAAGAATAGGCAAATATAAGAAGTTTAAGCAGACATTAAGATTCTCTTCCCTATTACAGCCATTCTCCTTAGTTTCCATAACATTTATGTGCAGGATCATAAAAATGATAATTAATTTGATGTCTGATGCCTTACAAACGTTGTTTTAAACATAATTCTGTTTTTCATTCAAATCAGCTCATTTTGAAAACATTTACATAAAACTCATGCATAGCTTTTAGGACTATTGTTCTTAAAGAACGTGTTTGACTCCCCATGATTTTGATTAAGCAAAAAAATGCACACACAGCAAGACTTCTGCTTAGTCAGGAATGAAGCTTTTGCCACAACTACGAGTCTCCATGGTCATTAAGACCACGGTATTACGAGAAGAGAAACATTTTGCCAATATTGCTCTCACAAGCTGACACACTAATTCAGATTTAAGGTACAAGAGATGGAGCAGCGTTGCAAGTCAGGGAAAGTGCAGCAATATTTAAAAATGTTGCAGTGGAGGAAGAGGTCTACATTACTCAAAGACCTATATATAGTCCACACCTGTCCATTTTCATCCATGTTCCTCAAAAGCACCATACTGCCACAAGACCTATGGGATAAAAACTGGAGGATGTTTCACAGGTCAATGGACCAGTGAAAAAAAATTTACTGTTACTCAGGAAAAAAACCCAAAGCTGCACTTTCAAGCTTCAGGGAGAGTTAGGCAATAAGGAAAACATGTTTTTATTTGAAGGAGTCACGTCACAATAAAACAGCTTTTACAATACAATATACAGCAGTATTTTTGTTACGGTGGTTTTGTACTTTCTAACTTAACCTCATCCTTCCAGCAACATTAAGGGCAAATTGAGGAATAACACTCAGAGCTTGAAATCTGAATGGTTATATGCAAATACCAGCCACTCCCAATAGCTTTAAGAAATACAAAACTTCATCTATGGGAAACTTGAGCTGGGAAGGGTAGCACAGACTTTCCTGAGGCCATCAGCATGGTCAGTGCTACAGCCAAATCTTGGAGCTCAGGAACATCCATGCTCCAGTTTGGCATTCACAACTCATTCTCTTCAAAAGAACAGATATAACCTACTGAAAAGAGACTATGGCCTCCAAGTCCATCATAGGAAGACCACAGGAGACCAATACTACAGCACTATGGAACAGGACCTTAGAACACGAAGCCCAGCTTGCTCAATCCCTTTCAAAATGAAACCTGTCCATTCATTAGGGAAGGCAGTCCCTGAGAGGAGCAACAACAGTTTAATCTGAAACCTATTACTGGCTAAGACAAATGGGTGTAAATTTGCTATGGATAAAATTGGGTTGGAAAATTACAAGAAAACTTCTGTTTGTTGTAGCTGTTGTATTCTGTAATACTTTGAAAAATATGTGGGTTTGTCTTCAGTTGCTCTAACCTTAGTTAGAATGGAAGCTGCGATGTTTGCAGAACGAATGAGTATTGGACTCCATGGGCACAGGTTCCTTGCAGTGCCATGTTTTAAACAATTTATCTATTTACAGGCTCACTATTGAGGCCAGTCTAGTTTAATATATTTTCAGTTATTTGGATAATGGGATTGAGTGTACCCTCAGTAAGTTTGACAATGACACTAAGTTGAATGGGAGTGCTGATCTAGTGGAGGGCAGGAAGGCTCTACAGAGGGATGTGGACAGGCTGGATCGATGGGTCGAGGTCATTTGGATGAGGTTCAACAAGGCAGAGTGCTGTGTCCTGCACTTGGGTCATAGCAACTCCATGCAGCTCTACAGGCTGGGGGAAGAGTGACTGGAAAGCTGCCGAGAGGAAAAGGACCTGGGGGTGCTGGTCAACAGAGATTGAACATAATCAGCAGTGTGCCCAGATGGCCAAGAAGGCCAGTGGCATGCTGGCTTGGATCAGAAATAGCTTGTCCAGCGGGACCAGTGCAATGATGGTCCTTACGAACTCAGCACTGGTGAAGCCGCTCCTCAAATCCTGTGTTCAGTTTTGGGTCTCTCATTGCAAGAAAGACATTGAGGTCCTGGAGCATGTCAAGAGAAGGGCAACACAGCTGGGGAAGGATATGGAGCACAAGTCTGATAAGGACAAACTGAAGGAGCTAGATGTGTTAAAGCTAGAAAAAAAGAGGTACAGGAGGACTTTCTCCCACTCAACAACTGCCTGAAAGGAGATTGTAGCCAGGTGGGGTTTCGTCTTTTCTACCAGGTAACAACCAACAGGACAAGAGGAAAAGGTCTCAAGTTGTGCCGGGGGTACTTTAGATTGAGTATTAGGAAAACAATTAGGGTTGTCAAGCATTGAACAGGTTTCCCAGGGAAGTGGTGGAATCTCCATCCCTGGAGGTGTTCAAAATCATGTGGACTTGGAACTTAGAGACATGGTTTAGTGGTGGACTTGGCAGTGCTGAGTTAACAGTTGAACTCTATCTTAGAGGTGTTCTCCAACCTAAGTGATTCTATGAGTTTTCCCTCCTACTGAGAAAACACCAATTTCAAACAGTAGCAATTAACAGTGCCAATTTAGAGCCACATGCAACTGCTAAATGAAGTTAACAAAAAAATAATCCCAGTAGGTTTCTGCATAACATAAGCAACTATTCATTACTATATATATAACTAAATTCTTACCATTTACAAGAAGCTATTTGGTTTTGGCTCCTCAATTGAACATTTCTATCCAAAATTCTGTGCAACACTGTAGTATCTTTGAAACAACTGCCATATCAGAGATCACGATGGAATAAACCCTCACCACCCCAAAGTCCACAATTTGCTAAAAAAACCCTGACACAAAGGTAAAGTGATCTACTTTGACCAAAAAAAAACCCAGCTAAAATCCAAGCTTATCAGCCAGCACACATCTCCTTTAGCTATTCCACAATAAGTTAACACTTACCATACATTTCATCTTCCAGGCCATGAACAAAAGCCCCACAAGCTCCTGATTCAATCAAGTTTACAGCACCAGTATCAATTTCTTCTTTAGGAGCATCATCTCCCCACTTTCTGCCACTTGAAAACTCCCCAGAGCTGTACAGCTCCTTGGCTCGTTCATGCGCCGTGCGCTTCCTCTGTCCAAACAAGCGTTTCAATTACAACCACGTAAACTTTACAAGATGACCAAACAAAATATCAGATGGCTTTACTGGATCTGAAAAGAGATACCTGCATCTATCCAGCTACACTGACAGACACACAAATGCTAAGGAAGCAAACAAACACTACTTTCCCTTCTACAACTCTTTCTAATGGACAGCAACTCTCAGTACTTTTGATGTTGGAAAAGGATAATAATGAATATTAATTAAGAGATTCTCAGAAATCTGTTGAAAAAACAGTCGAACTGGATCAGAACAAAGGCTCATCTAGTTAACAAGCCAATAACTGACCTGCAAAAATGCTATCACTTTGCAGTTCAACTCGTTAAACTGCAATTAAATACTTTAATGACTATCAATACTATCTAGAGTTCAGCAATGTATAAAATGCAATATTCACTCAGCATGTTTACTAGATTATCTCCTTCCCCCCACACCCTAAATCAACATGTGCAGCACTTTTTTTAACAGCCTTTGTAAAGCAGCCCACAAAAACTAGCAGGTTCCTCACTCTTTTACAGACAGAAAAAATTGAACATCATAACCTCGAGCATGTATATTAAAGAAAGGAATTTTACTAAAAAAATTTGCTTGTAGGGCTCAGTAGCCTTTAGCTACTCATATCTCTTGAAATGTCTAGTGGTCAGTTCTTCCATTAGCTTACTCATAAAACTAGGATGCAAACTTTCCATACACAATAAAGAAAGCTTTGAGCCAAAAGACTATCAGAACACCACAGACATTTCCCTCTCAGCTGTTGCAAAACCTGAATAGCCTAGAGCTGTTTATTACATGCTCAGCTAATGAAATGTAAAACTAGCAATTGCTTCATTGACTTTAATCTAAAAGAAAACCTGTCATCATCACTTAACTCTTGGCAGCCCTGAGGCAAAGACAAGATAAACAGACACACTCAGCATTAACATACCTCTTGTGCGATTTTAGTACCTACACATGGAAAAACAAACCCAAACATATACATACCCTCAGATCTGACATGAGCTTCTTGTCAAGGGTCTGCTCTAAGAAATGAGAACTAACTTGTTGCATAGAACCCTAAGGAAAAAAAAACCAAAAATCAAAAGGAAGAAACAGGATTATTCTAAATTGCACCATTTAATTTCCTGACTTATCCCAACACGGCATCCAATCTTACCCACTCATTCCAACAGCTTTATGCTATACCTAACAATACTGTATGTCAGAATCTAAAGAGGTGTGCTTAAAACAGTCAGGACATCACCTTTTCCCACTGAGGTCAACATGGCTTTTCTTGAGCTCAGTTAGTTTACATGTCCTGTGCTGGAGAAGTAGGGGCAGTGCTTGTTTTTTCTCTTGGATGCTCAAGGAAAGAATCACTGCAGAGTTCAGCTGAGAAACTGTTGGGTTTCTTCAACCTCTCTCATTCTTTCATCTCCAGAATTTTGGTAGAAATTTATCTATAGAGTTTTTAAACATCTTCCCATTTCTTTTCAAATATATATGAAAAATGAAGTAACTTAAGAGGCACTACTCTCAGCTAGAGAGGAAAAAAATGCAACTCACCAATAACTTAGCAGCTTGTACTCTAACAACCCAGGAACCATCACTAACCATATGACAGATTTTTCCAAAGGCATCATCAACCAAGCGAATTTCTTCATTAGAAGAAGGAATCGGGACAATGCTAATGTAGAGAAACATGTTATCAGTTTTGTTGATTGTATTCCATAATGGATAGCATCAAGTGAGAAACAACTACGCTGAATTCTTATGGATGTACAACAAACACCAGAACGCAAAACTTCACTGCATCAGTGCATTCTTATCAGGTATCAGCAATTTGTGCAGATCAGTTCTCTAACAGCTGCTCCTCAGAGTAACTAGCACAAAACTCCCAGGATTAGGATGATTGCTTTGCCAATACTCTGCATTCATTGCATACCTTTCAGGGTAAAGTTGACTGAGGACCCAAATTAGCTGAACTGCAGCACTCCGAACTTGTTCATAATCATCTGCCAACAGCTTGCAGGCCTGAAAGAAGATTCACACTCCAATACACCTGAAACATCTGCACCTGAGCTGTCATTCACTTCCCACATTGCAATCAGCACCCTGGCCACGAACAACCGAGGACAGATTGAAAGGATGAATTCAGTCTTCCCTTCTAACTGCCTAGTATTTCCAAGTTTGATCAGGCAGATTAGTCCTAATAAAGTCAATCAGGCACATGCTGTAGAACTCTAGAATTGCCTGTACCATGCAGGGAGGATGAACAGAACTGTAACAGAACTGATTTGATCCAGGCTCCAGCTGCACAGCCTTACTGACATAACAAATACAGGCTTCATGTGTGCTCTCCAATGAACAAGGATTTAAGACTTCAAGACCACTACTGCCAGCTGACAGTAATGATTACATCATGCCTTGCCTTTCCCAAGATTATCTCCCCAATAAACAATATATATCAAAGCATATGTTCTAGTGCATTTATGCACAATCGATGCAAAATACACTTTTATTTTCACTGTGTGTCATAGGACTAAAAGGAATATGGGCAACTGAAGTTCAAAATACTCCTCCTCTGCTCAGTGCCCTCCTCCTCTCAAAGCAAACTGCCACAGAATTTAAAAAGAAAGGTATGTAAACAAGTACAAAAAACACCCCAAATTAATACAAGTGCCTACCTGACTGTAAATAGCCTGCTGTAGCTTTAATCCTCTTTCATGAAGCTGCAGCTACAGGAAAAAAAAACCAAAAATGCAAGAAAGTGTAACTATATGTTTAAGTGATACAGACTAAACTTTCACCATTTTTTCTATTTTGAGTAAACTTAGCTGCTTGTATTTCTTGACTGCTGATATAATTAAAATATTACATTACCTTAACCATTAGTATGTTAAATAATACTCTTAACCTTAGTATAACTTTTTTAACTTCAGAGCCACTCATATGTTGACTGATTAGAAAAATACAATTTATATAAATACACTCTGTCCATTTTCCCAAACTTCAAAAAATTGTTAGTGTTTGCCATATTCAACCACAATTAAAACAGATGTAGGAATCCTCAAAAAAATTCATTTACTATCATTCCTGAAACATGGATCCAAAAGCAGCATTGAGTTTTCAGGCCTTGTAAATCTTTCAATTACTGAACCAGAGGAACAGCAGAAAGTGTCTCAGTAAACATTGCTTCTATCTGGAATAAGGCAGTATCATGAATCTGACTTATAAATAAAGGGATAACATCTGGTTGAATATAGTCAAAAAGAAACATTTTCTTCACTACTATCCACTTCTTCAAAGTACAACACCAAATTAAAGAAAAAAACCCAAAACCCACAAACACAGTAGCAAGGGAAACTATGATCAAGAACCCTAAAAGTAGTTAATGACCCTGCATTCATTTAGGATGTTCCATGCTTCAAACCACAGAAACACAGTTTTCTCTGTGCTATAACTGTACATTCAAGGTCATAAATCTTACTATGGATCTGACTGAACATCATTGTAAAAGTCACGCAAATTACTTTAAAAATGTTGTACTGACAGAAACTGGGCAGTCCCGTGGTGTAAAGGAGAGCACTCTGGACTCTGAATCCCAAGGACCTGAGTTCCNCAGAAACTGGAGGTTTAAATTGGGTATTATGAAAAATTTCTTCACAGAAATGGCTGACAAGCAGTGCAAGAGGCTGTTCAGGCCAGTGGTGGAGTCACCACCCCTGGAGGGATTTCAGAAAAATGTAGATGTGGCTCTTAGGGACACGGTTTAGTGATGGGCTTGTTAGTGCTGGTTGGACTCGCTGATCTTATACGTCTTTTCTAACCTAAATGATTCTATGATTATGTGAAGTATAAATGCAACCTCCAGCAGAGGGAGATCCCAGACAGATCCAAGTGCAATCTGATCTCCTCAAATGCATTCTCCTTCCTTCTTTGGACTTTCATCACTAATTCAAATAGCCCTGTTCACCATCACTTTAGATTAGATATTATTATAACCTTTAAAGGTAACAGAGCAACTTCTGTATGTTCACACACTCACAGGCAACTTGCATTATACAGCATTTTCAAATGCATGGTCTTTGCTTGCATTTCTGCAAAGTTGAAAACTCCTGAAGGATTTCCACACAAAAAATCCAGTAAAGTTCATGGACAGTTAGAGAACACTAATCAATGCGACCATGGGGCAAAATGTAAACGTTTTAAAACAAACTATTCTTTCTGGAGTTATCACCCAGGTTTCCTGTCACAAGCAGCCACTCACTGCAAGTTGGAGCACTGGTGGCTTATTGTAATTCTGATAATCAATGCTAAATCAAGAAATACAGATTTATCTCTAGAAGAAGGAGCCTACATACACTCAAAAGAGTCAACAAATTGAAAAGCTCCTTCAGCTATAGCTGAAACAGAAGTTATTATGAATCACTAAAACGCACTTCAAAATCTCATATTACTCTCACATTTCAAGACTCAGCTTATTTTTCCAGGTAATTGTGATACACTAAATGGACTTATAATAACTTAATTAAATACTCTCTAACTCAGACCTCTGGATTAGTTTGCAGCCCCCACCAGCTTCCTTATACAACCCCAAACTGTTTCTTCCACTGTACCAGCAACACTTACCATGGCTTTTATAGCTGCAGTCCTAACACGAGGGTCCTGGTCATTAAAATGATCTCCTATTATCTTCTGGACATCTTTGGCAGCCTGACTTTCAGCTTCTTTTACAACACCTTTTTCCACTGGTCCAAGACAACCAATTAACTGAAGACACTTATTTCTTACACCATGAGAAGAATCTGTCAGATGCTGGGGAACAAAAGCAAAGATTCTTATTGTTCTCTCACCCCTTTGAAACAACTTATCACATCCCAGCAGTTAAAAATGTTATTGTAACAGTTGTTTGAGAAAAATAAAAATAATTTAAATACTGACTACCTTTCTTTTTAGCTTGTGGCAATTTTTCTTGGAGGCCACCTTACCTTGCAGGCCACCTCTACCAGCCTCATCCTGACAGATGGATTCTCTGGAAGTTTTGTGCCAATCACTAACAAGGTGTCCAGCAGCTGAGCGAGGACTTGGTGAGACTCTGCAAAACAAAACAGTGAAATGCTACACATCACTTTCCTGAGCTCCTACCAGCTACAGGGTCACAGACCGATCAGGCTTGGAAGGTCATCCTGAAATCTCCTTTCAAGGCCTGAACAAGCTCAGCTCCCTCAGCCACTGCTTGCACACATTACATACTCCAATCCTCAACCACCTCAGTGGTTCTGCTGAACTCGCTCACCTTTACCAGCCCTAGTCTGGGTGAGTAAAAAGAACTAAATCCCCTCCCTCGACCTGTCTACAATCATAGAATCATAGAATCGATTGGGTTGGAAAAGACCTCCGAGATCATCAAGTCCAACCCTGGGTCCAACTCCAGTCCATTTACCAGATCATGGCACTCAGTGCCACGGCCAGTCTCAGTTTAAAAATCTCCAGGGATGGGGAATCCACCACCTCTCTGGGCAGCCCATTCCAATGCCTGATTACTCTCTCTGCAAAGAATTTTCTTCTGATATCCATCTTCAATTTCCCCTGGCAGAGCTTGAGCCCGTGCCCCCTTGTCCTGTTGCTGAGTGCCTGGGAGAAGCGACCAACCCCCACCTGGCTAGAACTTCCCTTCAGGTAGTTCTAGACAGTGCTGAGGTCACCTCTGAGCCTCCTCTTCTCCAGGCTAAACAACCCCAGCTCCCTCCCTCTTGATATAGCCTGATAAGCTGGCCTACAGCATGGTAGAAAAAAACCTCTTCAAACAGGATTCCACTTTAAGCAAGACTGTCCTGTAGAACAGAAAACTCCAGAAGCAACAGTTCTCACATGGAGATGTAAAAGCAAACTTTGTGTTCCCTTAGAACAAGGATATACAGCAGGCATGCCTGAGGAACATTTTTCTTCTCCTCAGAACATGCAATTGTCAGTCATCATTCACAAAAGCAGAAAATAAACACCCTGAGCAGCAATTCCAAATTATACAGCTCAGATGTAAGGCCTTGCCACTATGCCAAAGGCTTTGACAGCAGGATTCTGCCTCGACCTAAGGCACCACCTGGAAATGAGAAACTTACTTTCATTTTGAAGTGTGTTGATGGCATCATCCACAATGCAGTCTGGGGAAAACCCTGCAGTCTTTGACAACAAGCCCAGCAAGGATGCAATCTTCAATCTTACAGAGGCATCATTCTCCTAAAAGAAAACAATACACATTCTTATTAATTTTAGATGTCTGAAGAACATACAACACTACACACAGGCAGGACCAACACATAATTCAGCACAAGGGTCTGAATTTTACTGTCAGGCTACTTCCTCCTCCATATGTCCACAGCACACTCCACAGAAAATTAACTGTGCCCGAATGTTTGCATGGCAGCTTTCAGTACATTTCAAAATGATTCTTTCACTCGTAATTTCTCAAAATTACCTTCATATTGTTCAAAAACTTAAAAGTTTTCCTAATTTAAAGGGTTGTCAAATATGACACCCGTGGGAGTCATCCCTTTCTCAGCTGAGCTGAGAAGCATTTTCTCTTTTCAGGGTGAAAGTTACATGCTTGAACAACAGGTACTGTCACTGGACTGCTCACATCAGTGGTAGGATTCATGGATATCCACAGTATTGGGTTATTTACACATCTGGTGCTTTTGCTCCATTTCTTTTTCTTTTCCAACAGGAAACCAGTGAAAGCTCCCTTTTTACTCTGCAGGTTTGATCACTGTCTCCATAACTAAAACACCAGTAAGTGAAGGTGCCTTGAGTCCTCCATCTCAACCACCCTCAGAAATCAGGAAAGGACTTGCAGGATCACCACAGGCCACAGTTGATAACACACCATCACTTATAGCAACACCAGCTCACAATATCGTGCCCTCCAGCTTTCCCTCACACACCCCAACGTGCTCCCTGCTCAGCTGTGGTCATACAACTGTCAGCAGGGACAGGGGAATGGTGGATGGGAAAAGAGAGAGAAAGGGAAAAGCAGATTGTTTTTCTGATCCATTTCAGAGGCCATGAGGACTGCACGGGGACTGTCCTATCAAAATATAGAGGGACGAAGGAGCAGAGGCTGCAGCACCGTCTTGAAAAAAACAGAGACATCACAAACAAATAAATGACCACACAACTTCCACTGCAGTTACAGCGTTCAAGGTCAGGTTTCTGTTTAGAGGAAAAGATCTCTAAGATCATCAAGTCCTACCATTAACCCAGCACTGTCAAGGCCAGGACTAAACCATGTTCTCAAGTGTCACATTTACATGTCTTTGAAATCCCTCCAGGGATGGTGACTCCACCACTCCCCTGGGCAGCCCATTCCACTGCATGACAACCTTTCCAGTGTAGAAATTTTTCCTACTATCCAATCAAACCTCCCCTGGTACAACTTGAGGCCATTTCCTTTTGTCCTGTCACTTGTTACCTGGGAGAAGAAATTGATCCCCTGCAGTTTTCTTCCCATAAGAATAAACAGATGAGGTTCTTTAAGTTGTGCACTCCTTTGAAGGGGAACTAGTCCAATGACAACAGTAAGTTCCCATCAAAAAAAATGTAAACCAGTCTCAACTCACAAGCCAAAGCAGGAAAAGTACAGAAACGGAGAAAATGCAACTTAAGAGTTTGTTAGTGTAAGTTCAAAGCAAATTAAACCCAATTGTAAAAGGAAAGAGAGAACAGCACAAGGATATTTATGAGAAATGTTTCAGCCTACAGTGCAGCTTTGCCAAATGCAATGAAGTTTTACTTTGTCAAGTGAAGGGTACAACAGTAACAAAGTAACATCTGTTATTCTGCTGCTGGGATTTTTTTTGTTGAAAAGTTTTTCAGAATCATCATTTTATCATCTGTGGGATGGAGGACCTCTCCTACAAGGAAAGGCTGAGAGAACTGGGATTATCCAGCCTGGAAAAGAGACAGCTTAGGGGTGACCCAATTGCAGCCTTCCAGTAACTGAAGAGAGCCTAGAAAAAAGATGGAGAAAGCTTTCCCACGAGCATGGAGTGACAGGACAAGAGGGAATAGATTTCAACTGAAAGAGAGTAGGTGTAGATCAGATATTAAGACAAAGTCATTCACTGTGAGGGTGGTGAGACATTGCAACAGGTTGGCCAGGGAAGTTGTGGCTGCCCCATCCCTGCAAGTGTTCAAGGTCAGGTTTTAAAGGGCTTTGAGCAACCTGATCTAGGGAAGGTGTCCCTGCCCATGGCAGGGGGCTTGGAATTGGATGGTCTTTAAGGTCCTTTCAAACTCAAGTCATTTCATGATTCTAAAGTGCTTTTTCACAGCAGAAGCGATAGCTAAAATTTTTCTTCACTGCTAGAGGAGTTTAAGAGCAAGGGAAGGAAACATCAGTCAGGAAGGATTTAAATAAAGCTGAAACAGCTCTGGACAGCCAGGCTCCCTGGAAAACTTGACATGTCTTTTGTGCTTTGTCAAGTTAACTTACAAGTAACCACACAGGGCATGTGCAGGGATAACACTGTCACATCCTTGTCACAGCATTCTGAAACCAACAGCGAAGGGACCAAGTAACACAATTAGAAATCACTTGGGGAAAGGGCTACAGTCACTCACTCTCCTCATGCAGGGCATCCACCAGCCCAGGGTGTTGGCAACTCAGCCACACAGGAGCCTGTGACTGACTCCCTGTTC
Source organism: Sakesphorus luctuosus (assembly GCA_013396695.1). Lineage (NCBI taxonomy): Eukaryota > Metazoa > Chordata > Aves > Passeriformes > Thamnophilidae > Sakesphorus > Sakesphorus luctuosus. Next base: position 625,861 of record VWZD01011076.1, read on the forward strand.
CACATCCCACACCAAGGCATGCTTGGCTCCCAGCTTCGGCACCTTGTAGTAATGCTCCAGCAGGATCCTGACAACTCCTTCCACACTCTCCACTTCCACAGGCTTCCTGGCAAACTGCAGCAGGTACTGCAAGGCATCTGCAGGCGAAGTGGCTTTGCACAGGTCCACATGGAGCGCCGCCGACTTGCTGGGCTTGGTCAGCCGCAGCTTCTTGGTGGACAGGTCCTCGTGTGGCTGCTGTGGGCAGAGGGGCACAGCTCAGAGACAGAGCAAATCCTGACCCACTTCTTCCCAAACTCACCACGGGAAACCTAAGGAAGCTCCTGTGTGCCACAGTAGTCAGCAGCCTCTCTCAGCTCTCAGGCAGGCACACATCTCCCTCACCTGTTTCAGGCAGGCACACATCTCTCGCAGGCACACATCTCCCTCACCTGTCTCAGGAAGGAGCACACCCTGAGCCCTCTGCGGCCGCTCCCGTCCTGCCTGGGCAGCCTCTGTCCCCGGCAAACGCGGCCTCTCCCCACCCCAGCCCAGAACAAGCCCTGCTGCTCCCAACACCAGACAACCAACCCAGGGCACACATGACTTCCCCCCTGCCCACCGGCCTGGAGCAGCCCAGAAACTCGTTGTGGTTCCTTCCCCAGTCCCGGGCTGGGGGAAGCCGCGTCCCCCCTCGCAGCACTCGCGGCCCTCCCCACGTCGCTCCTGAGAGAGCTATCCTCTCCTCCCGCAGCCCTCCCACCTCCAGGCAGCTCCAGCCTCCCTAAACCAGGGGCGGACCCGACCTGCTCGTCCCCAGCGCCCCTCGGGACATCCCCCGAGGCCCGGTGGGCGGGCGGGCGGCACTCCCAAGCTCGGCCCTGGTGGGTTTCCTCACAGCTCCGCCTCACCTACCAACATCTCCCACCGCACGGCAAGGCTCAGGCCCGGCCGGACCCACCTGGACCACCTTGGTGAACTCCTCATAGACCCGCTTCTTCAGGTGCGCTGCCATGGCGGCGCTCCGGAACCGGAACCACAGAGCGGCCCGGGGAGGTGCCGCAGGGAAGGGCCGCCCCTTCCGGCCGGGGCCGCGCTCGGTGGAGCTGAGGCCTTCAGAGGCCCTGGGAAGGGGGCCAGGCATGGCCCATCCCTGCGTCGTCTTCCTCCACAGCACCTCAAGGGGCAGCTGCTGTTCGACTCGAGACCGTATAAAGATCATATAGCGCTATAAATTAAAATATTAGAAGTATATATATCGAGTAGGTGGTCCCGTGGTGTAAAGGAGAGCACTCTGGACTCTGAATCCCAAGGTCCTGAGTTCCAGTCTCAGTGGGACCGTCCCCTGGCAGTTCAATGCCTCCCTGCCATCCCATCCCGTCACATCTCGGATGCTCAGCAGGGTCAGCCCCGGTTAGTACCGGGTGCTGTGACAGTCCCGAGGACTTCCCTGTCACTGTCCAAGCTCGCTCGGCCGTGGCAGATGGACCTCAGGACTGAAACGGTGGGGCCAGTTCTGTGCACGCTGTGCCTCACCTAAAACATCCACTGCACAGGCTGGAAGGGCACACCCACGTGGGGAGAGCCCTGCCCAAATCTGCGTTCCTGAAGTCTGGCCATACATACATATACATGTGTCAATGACACGGCGCTGTGTTAGGCACACAAGGAGGTTTAGCACGGCCTGCAGACCTGTGGCCCTGGAGGACAGGGAGGAAGGCCCTGCACAGGAGCGGCCTGGCAGAGCTGTGTCCAGAGAGATGGCAGGAGAGAGGGCAGCAGCTGTATCTGTGACACCCACCCTGTGGCCAGAGGTGACCAGGAGTGGACACAGTTCGGTCACCTCTTTGGGACTAGGGTGTTTGGGAAGGAGCTGAATCCTGCAGTCGCAGAACCAGTGAGGTTGGAAAAGACCTTGGGGATCATCAAATCCAACCTGTGACTGAACACCACCTTGTCAACTACACCATAGCACCAAGTGCCACGTCCAGTCTTTCCTTAAACACCTCCTGGGACAGGGACTCCACCACCTCCTGGGCAGTCCATTCCAATGTTTAGTCACCCTGTCTGTGAAGAAATTCCTCCAAATATCCAACCTAAACCTCCCCCGGTGCAGCTTAAGACTACTCTCATCCTCTCGTGTGATGGGTCCAAAGGAGGGCCGGGGAGGCAACTGCAGGTCTGGAGAACCTGCCTTGGAGGAAAGATTGAAGGAGTTGGGTCACTTCTCCCCAGAGGGACCTCAGCACAGTGTTCCCTGTGCTGAAAGGGCATCCACACAGACGGATGGTGTTTCTCTCTTCATGAGGAGCAGTGTGGGTGAGACAGGGGGCCACAGGAACAAGTTGCAGCAGGAGAGTTTTATTCTCAATATAAGGAATATTTTTTTGCAGTGAGAACCATCATTGAGTGGACGAACCTCCCCAGGGACACAGTGGAGTCCACATCACTGGGAGTTTTCACTACACGACAGGAGGGGGTGCTCAGTAATCTCATCCAGGCTCCCTTCCCCAGCAGAGGCTCTACCAGATGATGCTTTGATGTCTCTGCTGTTTTATGAGACATCCTTGACAAAACTATTAGAGGCATAGAATCATTAAGGTTGGAAAAGATCTCTTAAGACCATTGAGTCCAACCATTAAACCAGCACTGCCAAGCCTACCACTAAACAATGTCATCAAGTGCCACATCCACACACATTTTTAACACTTCCAGAAATGGTGACTTCCCCATTTCCCTGGGCAGCCTGTTTCAATGCCTAACCACCCTTTTGGTGAACTAATTTTTCCTAATTAATTTTTCCTGTAAAACCTTGAGGTAACTTCCTCTTTTCCTATCGCTTGTCACTTGAGAGAACAGACCACCCGCCACCTGGCTACAACCTCCTTTCAGGGACTCATAGAGAACGAGGAAGTCCCCCCCAAGCCTCCTTTTCTCCAGACTAAGCACCCTCAGCTCCCTCAGCCACTCCTCATCAGATTTGTGCTCCAGCCCTTCCCCAGCTCCACTGCCCTTCTCTGGGCACAATCCAGCACCTCAGTGCCTGTTCTACTAAGAAGGGCCCACAACTAAACACAGGATTCTAGTATATGCAAATTAAATTTTCTCATGGCAGCTGTCCTGTGGACTTAGGAAGTTGGTTGGTTTGCTACTTTAACTACCCTATAATTAGGTTGCTTTCTCCTAATACCTAATTGTCATCTCCTTGCAACTTAAGCCAGTTTTCTAACCTTTTGTATGTACAAAGTGCAACAGATCTCTTTAAAGCAGCCTTTTGTCTACTGGGCAGCCTCCTCAAACTCTCTTCTAGGCTAAGCACCACCAACCACTTGGTTATGAGCAAAAGATCCTATTTTCTAATGTTTTTTGTCATCTCAGACACTGACTATGTCCATTCTTACTACAGTTTCCTACAGCAGAACTGCCCTGCAGTCAATGGTGTGACTCAAGACTGTCCCTGGCAGGAAATCTGTGCTTGGATGGGCACATCTGAAACCCAACTTAATTAGGAATGACCCAAATCCATTGCCATAAAGATAAAACTTCAGGGCTTTCAAAAATCTGGGAATTTTGAGGGGAAAAGAGCAGTAAATAAAGCACTTCTGCATCACTCAAGAAGCTTTTAAAAGTTATTTATTTAACATCCCAGGGACCATCTCATGATTCTATGATTATTATCCTTAACTGAAGAAATCCATCTTCTGAGAAGTAAAGGAAATACGATCATCATCAAATTCCACCATGGTTTTCAGATCACCATTATGATTTTCAGAGTGATTAAAACCAAGACATCTCCAGTATAAAAATAAACTTTCAAATTCTAAGATTTATAAAACACAATTTAGAACCCAACTAGTGTTCTGTAAAAGATAACTTGCAAGCTATTGCTGCAGTGACACTTCCTTCCCATCAAATCATGGTGGGGTTTCCCAGTTCTTCCAAAAGCTTATATATTTAGGAATAGTGTCATCATAATATGTCATAAGAAAAAGATTAAAATTGTGCAGCCTGAGAGGTGAGTGCATGTCCTTAGATTTCTGAACTTCTGACATCAGTGGTGGTATTTTTGCCTTTTGTTGATCCTGCACCATAACTGAGGTTCTCTGTCTTTCCTTCAGAATAAATAATAAATAATGATAATAAATACATTGACTAGAGAGCAGGATGTCTGCTGGAGGAATAAGAAGAGATTGTGGGACTCTGAATCCTTCTTTTTAACCCAGGTACTGGTGTGGGAAACAGGGAGAAGAAGAGCTTTTGCCTTCTCATTAAGAATCCAAATTTAATTTGAGCACTCATCAATGTCACTGTTTCTGTCAGGACTTGTACAAGTGTTCCCATTTACAGCAAGAGAGCAACTTGACATGTCCGTGAGATGCATTTGGGATTGTTCATTTCTCTTAGGTTGAGTGAGGTTGGCTTGATCCACAGATCCATGTCTTTGAATTTAACAAACAGCAATACTGAAAGAGTAAAATTCCTCCTTTTCCTGGTACCTTTTAAATCCCCTAAAAAGTTATCCCCTAAAGCCCAAGAAAATAGTGGCTCTTAGATGCTTAATTTAATTTGGCAAACAGCCAAAGGAGATCCTTTCATTGCTCCCCCGCATTTCTTCCTGTCCCTCTGGTAGTCTATGGCTTAGTCTCTATGACTCAGGTTAATTTATTTTAATAATTGCCTTCTTCCATTCCCCATCAACGATGGCACTTTGCTACCACCAGGTGAACAGGAACTTATAGAAGAAATCCTGTGATTTGAAGCGAAAACCTTTTTCAGCAACATGGGGCTGAACAGATATTTTATACCCTTTGGCTTCAACATCCATTTGAATGCAGTCCAGCAGGTCCGAAATACTTGGCACAGCCTTCCAGGGGCCAAACTTCACCACAGATTTTTTATCCATGTCCAAACTGTTCAGGGCATCCTGACACCTGGCTGCATCCTCCTCAGTTCTGACCACGCACACGATGACGCTGGACTGGCGGGATGCAACCGCTTCCGCCCTTGCAATGCGGATCATCAGCTCGATGTTCTCACTGTAGTTGGGCACACGAGCCAGAAACTGCTTCCTTGCCACAAGCTCCCCAAAGATCTGTGGGGAGTCCTCTAGTTGCTTGATTAGAGGTTCTATGTCATAGAACAATGCCTCCTTGTAGACATCCTGGATGCACTGGGTGGGCACTTGGTTACTGCGCAGGTACTCCAAGATGTATTTGAAGTAGGTGCCTGGCCTGTCAATGAAGAACCTCCCTTCAGAATCAGTCCTGAGTTTGGGCTGGCCGGTGAACATCTCTGCCAGCTTGGAGCCAGGGTGTTTCTTTAAGGTGCTCAGTGTTGTTGTATACATCTCCCCACCAACATTTAACTCCACAATTGGTGACAACTGCAAGTATCACAAGGGGACAAAAAGCCGTGTACATTAATCATCTGAGGCCATCAACATGGAAGATGGAATGATAGAATGATCTTGGGGATCAGATGGGAATGTCTACCCCATTTATTGTAAAAAGCAGATGCAGGATGCTTATAGAGCCCACGCAACAAGAGCAGCAGAGACTTGGGCATTTCTAAATGGCTAAGTCCTCACCACATCTTTGGGATGTAGGAAAGTGTTGTTTTCCCGGTGGAGAAGAGGAAAAAGAAGTGCCCTGCCCAGAGGAGCTGTAAGTGACTACAGGGTTCTACACTGATCTCATAAGTCCCGCACAAGCGTTGTCCCTAGGGGCCACTGTCCTTACAGCAAGAGCGATAGGAGCGCTCCCACCCTCCCCATGTGCAGAGGGACAGGGATAGAGCCCAAAGATGCGCTGCATTATTTTTGTCACCCAAGCTGTTCTTTTTTCTTCAAAGGAGGAACTCAAGCTACAAGCACTACAAACTAAAGTTAGAAACACTGCAAAAAATCCAGCATGTCAGAGGTGCCAGACAGAAGGTGTTTAGCAAAGCACCTAAAAATGTTGAATAGCTTCAGCTAGGAAGTAAAGGAAATAACTCAGCAACTGACATAAAGTTAAGAGGTAATACTATAAAGTTAGTGGGTTTGTTTGGATTTCTTTTTTTCCCTCTATGCATTAACATCATTGTCTGAATTGGAGGAGGCCTGAAGGCCAGGAAAGCTGGACCTAGTGCCCAGTTTAACTGTCTTTATGGTTCAGTGCTGAAGAATTTTAATTGTCTCCCTTTGCACTTGGCCTTTTCATGTAGTTCTCAGCAGATGAAGAGAAGAGGGAAGAAAGAAGGCAGCTGTTTTCCTTCCCACCATCACTGCTGTAATGCAAGTCACAAGCCTGGCCAGGGCCACACCTGTCATTGGGCAGGCGTGAGTCAGTAAACAACTCTATTCTCCAGGAACTCACCTGCACCTTCTTGGATTCGATCACGCAAGGATCTGCCTCAGTGCTGCTGGTCACATGCCTCAAGTGAAGTGTGTACTTAAGTGCTTAGCTGGATCCCACGGGTACAGACCCATGAGATGACGTGAGCTGATCTCACAGCTCACACCAAGAGAAGGGGGGGCTCCTGCTGCCCTCTCCCGCTTCTGTCCTTGTGCCTACCTGTGTGCTTGTGTTCCTCACCTCATGCCAGCTCTGCTTCTCTTTCATCTAAGTGGGCTGGGTTGGCTCACAGAGGATTTAGCAAGCAAGAGAGCTGACAAAAGGAACTAGGAACAGACAACCTGGTGCAAGGGGAGACTTTCCCTTTAAACAGCAGCAAACTGTCAGATCTAGCAGAAATTTGCTCACAGTCTAAGCAACCCAGGGAGGCAATAGAAAATTCAGGCCAAAGACCCAGCTGAAATACTGCTTTGGACTAGTTTGAGTGGCTCCATCTGGAGGGCAATCATTTACCCTGAGGACAAGGAGACAAATACTGTTTGTTTGAGTCTATCTTGTGATTACCACACACTGAAGTACACAGCTCAAAGCTGTTTGTGTAGTAATTAGTCTGTAATTAGGAAATTTGCCATTAGTCCAAGTAATACCAGCAGCTCTCCCCAGCAGGGGTCATTTGACAGGAGAGTCTCATGCTTTTGAGCCTTTGCTCCTCTTTCAAATAGCAGGTCAGTTGTTTCGTACAGTTTGACACTAATTTAGGTGGATGACATGTTTTTCATTAATACAGTAGCTCAATTAACTTTATGTTCTCAGATCTCAATTGATGGTTTTGCCCTGGCACCAAACTGGTTCCCAACAGGCTGGGAGTACTAGCACCAGTCCTAAGGTGACTCTTAGAAAAGTCATTCCCCTATTTGTGCCGCAATTTATTAATCTGTAAAACAGTTACCTCCCTGGGGAACATTTTATAACCTACACCTGGAAAGTGCAACACAAGGTGGTTGTTTTCTTTAGACAGAGAGGTCTGGAAGAGAGACTGTACAGCTAGAGCAGAGAAGACAAATTGGTTAGCAGCAGACTGAGGGCAGAGAAGAGGACAAGGAAATCATCTCGTCAATGGTTTCTGGCTGGTAAAACGCAGCTTATCTGAGATTGCCACTCATTTTCCTAATTGGTAGAAAAATCACTGCTCTTGCCTGATGATTTTGCATGTCCACAACAGGGCAGCTTTTGCATTGTTTGAGACTCATAAGAATTGTTGAACCCCTCCCAAAACCCACAGCAGGCTTTTATTTAGGGATCTGATCAATTAAAGTTCATATTAATTGAATTCCACCTCTTGTCTAAGGAGAAGAAGAACCAGTGTGGTTATTTGCTGTTGCCAGATCTTGTACACCAGGGAGGGACCTGGCCCTTCTGTAAGCAAACAGGTGCAAAGAGGCCAAAGTCAGACACAGCTGTTTAACTAGAATCTTCTTCTTAGTCATACATATGGCAAAGCCTGGCCTTCAGGTAACAGGTGAGGGAAAAAGCCACTCAAACGTAGCGCAAAGGGGGTGCTTTGATCCCATGTGAGGAAATTCTGCCCTTGAGCCCGTACCTTACTCACCGTGTGCAGGCTGCCGGTGACCTGCTTCCCAAGGGGCTTGTGCTCTGACGAAATACTCATCCTCCCTGGGAGCTGAAGGCTCAGCTGTTTGGGAAAACCCGCTGCTGAGTGCTAGGGTCCTGCCCTGTGTGCAGGATGGCTCCAAGCCGTGCTCCAATCCTCTTTCACTTGGTCTTTCTTTGTTGGTTCGGTTTTTCCACGCTCCCAGCCCAACTGCTGCCCTGCAGGCTCCACTGAGGTCCAGGCACAGCCCTGCTACTAGTTGCAGGTGTAGGGAGAAGGGAGGGAACAGCCTGAAGCGGAAGTATTCGCTCATTAGTTTTCTGGCAGCCAGCAAGGTGCAGGGTGGACTTGGGCTGGCTGCCAGCACACACCTCCTGCAATATCATCCGTGTGGTGACTGAGTGCCACATAATCCCTTCCAATGTGTGCCTGTGTGCCATGCCTCTGCCTTGGCAACTGGTGGTATCAAAACCAATAAATATTTTCACAGCTTTTTGGCCTCCATGCACTGTTATTTTAAGGCAGTTTATCCAAATCATCACACTGATCCCATTTATCATTCCCCCTGATGAGAGATCAGGGTGTCTACAACCCATCCAAGGTGGTGGCATTTTCTTCCTCACCCATACAATCTCTGGGCACTGAGTAATTTGTGCAAGGTAAATAAAACCAAACCTGAATCTCTGCTTAAGCCTGGACTGGTCTTCTCAGTTGTTCATAAATATTTGATTATCTTTGCATGACAGTGTTTTCTAATATCCTGTACCCACCAAATATAGAACATGACAAATATAGACCATGGACAAATATGGACCATGGACAAATATAGAACATGGACAAACATAGAATGTGGACAGTACCACAGATTTAGTGACAGTGAAACTGTTTGACACAGCATCGAAACACTCACAATGATATACTCAAAGTGGGCTTATAAATACTTCACGGGGAGCTTATAATAAAGAAAGAGAGTGACTTTTTACTTGGGCTAAAAGTGACAGGGGAAGGGGGAAATGGTTTTAAACTAAAAGAGGAGAGATTTAGATTAGACATTAAGAAGAAAATCTTTACTGTGAGGGTGGTGAGACACTGGCACAGGTTTCCCAGAGAGGCTGTGGCTGCCCCATCCCTCCAAGTGTTAAGGCCAGGTTGGATGGGGCTTTGAGCAACCTGGTCTAGTGGAAGATGTGCCTGCCCATGGCAGTAGGGTTGAAATGAGATGATCTTTAAGGCTCCTTCCCAACACAGACCATTCTGTGGTCCTATGATGATTCTATGTCTTTGTTAATTTATTAAATGCAGAATATCAAATCAGAGAGGGCCTGAATAACCTCTCTAGAACCAGAACATAGCCCTTCAGGATCTTCTTTGTTTCATTCTGGGTGTTTCCGAGTGCACTGGTGCTTTCAAGTTTGTCTTCAGGCCACTCATTTCTTCTGTGTTTTTGCTTGATTATGGTGGCAAAATCGCCTAGGACATGATTGTACAGAGATGTAACTTTAATGTTTGTAATGAGAGACAATATGTTTTATTAGATCGGCTGATACAGATGGATAAAACCATCCATACTTTAGGGCACACAAGGCGTTCTCAGGTCTGTCAGATTCTGTTTCAGCTAAAAATCTTCCTGCGGGAGATATTAGTGATGAAAATCAACAGTGTGGTAGACAAGGAAATAATTGTCACAAAATCTGCATTGTGTTCATGGATGCCAGCTTTTTTAAATGAGTTCTCCAGGGTCTGTGTCCTCCCAGAAGACAGCATTAAGGTGAGCAGGAGATTGAGGTACAAAGAAATGAGAGTTGGAATTTGCACTGATTCACTCACCTTGCGAATAAAGTCTATCCTCACCAAAGGCTCCATCAAAGCTGCACCCAGACTCTTTTCCACGCTTTGTGCATTTGGATGAACCTGTCATCAACCCCATCTTACATTTTGCTTCTGCTGCTCTGAAGCATCCTGAGGGATCCTCAATAATAACCTGTGTCTGAGTTATCTCTGCTGCTTTGAATAGAAAGGCTTGAATTTTCCTTTTGCCAGACCAGCAGAATTGATAGTCCTGGATGCACTAGTGAGGTCTGCTTGGGAGTCCAGGTTCTGTGACTTGTAATAAATTTTTAAAAATCAGTATTCATTTGAAAACAGGGAGAGCTGAAAGATCTGCCTGTTCTGGGCCTTTGATTCCTGCAAATCCCATTCTTTGGGCTGGTTTATGTAAATGCTTTAGAAAATATCCTGAATATAGCTGATAGAATTCACGTACACCACGTCTTTGAAGCTGGAGGTGATAACCTTTCCTTCTGCAGCTGCAGAACTGGATAGACAAGTGGACCTCTCTGCTCATACAAGCTATTCACTAGGGAAAGGTGAAGAACAGGAAATTAGTTTACTTCGTTCAAAAGCTCGTCTGAAATGTGTCTTCAAATCAATGGTGGTTAATGGCATTTGAGGCCAAACCTTCAATGCCACAGCAGAGATCCTTCACACTTCAGCAAAAGGAATAGTCATTAGCTGATGTCCACAATTCTTTTCTACTGTCCTTCAGTGCGTTGAACATACTGGTCTGGTTCCTCCACTCTTTTGCTCCTTCTTATATCTTGGCCACTTTTTCTGGCACATTGTGGGACAAAGAATGTCCTGGAAGTCTGTAAAGTATTTTGGCTAAAAGTCACAATGTTATGTGAAAAGTCTGTTACTTTTTATGCTTCTTCTGGGACTTTTTTAACCCACTGACTGTATGACTTGCTTTAGGATGGCATTTTTCAGTCCTGCTTTACAAATTACTCCCAGTTGGATTCCTCACCCCCTCTTTTCATTAAGGATGTTGTTTAAGTTACCAAATTCATCTGATGTCAAAAGAGACCTTAGGAAGAATTTTTCACAGACCAAGTTATATGGCTGACTGCCCATGGGGATTTGCTGCCTATTTTTCAGGTGATCACACCAGAGTAATCAAAGTAATCCAGTAATCATCCTGGATTACTAGGACCACACATCTGACCTGTTTGATGTCACAGCTTTGCTGGGCAGGCATCTGACTCTGCATCAAAGTCCTCTGCTTGCACCAAGTGAACACAGTTGGTCTTGAAGTTTGTCAGCCCTTTTTTTACCCCATGGTCAAAGGCATGCTAAAAAAACTGGTGTGTGGGGGAGCAGTCCATGAAAAGCATGAGTAGGGTGAGGGTTTTGGAGAGGACCAGAGAAGGTACCTCCTACAAAGTTTTCAGCAGGCTGTGCTGCTGGTAACAGCTAGCTGAGGTTGGTTTAATTTCATTCTTTGCTTGAGAAGAAAGTAAAAAGCCCAGACCATGAAAGTCTCCACAGCCTTAGGCAACCAGAATCCTGGGATTCTCACAACGAGCAGCTCCATTGTAGCTGCTGCTCCATACCCCCTGGAGAAGTCTTGGTCACTGCTGTGCTGTCTCAGGGTGGTGAGCTGGGTTTCTCCCTTTGGAGAATGGAATTTGATTTGTATTAAGCTAGAATTTCCACCCAGGGTCTCTGCTAGACTTTATGTTTGTTACCAGTTGGCCTGGATCCCTTAAATTCTTCATCCCTTGAGTCTTTTAAAGCTGCATCTGGTGCATTGATGGTCTGTTGGGGAGCCACCTGCTTGCCTTCGAGCAGAGAAAGAGAGCTCTGAGGGTGTGGCAGAGGGGTTTGAGCAGGATCACCCAGGCCCTGTCCTCAAAGGGGAGGCGGCTGAGACCTATTGGAGACACTGCCTGCCCAAATGAATCACAGAGCCATGAGGAGAACAAGGAAGAGGAACCAGTTAGACGTTCTTCATTCCTCTCCTTGTGCACAGTGATACCTCAAGTCTCCTACCTATTCTTGGGGTGGCTGCTGGCCCTACATATTTCTTTTGTAGACACTTCAAAAGTAGATTTCCCTCTGCCCACAGTTAGTTTTTATTTGATGTAAGAGGGATATTTCCAAGACTGTAAGCTCTTTAAGGCACGGACCATCCTTTCTACATCTTTGCATGGAAGAATTAGGCTGTGCCTGGTCCTTGGATAAGCAACCACAAAACAAACCATAAGAATAATCATATTAATGCATATAACTGTGGGTCTGCTGAAGAAGAAGTAACTCGACAATGGCTTTTTGGGGAGTAAATATGTGAGTTTCATAAAATTGTTTAAATATGTATGTAGCAATGAGCTGCAACATCTCTGTGCTAGTGCATTCATTTACTCAGAGGGTAATGAGGCACTGGCACAGGCCGCCCAGAGAAGTTGTGGCTGCCCCATCCCTGAAAATTCAAGTTCAAGACCAGATTGGAAGAGGTCCTGATCAGTCTGATCCAGTGGGTGGCATCCATGCCCTCGGCAGGGGGGTTTGAACTGGATAATATCCAAGGTCCTTTCCAACCCAAAGCATTCTATGATTCTATGGTTTCATGCATCAGTTTTGAAAATAGTATTATTTATACAAGTATTTATAAAAGATTTATTTTCTTAATATATTGAACTGGCACCTTCTGGTTAAGAGAATTAGGGCAACAACAGTCAGATTTGGGTTTTATGCCTTAGTACAAGTGAATACTCAAAATCCATGTTGTATTACAGCTGCCAGCATTATCACTGCTAGGAGTGAAGATAAATCAAAGGAAGGGCCACCTAAAAAGCATGATTCCCAGAACCCATCTGCTCCAGGGTATCTCAGTGGAGGAAGTTCCTGTGAAAAGCTAGGAGAGGAGCCAGGTTATTATAGATGGCAGTGGATGGGTTAGCAGAGAGAGAGGCAGCACACTTAGTGCAGCTCTTCTGAACTCCCATGTGGACAATATGTACTCTGTCTGGGATTTGGCAGGGTATCCCAGTCTCTGTTCTGAAGTTTCCCAGGGATGCATCAAGTCACTCCAGGTCTCTTGCAAAGGTCACAGAAAAAACCCAGATTTTTCTGTCTTTTGAAGCACATGAACTGAATCCACAGAATAAGAAGGACATTAAGCTATTAGAGAGTGTCCAAAGGAGAGCTATGAAGATGTTGAATGGCCTGAAGAGGAAGCCGTATGAGGAGTGCCTGAGGTCCCCTGGTTTGTTCAGCCTGGAGCACAGGAGAGTGAGGGGAGATCTCATCATGTTCTACAGGTACCTCACAAGGGTAAGCAGAGGGCCAGACACTGTTCTCTTCTCTCAGATGACCAGGATCCAAGGGAATGACATGAAGTTGTGTCAGGAGAGGTTTAGGTTGGATATTAGGAAAAGGTTCTTCATCCAGAGGGAGGCTGGGACCTGGAATAGGCTCCCCAGGGAAGTGGTCACAGCACCAAGACTGACAAAGTTCAAGAAGCATTTGGACAATGCTCTCAAGGACATGGAGTAATTTTTGGGGTTGTCCTGTGCAGGCCAGGAGTTGGACTTGTTGATTCTTGTGGGTTCCTTCCAGCTTAGGATATTCTACGATTCTTGCAAATTGCTGGGTTGCTCTGGTGACCTGTGGCCAGACTGCACAATTTGTGAAAATTTTACTGAAAAGAAAAGCCATCAGCATTTTGCTTTACATCTGCTCAGGAATTGTAGCTGGGCTGGTGACTCTGCAGTTCAGGAGCCACTCCTAAATCAAACACCATGTGCTGTACAAACACCATCGACATTCCTACCTGAGGCCTTCCAGAAGTTTATCAGCTCCACCCGCCTTCTTGGAATGCATGGCTTATGGCTTGTATTTGAGATCTGATCTGGCTTTAGGCGGGCCTCAGGACACCATCAGAAGCTAAGGAGACAAAATATCTACTGGCCAACAAAGTGGATGTTCCCTCCCCTATGGATAAATGGGGGGAGGCATCCCTGGGATACCACTCATATTGCGTTTGGTTCAAACGACACAACAAGCCCACCAAGCCCATCAGTTCCTTCGCAAGAAACCAAATTATTCTCCTTATACTCATGTTCACTGACTTCTTTCCATGTTTGTATCATGTTCAGCTTAGCTCATAAGGGCATTTCACAATGTTCACACCCTTGCAGAAATGCCTTGTTCCCTTTGGAGAAATTTTCTCTGTTATTTTCTGTGCAATTAGGGTTTCACTAAAATAAAAGTAAGAGATGGAGTTCCTGCTTTTCTCTTTCTTTACAATGCTGTGGAGTTTCAGTTGCTGCTGAGCAATTAGAGCCCCATTCAGGGGGTTAACATGAACATGAACACATGCCCAAGAGATGGACCTACATCCAGGTGATCAGAAGAAACAGGAGTACCACCTGAAGAACATTTTTTATTTTTAAATGGAGACTTTTAGAGCTGATGACTCTCTGATTTCAGTCTGAAGGATGTTATTCACTCTGGTGATATGGCAGATTCAGAGAGCACACTGGCAACACACTCAGCACAGCCGAAGCCTGCAGCACAGAGCATGGTGGCAATACTCCTGTAACCCCAGATCCTCAGAGATCTCCAGTTTTATAATCAAAAGTGGAAGGTTGATGGAGGACCAGTGTTTGTTCAGCCACAGCAGCACTATTTCAACAGCTGAATCTGGTTTTAAGTGTCCTGAACAGGCAAGGGGACACTTATCTCTGGAACCCATCTCAGTAGAACTTCCCGACGGTTGTGCCTAGAAGGGAAGGAGCCACCTGGAGGTGGGACCCAGCCTGTACCGAAGGCTCCAACTTGCCTGTGAACAGCTTGCAGCCCCTGTGAAGAGCTTGCAGTGAGGGCTTTTCCCTTGGTCTCTCCACTATTCACAGGAATTGAAGGCGAGAAAAGCCCTGCCTTCCTACTCACCCCAGCTGAGCATCCCATCTCCTTCTCTGCTCCCAGAGAAGGCAAAATTGCTCCCTGGGTTTTGCTGGGGCCAGCAAGGGTTGTGACAGGTTGTCCAGGTTGTGTGTAGTGGAGGTGGTGCTGGATATGAGGGGCTGGATGAATGCACACCAAGGGATGGGATGTGCAGGCACTGATTGGGTTGGGAAGCTTAGACGTTAGGCATCCAGAAGAGAAGAGGATGTTGGGGAAAGGAAGGAAGGATGCCGAGGAGCAGGTTGGGATCTCATCACCCAACACAGGGTGGAGGCAGGATTACACAGTTTTGTGAAGTGTGAGAGGCAGAGGGCTGGGGAAACATACACCCCAATGCAAATGCAATTCCCACTCTCTGCCAGAGAAACCCTGCTCTCCTCTCTGCACTGAAGCCTGGCCTTGGTGGCCAAGGTGCCATCACCCTCATGGGCTGGGGGACAGGAGCTGTACAGAAGTTACAGCTGGTAGGAAACACAGGACATGTGCACAAGGCTTTTAATTCATTTGCATTATCAAAAGGACTGGTTGGGAGCAGTCTAGGCACACAGAAAAAAGCATCGCTTCAAAGTTACACCTGCCTTCCACAAAGCAATGACACAAAACACTCATTTCCGCCCTGCAGAAATCCCCCTGGGACAGGGGTGAGATGAAGCAGGAAGCTTGCTGGCAGGATCCGCTGCAGGACGAGCTGGATGGTACAGGCGGTGCCCGGTGGGCAGACAGCCAAGCTCTGTGCTGCTCACAAAGGATGTTCCTTGGTGGGACCTGGTGCAGGATAAAATGTACCACTGGGCTGCAGACAACAGATCACTCTGTGGGGATAATGCACACAGCTTGGTCAGGATGTCCTCATTCCTGGCTAGGTTTCCTCCTAAACAAAGGTTAACATTGTAAAGTCCTGTTAATGCCCTCTGTTGTTGCTGTCACCTTTCTATGCTCTCCGCTTCACTACAAGGATCTTGGCCATGAGCCCTATCTCTGATGGAGCACAAGGATATCTACCCAAAGGGTCTTAGGGATGAAACTTCCACCAGCACAGAGAATGGGTTTGCTTTTCAGGCTGCGGTAAGATTGAAGTGTCTGAGCTGTTTTCAGGTGGTGTGACAAATTTAGATATTTAGAGACCTGAAAGTGCTGAATTCCTCCCAAAAAATGACTCTGTTACATTTTCAATCAGAGAAAAAAGACAAGCAGGTGGAGCACCAGTGTCTGACATCTCCTTAAGTCCAGAGTTCAGGGTGCACCAACCACACAGCCCTTTTGTCTCTGGGATCTTTTCTGTTTGCCCAGCAACAGCAAGACATTGCCTATGCTGCAAACTGTGGAGTCTTGGGGATGGCATGGAGCTCATAGAGTGGCCTTTGTTCAGTGGCGCAGCTTGCATCAGTGGGCAGTTGAGAAAGGCAGATCCAGGAGAATGCATCTGTTGAGCAATGAAGTGCAGACTGAGAGCTCCTGGGATTTGGGGGTGTTATGCAAAACTTGGAACGCCACACAGCTGATGGGGCATAAGGACAGATTATGTTACCCCTCAACCAGCTTCTTCTTGGCAGTGTGTGTCCCCAATCTCTTACCTCAAACACAGAGAGTGCAGGCTTAAGAGCTGGACTGATCTTCACTGAAGTTGATCTCCTCCAGGATTTGGCTGTACCTCCGTGTGAGGGCTTTGGTGTTTTTGGTGAGGTCTGTCAGAACTTGCTGCAAGCCGTTGACATGATGGGAGAGGCGCTCCTCCAGATTGCTGTCTGAACCCTCATCTAAAGCTGTATCAGTGTCAGCACCAGTGGGGCTCTG
>VWZD01011078.1:786-11854 GCA_013396695.1 Sakesphorus luctuosus
AGTTTGAAACAGAAATCAAAAATATGGCTGACAGTCACCAAGGAAGGAATTTTTCCAATTCTTTCCAATACTTCCACTGTTTTCCCTGGTGAAGGTTCTGTACTACCTTTAGAACTCAGTGTGGAACTGGCCAGAAGCTGTTCTCAAAAGTGACATTAAGAGGGCATTTTCAAACAGGAATTCTTATTCTTGAGTGGGTGCCTTAAAAAGCACCCATTGGATTAAATGATATACCCACACTTTTTTAAATAGGGGTACATATATGGTATATATATTAATTTCTCTGTGTACAGCACACAGTTTTAAAATAGACCTTTTTCTTTTATAAAATAGAAACAAACAAACAAAAACAACAACAATTGTTTCTAAAAAAATGTTTCTGAAAAATACTTCAAAACAACAAACCACCTCCACCACAAAACCTCAAACCCACAAAAACCTCACACAGTTTTACTGGGGAAGAATCAAATAAATACATTTATCATCATTTGAAAATTATTTGGTATCAAAATGAATTGACTTAGTGGCAAGGGAGAAATTTCAGGCACATTACTTCAATCCATGAAACCATATTTAAAACCTCAATTGTTTCTAAGGACCAGTTTAAAGCTCTTCTCACTCAGTAGAAAAAGGTGCATTTGTTTTCAGCTGAGATTCTCTAGACTGAAAATTCATATAGCACAGGTAAGAATTTGAAAGACAGATTAGGTTGAGCTAAAAAACATTACCATGAAGTCCAATAGCTCCTGCTCAGTATGATGTTAACTGTTGTTTTTAGAGGTTAGTGGTGAAATATAACACACTTTGTAACAGTCTAATACACACAAGTTGTTGCTGAAAATGAATTAATGGCAGCAGGAGACACAATAATACCTCTTCCTCTCTCAGAAAATGTTTCCTCTACTATTTGTTAATATGTTTTACTACTGATGACTCCTCATAGCTATAAAGCTCTGACTCAGATTCCATACTAAAGACATATTTGGGACCACATATTGAATTAATTGGAAGTATAGATTCTATAAGTATTTTTTGAGTTAGGTTTTGTGAACTGGAGAATAACTTGAAGAATGCAGTGGGAAGTCTCATTTATTTCTTTGAGTAATTCAGTATAGTTTTGGGGGTTTTTAACTTAGCTTTTCTTGTCAGTGTTTTCTAAGTTCTGGTCTATTTTGCTTCAGAAACAAGGATAGCTATTGCAAAAAAAATATTTCTGAATATGCACCTGCAATAATTGAATTTGAAAAAAATAGAAGCTACTATAATGAAAGTGATGGTTTAGAATATTTTTCAAGATTGAGAGAATGTAATAACTAAGCATATGTGATCATAATGAGCTCTGTATTTATGGGGACTTCTTGCTGCTTGCCTTTCTACATGATTCAAGACACAACAAAGAACTGAGTTTGACAGTCAGATTAAGCACTGGCCTTGCATTTCCTTCTAAAAGTTGAGCCCAAAGACAAAATCTGTAATTTCAGACCAGATCAAAAACTCCTGTTTTTTAAAAGCTGCTGTTACTGGAGTTTTATAAATCAATTAATAAAAAATACTTCAGTAATAAGAATTGCTTGAATTGCCAATCTGATATCTCTGACCTGAAGGGCATTTCAAAACTCAATGTACTTTTATATATAGAAAGCAGTAACATGCACAGTAACGACATACATGATCCTGATTATCATCTGCACAACAGACTAGATATTGTTAATAGTGTTGAGTGGTACCTGAAAGCACAAGTAATTCCCCTGAAACTATAAAGCACCTTTAAATAGAAGTAGGGGCTATATAATTTTCATATTTTGTTTTGTCCAGATAATTCTTTCTGACAAGTTCTTGCACATCCAGGTGTAATTTTTACAGGCAAGTCCTCAGCGTGAGGGCCATATTCCCTTTTCTGAGCATAACATCAAAAATAGTACTACACTAACAATAGAAAATTATTCTGAAAGACATTTTAATTTTTTATTTCATTTTATGCAGAATATCAATTGTTACATAGAGCAGCTAGTTTGATTATGTACAAAATTTTTTTATTTATATTAATTATATTCAATCAGTTTTATTCATATATGCCTAAATTAGTGTCATTTTTTCTAATGAAATCACAAAGGGAAGTGCCCAAATATATATGTGCATCTGCTGAGCAATCAAACAAAATAATTTATTCCTATTTACTTGCTTCTGGTTTGCCTTGAGATATTGTAACCCACTGTGAAGGCCACCTGAAGTACCTGCTCTGAAATGTCATTTTAGATAATACTTTAAAGGAGGAAAACATGTAAGATTATTTATTTTATAAAAAGAGCACTGGGAAAAAAAAACCAAAAAAGTGACAACATTTACTGCTAACACAAAATTATCTCGATACCATATGAGACATTAACCAAAGAAAGAAAACCCTTGAAAAATAAAGGAAGCACAGTGGTTGCAATTTAGTTCATAGATGATAAAGCTTTCAAGTAATTGTATTACTCCCCTCTTTTTAGCTTTTGTTCGGCTCCGTCGTCTTAGGACTTCACCTGACTTTTCAGAAAAGTTGAATATATCTTTCCTGGTCTAAAAAAAAAAAAACATTTGCTGATACAAAATCCTTTATCTTGGGGCTGGTTGAGGGAAGAAAACAAAATCAAAACAAAATACTAACATGGAGCTGGATTACTTTTAGGATGTAATTTTACATGATGTGGCCAAAGACGTGAAGGACTGAACCAGCTGATTCCTTCAGTCCTCAGCTTCCAAAACCTAACTAAACTTCCTAGTTTATGTTCTTATGTTAAATGACACATTTTTTTCAGGTTCCTCCCTCCATACACTATTGATCTTGATAAACTGTTATGTCATATAGTAGACAAATTGCTCAGCGATACATGCTGTGGCACCAAAAACCAGCCCTCGTGGTATGACTGAAAATGGCCCATAGCCAGAAAACCCCAGGAGTCTTGCCAATATGTAAAACCCTACAGAAGCCAGCAAGCATCTTCATCTGCTTGCAATATTCTGTGAACCTGAACTTGACACAAAACCTCAAGGCAGAGCACATCCTCTCAGGCATTTTCTTTCTGTATTACTACCGCAGCATCTGACCTTCTGAAGGGGGAAGGGATTTTTATTCCATTGCATATAGTTATCTATGTTTGGTTGCCCTGTTTATTGTGAACTAATTTTGTGAGATAAAATGAGACTATAAAAGTAAATCACAGAATATGAGCGAGCATGTATATGTATGTATTTATGTATGTAGATACAGATTTATGTGCATGTTAATATCTTAAAATAAGCAATGATTAATCTTTGCCCTTAAGTTGGTTTCTTTGCTGCTGCCAGAGCTAAAAATAGAATTGCTGGTATTTGTGAGGAAAATTTCTAAGTATGCCAATGAAAAAAATTCCTACCTGCAAATGTTTATGAAACAGACTGATTTCTGCTACAAAAACAAAACAACAAAATACAAACACACACCTCATTTGAATTCTGTGAAGAAGTTTTGAATAGGATCTATTTCTGCAATACTGCAAAGCCACATTTTCCCCACTGCCATTCTGAAGGAATAAAACATCAGTAACACTGATGAACAAATTTCAGTGAGGAGAAGTTGACATTTCTCAAATCCACCACTCCACTACAGTTAGGGACAGAGGCAAATCCACTGGGAATAGCAGGTACAGGAGGACTGAGATTAGGTTGCACAAGCACATGAAAATGGTGGAGATACAGAAATGAAAAAGCCCTTAAAACCAAGTTCCATTGGCAGGAGACTGTTCAAGTATTTTTTATGTGTAGTAACAGCTATGTTTTTTTTAAATGCTTTTAAATTACAAATAACACCTTAATATTTTGGAATATGATTCCCTGGAATTACTATTATTCAGTTATGTTTGAAATGTCCAAGTGGGTGAAAAAGAATCTTTCCCCCATTGTAAAAAGGGACAATCTCAAACTTATAATATATAATCACAATATAATATAATACTAATACTAATACTAATAATAATAGTAATAATAGTAATAATAATAATAATAATGTGTCATTACAATATAATAGCATGGAATGTACAGTTGAAATTATTATTTTTTTAAAGAAAATTCTGGAAAAAATCAGGTTCATTTTTCTTTGGAATAAATATTTTCCATACTCCTACATCACTTTATTGAAGAAAATGAAAAAGTTTAATTCTATTGTAAGTGGATGCTTAATTGAGGGGATACTTGCATGTGGACTAGTGTGCAGAAGATGTGCCATGAGTGCTTCTTGTATATATCTTCACATATGGATCTGGTTCCCTGTCTATGTCAATTCCCTGTACCCTGGTAAATCCAGACTTGCCATTACTACTAACAGCTCACAAGCTTTGCCATAAGCAACCAACACAAGGCTCTGGACAGGGGCTGTCATACTCACTTTACCTTGGCTTGGTGTGGAGAGCTTGGTTTCAGCGTTGAGTCAGCTTGTTTAGCCATAGGAGAAGTAGTCAAATGACAGGATGGCTCATTTTATTTGTTTCAGTTTTGCTTACCTTAGAATAATTTTATAATGTTTTATACTTTTTGTTAATGTTGGTGAAGTAGGTCAAACTGACTGAATTGAAAGTGTCTTGAGACCAAATGCAATGGAACTAGAGTTAATCCTCAAATTTATTTCAAGAGCAATTAGTTTATCTTAATTACAGAGACTAACATTATGTCACATTTTTTTGGCTTTTGGAGAACATACAATGAATTGCACCCCTTTTTTTAGTTTTTCTTTTTCAACAATGCAATGAATATGCACACATTTTTTAAACTACATAGAAGAATGAATCCTGCTCTAGAAACCGTCTTCCAAGATATCCTTATAGTTTTAGATAGGGTCTTCTCTACTATTATATTTCAACAAAGAAACCTAAATGATTCCTAATCTTACATAATCTAATGTTTTCATTATAATTAATAAGGCAATGCTTAACATAATGTATGGAAATTATTTTCATTATTCAAAAGTTCATTAAAAAGACATAGCGAAAAGCTATTTTTACATCTAAAGTTTTACAGCAACATAAAATAGTCCCTCAGAGACACATCAAAGTCTTATTTGGAAGAACAATGTTATGCTTCCCATAAAACAAGGTTTCAGTGTTTGTAAAAAGCACACAAATGCTTGAAACACGTATTTAACCTTCTTGCATTGCTATATATGTTAAATGCTTCCACATAAATTTCCACATTTATGCACATAATCAAGACTTAGAAGTACAACACCTAGCCTCGTTATCATAGATAATGTGTGGGAGTGTTCTACAGATGCTGTATAATTCTAGGCATTTTTGTAAGACAAACTTGTAACAAAACTCTAAATAAGAAAACAGGATATTTCTAGTGTTTTGATGCTACAGATGAATTAATGTATCTTACTGTCACAATGTCCTAACATCTTCCACTTTCTCCGTACCCCTTCCCCTGACCCTTATTTCTTTGTTGTACACTCACTTCTTTTGCATGAGTTGTGGTCTGACCCTTCATTTAATCAATTCAGGTCACTCAGCAGGATTGGGGATGGGGTATGGATGGTGAATATTTTTCTGCTGACTTAGTAAGTGACTCAGAGGAGACACTCAGAGTGCAAGGACAATGCAAAAAAGGCAGTCAGATAACCCCAGGAGCAGGATCAAGTTATTTTTAGGAGTTGTAAGCCATTCATTCAGCTATGCAGTATAAAAAAATCACCTTCTGGAAGACTTTCAGGGAAATAAATGGTCCAGTGTTATACAATGGTCAAAATTAGGAAACTTTCAGGCAGTCTGTCTTGAATATCCATTTCATATTTATTATTCTTGTCATGCAGCCTTTTTTTTTCTTCCCCTCATATCAGTTAATTTCTCTTTAGTTTTAAACTCTGTAAGTAGTTTTGGATCTTTCATTTATTTGACATCACCTAAAGTGGCTGAGAACTTTCATGTGCTCAAAAATAAAGTACAAAAAGACGAAAGTAACAGGCTATAATGACTCAATGAACATACATCAATGTATAATCAAACTATAATTATAAAAAGAATGAGCAGAAACTTCATCTAGACTGCCAGGTTTCTGAAGTTGGAGCAACAGCTATTGAAAGCAAAGTCAAATTTGAAACTTCAGTCTTAGATTTGAGGTAGGTAAGAGTGAAAAATCATCAGTTCTGATCTGGATTTAACAAAATATATGGATATTGCTTTTAGTATGCTGTAGAAAAGCTCTCAATATCTTTTTTCTTTCTGCTACTCACTACCATGTTGACCCTTGCCCCAGTGGTTTTCATCAAGGTGTTTTTAAGTACTATACACAATTGTCCCAGTACTCTTTCGGCACTGAGAAAAAAAATACCTTGCAAAACTACACCACACATCTTTATTTCCTACCAAAAGGAAGTCCCGTGAAAACATAAGGCACCTAATAGAAGTGGTACATTTGTTGCTGGATTTGTCAGGAATGGTCTTATCGGAAGTCATAAGTACAGGGTGTGGAGAAATATTTCAGTTCTACTGATTATGTCTTGAGCACACTACTTGCCACTTGTATGCAAAACAGACTTATCAATGCCTGTTGACCTTAAGCAAGATTCTTTATGAATTCTCTATTACCAAAATCCCCCATATATCTGAAGGGTTTGACAGTGCATATCATTGATTTCTGCTAAAAAGTTCTCTGCTATATCATGACTGTTAAGTTGTACTCATTGAAGTACAGCATCCAAATGTATTGAGATCCAAAAATTATAAAACTATTTCACAAAAACAAAGCAAGAAAGAGAAAAGAAAACTGAATGAGTAGGCAAGTCTTGGTACTTACGAAAAGCTCTATAGAACTCTTCCAGGGCTAGGTGCTTGTCACTGTTATAATCATCATATTTCAGCAAATCGAACACAGAGCAGTCAGACGGTTCCCTGCCAAGCTCATCCCGTTTTATTACCTGACAAGAAAATTATAACCATGAAATTACATTGGAGCTCTTAGAGTTCTCTGGTATAATTAATTGTTTCTAATAATCATTTAATAGATCATTTTAAGGTTGCTGTGGGGCAATGAACTGCAACTGTGTAAAGTCAAGGATTTCCAGTTACTTTGTAATTATTTATTACAGTTTTAAAAGTTAATACCTTTAGGATAGACTCTCTGAAACTACAGAAAAGTTTTTAGTATATACAGAGAATATATATACTGGGGATAGACATAAGTTATATAATGAAATTAAGAATTATAAAGCCGAATTTACTTTTTATATATAAGGGAATGGTGATTAAGAAAGACTCAAATATATGTGAAATAATAATTTCCCAAGTCCAAATGGCAAAATATCTTTTTCCTCTTAGCCTAATTCCTAACCACATACACAAAATACAGACACTTTCAAAAATAACTATTTTAAACTCTTATTATCCTACTAATTGTATCAACTTCTTACAGGCTTTGGACAAGCCTATTATCTCCCCAAAGACCTGTTATATAAGTAGCTGACCTGAAAAGGCTTCTGTTTCTCAATGAGCATACATACAATTTGTAAACAGATCATAATTAATAGTTAGCTTCAACTAACTTACCCCAGAGAAATATTCTTTAATATGTGCACCATTTTGATTTAAGTCGATATATTGGAGACATTGTTAGATCTGACAAATTTTTAAGATGCTTTTAGTGATTCAAAGTTGCAATTTTACATGAAGCATGTATTAAAAGTACTGTCATATAACTGAAAGAACCAAAACTAATGCAACTCTTTGTTGTAATAGGGTACAGTTTACAGTTTTGAACCAGGCAGAGGCAAAAAGCAATATTACTATAGTTAATTCCTAGGTAGAATAATTATTCTTCCAATCCTCTACCTGTGTCCCAAAATAACTGTAGAAGCATCATCTTTGTATTAACATAGGATAACTTCTGGAAAACAGGGCATACAGGAGCTTTTGTGTTTCAGTTACTCTGCAAAGGAATTAGTTCAGTTTCTATTCACATAAATACAAAATAGCTAAAAGAATAATAGAGAACAACAGGCACAGTAAAGAGAAAAGGCATGAACATTTTATGCTACCAGAAGTAATTTCCTATATATTAACAGAAAAGCATTATAAAAGATAATCACCTTGTTTGTACATTAGAGAGTATGAAAACCATTCACAAAGATAAGAAAAATCACCACAAAGCCACCCTTTGCTATTATTAATTAAAAATACCTACTACGCTACCTGAATATTGTGCTAGCTGCTTCTCACACTCTAAAAGCCTTTTTGTTGAGTTCACATTAAACTGAATTAAGAAAAAATAAAATCCCGCAGATCATGCAGTAAAAACAGTCTGGGGAAAAAATAGTAACTCTAATCCCATTACAGTTATACTGGAACTACTAAATAGGCAACTGTGTGTATTGAAAACTTTAGACAAAATCACTGAGATTTGAAGGCCTTGAAATATGCTTAAAATCCTAGCTGGTTTGTGGACAAGGAACATTTAAGATGACAAGAGTTGTTCCTTTTGTTGTTTGAAATTGTTTTAAACACCTACTTTCACTAGCTTGAATTGTACAAATAAGGATGAAACTTTACACCTAAGGTGTAAGAAAAGCTTTCTCAAAGCCCCAAAACACCTGTCCCTATAGTATTACATTTTGAATTGCAAATCAGTGTTCTCAGTTTCTATTCTTTGAGTTGAAAATTCTCTTGATATTTCTCATTTATAATGGGTGAATTTACTTAAAATAATAATAATAATTTTGAAATATATTGGGTAGAATGAACATGCTATTTCCAATAACGATACTACAGACATTTTATCATCCTGGCAATTATTTTGTTTTTGTCCTCAGTAAACCTGTCATTTTGATTACAGATGTAAGATTCAATGTTTGTTTATGTATAGACAACTTTATGCTGGGGATATACTTGGGGGTTCTGTGGGAAATACACTCTCTATTGTTAAATCCTCCAAACATGCCTGTGAGAGCAGGTTTCAAAAGTTACAGGAGTGATTTCATATCGTGATTAATCTTAATTATTTGTGATTTGCTGCTGAAAGAGCTGTTCCCTTCAGAATTCTCTTGTGCAGGACCCAGCCATCTCCCAGCTCTGCAATGGGACCTGTGGATCAGATCAACTCTGTGATTGAAAGCAAAATTAACCTTTGCGGCACTTTTGGTCAGCTGGTTGGCTTTTCCTTCTGAAGGGTGGGAGATTAATTTCTGATCATATGAGATATGACTCAGAACCAGGTACAACTTCAAGGTATGGAAGTTTGGATTTTGAAAAACTGCCTGTTTCTATAGCATCTTGGAGATCAATTGTGATACGAAGTTACAACCTACATGAGACTCTAGCAGAGCAAATGTGACTGGCAACAAGGTCTTTAGCCAACAGAGAAGTCTTTTAGCAACTTACGTAGGCATCAAGGGGTTTATGATCATCAGGAACAAGCTGCCAGTTCACAAGAATCCCTAAATCATCGGCTGAGGAGACCTTTTCCTTGTTGATGTTACCTTTCAATAGATCTTCACATACCAGTGAAATTCCATAAAAAGGATATATAATGATACAGTGCAAATATTCAAACAGGCCAAAAAAAAATTTTTAGTTCTGATTCAAGAAATAAATAGTGGTATTCACAAATTAAGACTGTGAATAATTTTTGTATTTCTAAGTGCTGTCACAGCAGGATATTTTAATACCATCTAGTAAATACAGCCTGTCAGACACCCCCATTTTTCAGTTTCTTCTACTTATGCAAGGGAATTAATTTGCAAAGGCAGCTTGCTAAATATAATGTGTTCTTCTAGGTATTTTGAATGCCTCACACTACATAATCACAAGATAAAAATACTATTCAGTACCAATAAGGCATATAGTGCACAAATAATAACATCAGTAATTGCAAAACTTGAAAAAAATAGATGTCAGTAAAGAATTATGAATGGCTGAAACAATCCAGTGGGATTTTGAAAGTGTGGTTTTGATAATTTAAAAGTCAGAAAAAAAATGTTAGATGGTATATATTGTTGAGGTGAATATAATGAGGACAGGGCAGAATATGGAATTAAACTGGTAGAGTGTTTTCATAGAAAGTACCTGTGTTTTTGTACAATGTAATATAAGATCACTCATAAAGGTCAAATAGAAACCTCACAAAAACCTAATGTAAGAACCTCATATTTTAATGAAGATTAATAGGCTCTGCAAAGCATTATATCTGGAAGAAAAAAAGGCATGACTTCCTGGGGATAGGGAAGTCTTAGAAGTTCCAGGATCGTTCTGTAGCCTGACCAAGTAATACAGTTTTTCTGAAGTGTAACAAGGTAACAAGGGTTAGAAAGGCAATAGTGGGACTGATATTGAAACCCAACATTCAGTTTTGACTTGAACAGATTAAATTTTAATGTTGGGAAACTAGAAAGGAATTTACCAAGCTCAAAAGTATCTATAAAAGCAAACCAAAGTCTGCTGAGACATTTTACCTTAAGAGAGATGAGAAAAATCAGTCTTTATAGGTTTGAGGGAGGGGGAGAAGTTCATTAAGGTTTTTGTTTGTTATTTTTTTTTAAATGCAGACTTGAAATTGACCCTACCACATTCCATAGGTAATTTCACAGGGTAAAATACATATTTTAATTTGTAAAAAAAAACATTAATAGGGAAGGAAACAAAAATGGATAACATTTATAAAACTGGAACTGAAAAGCTACAGGAACAATTAACTTCTTAAGTTCTCCTTGATGTTTTCAAATCAAGGCTGTACACTTCCTTATAGAATGGGATTTTTTTCAAGACATTATTTTTTAATTAGAAGTGTAGGATAAATAGAATAAAATTCCATGTATATGATACACCATAATCTAATCAAACTTGTAGATCATAGATGATCAAACAATGTGCCTTAAATTTGAAGTTCCATTAGTCTACTAATCTCTGTCCATGAAGGAGAGAAGAGTAAAATTCAAGGAAACTGTCCTGAACCAATTCATTAAACACAGCCTGTCTACTCCTTGGTTAAAATAGAGAGACAATAATTAATTAGGGAGAGAGACTAGAAACTTTAGTAATTTCTAAAATAGAAATTTTAGTAAGTCACATGC
>VWZD01011078.1:15115-25542 GCA_013396695.1 Sakesphorus luctuosus
TTTGGCTTGGTCTTTTTGGTTGTTTTTCATATCTTAGTGGCATGACATAAGGAACACAGTTTAGCAATCTTAATCTTGAAAGGAAAAGATGGAGCCATTATTCAGGTCAAGTTGTTTTATATAAACGGAGACATCTGTTCTCAATTCAAAAACAAGCAAGAGTTTACTACCAACTAAAGTAACTGACAGTGACTGGCGCAAATCTGAGAAAAAACTTAAAGAAAAGCAACAGAAAGAAACCAATTAAAATGTTAACTATACAATTAGCAGAAATTAATGCTGTATTAAACAAACCAATTAAATATATAATTATTTCAGGTTACAATTTTTTAGGTTACTATATAGTAACTAAATGATTTATAGATACATCTCTGCTCATCTATGGAGAGTATACTTCTTCTAAGGTATGGCACATTCCAGTGTACACATACCTACACACAGTCATAAAGACAGTAGTACTTAACTTCCTACTTAAAATTGGTTTCTTTTTTAGTACATTTTATATTGGAACTTTTGAATTGATGCTTTATGTAAGGATGATTTATATCCATACACACACCTACACCCCAATCTTTTGTATTTATCTACAAACACATGGATCCATAACACTATTCACAGCTTCATAATGTTTTATGAGAAATCTGAATGTTTGATGTTACCTGCAACTAAAGGATATTAAACTGGTATCTGAAAATGGCACACTTAATCTTACGGTAGCTCCCATAACTTCCACCTTTCTTTCCTTGAAACAATTATGAACTTGGTACATCTCCTAAAAGTGAAGGGTTCTTTTCTCTGTTTCTTAAGTGGTTTTATTTTGTTTCACTCACTGGAATTAAATGACACAGAGAAAACTAAAAAAAAAAAAAGGCAGAAACAAGGATGAAATTTTATGAAACTGTAATGTATTTTCATTTGTCCTATGTTAACCTGGTAAATAAAAGAAAGATATCCAGGTATTTAAACTATAGATACTAGTTCATAAATAAGGATGTTAAATTCTTTCTTCGATTCTAAAACACAGATCATTAAAAAGAGAGAAAGGAAGAGGAAAATTTATTATTGTTATTACATACTCAACTTGCTTTTAGGCTATGTCGCTTCCCCTTTCTATAAAATTTTGCTTTCTTAGTTCACTAGTGTATGAAGTAAATAGAAGAAAAGCAGCTCTAAGTCTAATCAACTATAGATTATTTCACTTCACACAGAGAAGGAACTTGAATTTCACCACTAAGCGAGATGAAGTGTTCTTAGAGCTTATGCAGCTTTCTGTGATGGCAACCAGAAAAGGCTTACTCTTTTTAAAAAGGCAATTCCACCATACAGGAATAACTACATTCATCACTGAAAAAATACATTTTATTCCCATGCCTACACATAACATTTCTGTTGGGTTTTTTTCCTCTTTTATACAGCAAAAACAGTTCAGGGTAATCGAGTAGTATACAGTGATAGAAACACTAGTATTTCATTTACAACTTTTTATTAAATTCCAGTTTGCTTTTGCATAAGATAAAATAGCTAAAGAAATTAGTCTGTTAACAACTGAATATTCATAGCTAAGTGGAAGATTCAACTATCTTCCATTATTTTGGATTCATTTACATTTTTTCAAAGTGCTTTAAAAACAAAACAAACCCTTCACGGAACAACCACACTTTACTAGAAAATTTGCGGATATGTTAACCAGAGGTGACAAAGACGATGAAAATCCTGCCTATTTCACAGTCTGCACTTTTAAAAGGATATATACTCTTTCTGATTAGCATCTACTTCTCAAAATAGAGTGATCTAAAAGGTTCATTTCATCAGTAAGTCCTTTCAAAATCAAGCTACATCTCACCAATATAGGATTTAGAAACTAAAACATTAAATGATTTATGCTCAGCAATGAAAGCAGTCAAGGCAGAGAAGAATTTATATGTGAAAAAAAAAATGTTCATTTAGTCTGCATGGAGCTCCATAATCCCAACGTTTTTCTATTACATTTACACTGTGTAATGGAGTTAAAATTACTTTTAACTGCAATTCTGTATTAGATTGCAAAGCCATGAAAAATATTACAAGCAGACACTAGAATTGTTCTAATAGAGGAAAAAAAAAGTCTGCCAATTTTTAACTTATTTCTATAATACTTGAAGGGTTGTTTGTTTTTTTTTTTTAAAAAAAACCCTTTCTCACTATTTGAAATAGCTGTTTGGTGATTTTTTTTTTTAATAAAAACACTACTCTTGTTTTTTCTGGACAGAAATATTCCCTTCTCTTGCATGAAGACGCAAATTGAAGAACAGTATGACTTCTGATCCAAAATACTTCAATAAAAATTGGAGTGTTACTGCCAACCATTTCCAATCTCCAATTTATTCATTTCAATTTTACATTAGATAAGATGACTATATGGACACCTACCAGATATGGAATACAATCCAAGAGCCTGATTTCACAACAAGATTGAAGAGACATGAAATTTAAGATCCACTAAAATCTGAAGTGAACATAAATTAAATTCAATAATCCATGTTTTCTACAACAAACTTGTTGCTTTTCATATCTCCTTAATGTGATTACCTTTAAAATGCAGACAGGCACTATAATTTATGATAACTGCAGATTTCAAAATTTTGACTGTATTATGAGCACAACTGAGAGGAATTCTCCTAATCCCGAGAACATTTTCTGGAGTACAGTAATGTCTCCCTGTCGATGGTTGACTTTAGCTGGTGCCAGGTGCCCACCAAAGCATCTCTGTCACTCCCTTCCTCAGCTGGATAGGGATGAAGAAATATAATGAAAGACTTGTGGGCCAAGTTAAAGTCAGGGAGTGATCACTCAGCAATTACCAATATGGGCAAAGCAATCGCAACTTGGGGGTAAATTACTGAATTCATCATTAATCAACAAGAGTAGAAAAAAATGAGAAATAATCCCAAATACTAAAACACCTTTCCCTCATTCCTCCTTTCTTCCTGGACTCAGCTTCACTCACGATATTCTCTACCTTCTCCCTCCCCAGCAGTGCAGGGAGATGGGGAATGGGGCTGCAGTCTGTTCATCACACATTTTCTTTTCCAGTCCTTCCTCCTCAGAGGGAAGACTCCTCACACTCTTCCCCTCTCACAGGAGACAGACCCTGAGATTTGCTCAGTTGGTTAAAACTTGGTTGTAATAATGCCAAGGTCATGGGTTCAATCCCCTATATCGGCCACTGACTTAAGAGTCGGACTCGACGATCCTTGTGGGTCCCTTCCAACTCAGAATAGTCTGTGATTCTGTGAACTGCTCCAACATGAGTCCTTCCCACGGGATGCAGTTCTTCATGACCTGCTATAGCGTGGGTCCCTTCCGAAGGGATGCAGTCCTTCAGGAACAGAATGGTTCCTCACAGGATTTGTGTCTCTTTTCAAAGCATACAGTATTAAACCACATGGCACTAACAATTAATTTATTTTCCATTAATCTTTAAAGTGAATATTTGATGTTTCTGCAATGAATTTTAGCAAAGCCACAAAGCACCCTGTTTGGGTTTTGAGGCTGTTTGACCTGCTTCCATACTTGTGGAAAAACACTACAGTTGCCATTATAAATTTGTTTTTATAAGAAAAAAAAAAGTATGTGGGGAAAAGTATGTATACAAAGTTTGAAAATAGTATAAACGAAGAATTTTATAGTATTTTAAAACTATGTTTGATGCACAAAAAGAAAAAAGCATACATGTAGCAACTGAATAGAGAAGCAATAAATATAGTTTGCACATCTATTTATGTGATTCCTATGTATGTTACGTATGCATATAGTATGTTCACAGAAAAAAATATTCTTTTTTTGAGAAATATACAGGCACCAAACTCCCTTGAAAGCTGAAGATCTGAAAGAGTCTAAAAAGCAGCAGGAAAATCCAATCTTATGAAAGTATAGAAAAATATTATTTTTAAATTAGTCATTTGAAACAGGCAATTTATTAGTAGTTGACATGATACGTACACTCGAAATCAGCCTCTGGTCCTGGAAATTGACACTAAAATTTTAAATTTAGCTGTATGGAAATGATAACTCCAACCTAACACTTTAAGCATCATATATTCACTCATAAATATTTCTTAACGCTGCCACACAACTTAAAACATAGGATAGTGATCAACAGTTACATCTAACAAACCTTAATTTTCTTAATTTTGTAGTAGCTGCCCAGTATTAGACTCATTAATGTAGTTTAGCCCTAACTTAGATGAAACAATAATACATTTTTAGTATTACAGGAGTGATTTACCACACCATTGTAATTGTTTACTACTTCTACAATACACCTGTACAGCTGGAATGTATGGTAGTATGCTATGGATAATAAAACAACTCATGATCACAACAGCCAAGAGTGTTCTAACCCACTGCAGTATATTCCAAAGCATTACATTCAAATATCCAAGGAATCACTGCATAATTTCTGAACACTTGAGTGATTCAAAAATTCTCAAATGAAGTTTTCCACCTCCGAGACTCACAAGCATTTTCTAAATTAAAGCATCCTAAGAAATTCCATGTGTGTTTGTCCCAGTTAAGACAACTGAATAGTTACAGTGCTAATGGAAATAAAATCTAAATCTTACCTGAGATAATTCATTAGTGTCCACAAGTCCATTGTTGTCTGTATCAAAATAATTGAACATTTGATCTACAAGAATTTTCTTTAAAGCCATTTTCTCATCAATGATTTTATCTTTTGATTGTGCAATATATCTCTGATTTTGTAGATCCAGTAACATATTTTTCACTTCAGTGTATTCAGTAGGTTTGCATTTATCCCCTGGGGAAAAAAAATACACAAAATAAGACTATTTTGAATTTTATTTCCTAATAAGAGTTTAAAGATAGAAAAAAAAATAATAAAAAAGAGAAACAAAGGGTATTAAGTTCTTATAATAATATCAACAGGGTTGCTTTAAGAGATAAAGAATTTTCATTCTGTAGTAGTGTGATCCATGTCATTTTCTCTCCTGACTTTCAGATTAAGGCAAAAAAATTTATTGCACTTTTAGATACTTAGACAATATATTCTGTGTATAGAAACTGAGGAAGGTTTTATCAATTTCCAAGCTTTCTCTTTTTTTCATTTAGACCTTTCTAGAAAGGGCCACCTGAAGTGTCACCTTCGGTAAAGCATTTTGTATAAATGCGGAAAAGTAATACATGCAGGAAAATGTGCAAATATAGAAAATGAAACACTATATATTTCATAATAATATTTGACTTCAGAAAGCAGAAATTATGCTTGAGGGCTCATAAGCTAGCTCTACCTTTTCATTTACTGACCATACCAAACTTATTGAACAAGAAAAGGGGGCATTGTCAGAGGAAGAGAAAGGATATCTTTGACAAGATCTGCTTTATTCTTTTCATTATCAAGTCTTCTACAAAGCGGAAATTGCTACAGCAAATGCCCTACATACAGAGATTACATCCAGTACTTACTCTAAACTGAAGCACAAAATGTGTATGCCTGGTATTCTCTAAGATGAGTTGTTGCATATTTTAAATTGAATAGAGAAACAATTTAGAAGGGTTTGGGGTTTTTTTGTATTAAGATAACCTTAGGATAACAAATAAGTTTTTTATAAGATGAGATATGTAAATGTGTACCAGCAAAATACCAAGTATATTTGCTGTAAATATATATTTAGAGTTAACTACTACTTCAAGAAGTAAATTTAATGCTAGAGCATTTACACTGATTAGCAAAGAAAGCTATTTGCATTCTTCTCTGTAGACACTATGCTGAAGATACAAGTATTAATGAGAAACAGCTATTTACCTCACCAAAACTGCTTAGGCAGTTGTTTTGTTTTGCAAGTGGATCCCATTTAAGAAATGTCTAACTTATATATAGAAGACTGGAATTTATTATTTTAGTATATTTAATGGTATATGCATTATTATGGTGAATGTATCATTATGAACACCTCTATAACCATTTCACAAGGTAGAGAGAAAAGTTCCTAAATGCTTCTCACCATCCTAGTGAGACTCATATCTAGAAAGAAAGATTTATGACAGAAATTAAACCATGGAAGCAGACAAAATGTTTTTCAGAATCAAAAGCACTCTAGCCTTTTTGGTTTGTTGTTTCTTCTAAAAGCCACCACTGTTTTGCAGCTATCCAAGTAACAGAACTAAACATACCCGAGCTGTATTTAACTGACAGACTAAGCTACAAGGAGTATTTGCAAATTTGTCCTCACCTGCCAGAGGCATGAAGATTGAGGCCATACAATTTGTAAGAGTTGAGTTCTACATGACTGCTTTCCAGGGCTCTAATGCAGAAATGCTCAGTAGGGAAACATTTATTCCTCAGGCATTCTGAAGCTGCAGAGAGCAAACCTTTCTATCTGAATGCATACAGGCTCCAGGTGGTGGGGAGGGAAAAGAGCACTTAACTTTAACATACTCCAGTTCATTTGAGTGAACTCCAAAAGACTGGGCCAGAAAACAAGTATCATCTTTGTCTCCCCTAAATAACTTTTCTGGCCAAGCTACCCTCAGACAGACAGCTTGGCTTCACTCTGCTCCAGTTGATGGATAGACCATTTTACCTATGGTCCTGGCAGGGCCTGGGGTGGTGGGGGAGACAAGACAAATCCTATTAGATAGTATACTGCTCAGACCTAGTTATCACATTCAGATTTTAGCCCCTGTAAACTATTGTTCAAACAATTTCATTCTGCAATTCTAAAACTGGAAAGAACTTGTTCTGCCTTAGAGATACACAACATAAATAAAGCAGTTTATTTCTTAATAATATCTATTAAATCATGGATTTGTTTTTGTTAGAGTATTGATGAGTCTCTACATGTCTGAGTTTAAAAAAGAAATGGAAAATTAAAAAGTTCACACTGACTTTTTTTTTTCTTTGAGACACAGGACAATGTCTCTCACTTCAATGATTGATTAGAATTTAAAATAGGTTCTCATCTCTACAAAGGTAACAATGATGCTAATTTTCATTAGAATATTGAGGTTCATTTATTCATTTAATTATTTTGAACAACTTTTGCATGAATCGTGCAAAAATTTCCATGAGTTAAAGTACATGTATACATAGAGAAAAAAATGAATTTATGTATCCCATGATCATGAAAAGCATTGTAATAATTAGTTGCTTTTCCTACTTTTAACTCAATGCAGAGTATGTGGAAAAAAATTTTGAAGGAATTTCAATCACAGTCCAGAAAACACATTTTAATGCACTTTAGACATTCACTTTAAATAAAGCTTAAGGAAAAATGAACCAATGTATTATCTCACAATGCCTGTTCACAGAAAGGAGAATACAGACAACATATTTTCTTTTTTTTGTACACTTAGCATTGCACAGCACAAACTTCTGTAACTAGCATAAAAGTCACATAAGACTTACATGTGTATCAACTATTTTTATGTATTTTCAGAAGGGAAAAATATTTGTACCATTTTTGTAATATAAAACATAAAAGCTGGCTCATATAAAATAATCTGAGAGACTGCCATTGCCACAAGTTTGAGTACTTCTTGAAGAAAAACTTTCATAAATTAAAAACAGAAGGCTGTTAAGCATTTAGTCACATACTCTGCCTAGTAAAGCTGTGTCAACAAAATATCTTAAATTAGATTGCATTATTGTCTATAAGGTTTATATTTACCTCACCAACAAAAGAATGCAATTTCCTGAGAACAAGATGCTAAAATCTGTCCACAGGTGTTCTACACTAATGTAATTTTTCACTTTTATTTTTCCTGTTCCTGTTATGTTCTCTGGAAATATTTTTAACCTGCAAAGTAGCTCAAACTTAGCAACATATTGTATTAACTGTTAACAGAAAATATTCATGTTTCTACTATTAATCAAAATATAATTAAAGGAAGATTATATGTAATTATCTAAAATGTAGTGCCTTTTATAGCTGCTGAAATATTAATCATAATGACAGTTTGCTGAAGAGCAGCTGTGAATAAGGTGAATAAGTTCACAAAATTTCACGTCTCTACAACCCCTCTTCAACAGATCATTTTATACTTAAGCAATGGTGTCTATCCTCTGTATGGGGTTCCTTCTACTATGTCTAAGATAACAGCTGTAATTGCTCTCAGTGTGTACCTGCCTATTCTACAGATCAACCTGTCTGAATTACAGTCCCAACCATAACTGTCCATTGGCTTCTAGTATGGAAGGTTTATGTTTGCTAGAGCCCAGTGTGATTCTCTTAGTGCTTTTAACTTGTTTGAAAGCTAATGCTCATGATGAAAACACTAATACCTTGATAATCTGAGGTGGAAAATAATAACCTACAAAAATAACCTGAATTACTTTTCCTTCCAATACAGAGTAAAAGTTATCCATTTGATAAATCTTGGGAGAAGCACTGATGTTTGGGGGTCTGGGTAGACACAGGGGACATGCTGCATACAAGGAATGGTTAGCTACCTTCCCTGTTCCTCTGACTTACTGTACTGATGGAGAATATCAAACTGATGCCAAAGAGGTTTTTGATTTTCATATTTTGTAGATTTTAGGAACACAGTAACTGTAGCAAATGTAGATTTAATGTGCTAATATTCTGGCAGCCTAAGTTCATTGGTTATGTATCCTAACCCTTAGCATTTATCAGTAGCTCAAAATCCTTTAGTTAATTAATCTTGTTTAGACTCTCTTCAAGGTAGAACGATGACTATCAGAAAGGCCTACAGAATGAAACGTAAACGCAGGTCAGAGTGACCCAGAACTCAGAACATTGGAAGGACTCCAAAAGACCTTTGTGTGCAGAAGAAGAGGAGGTGGATGAAGACAGAGGGTCCCGACGACCCCAGCCTCAATTCCAAGGGGGTTGGACCAGGGGTGGGACTGGGGCTGGACCGAGAGATGTGTCAAGTAATGATTGCAGGGATCATATTATAAAAGCTATGGAAATCAAAGCTTGAGCACATGCATGTCATCATGTATTCCTGTGGGCACTTAACCTGTTATTAAAGGACCTTCACTTTTTATCTTACCCCATATCAACCTGGCTCAGAGTCCTGTTTTGTGGGGGGGTCTCTCACAGCATCAAACTTTAATGTTTGCCATAAAAAACTAGCTGAGATGTTTAGCTATTATAAATGTAAGTAAAAGTTTTTATCACTTGTAAACATGAGGTTTTTAGGAAAATGGTGAGAAGATTTGTTTGTTTGTTTTTTAATTGATGCATTAAAAAAAAAGACAGACTATAGAGAAATGCACTGTCTGTTACTTCTAGTACATATACTTACCTAAGTGCAGGTAACTTACACTTCTCAAAAAGAACCTAAACACAGTATAGCAATTCTACCCCAACATCTACATCCATTATTTTTTTCCTATTGCAGATTTAGTTTTCATTGTGTTCAGCAAAGTAAGCTGTTGCAACAGAATTGCTATATTACTTATATTTTGATCTAGCACCCACCTTTCAAATATTACTATGCATTCTAACACTACACTTCAAGCTGGTGAGACATGAACCTTCAGTATATGATCTAAGCTATTTACAGTTATGGTAAATCAGGTTTCCATAGCTATACTACATTAAAACATTTTCATTTTATACATAATTGATAGTAGTCTTTACACCAACATTTTGAACATAAGAACAAACATGATCAATGGATGCTACTGACAGATAAGGGAGTTACAAGCAAACAATGAGACACTCCTAATAAACATAATGCATAGTTTCATTAACAAATCACTCTCATCTCATTGTCATGACTGCCTTTTATTGTAATATTTGAGGAAATATGGAACAGATGTTTAAACAAGAATGAGGCT
This sequence comes from Sakesphorus luctuosus, assembly GCA_013396695.1. Taxonomy (NCBI): domain Eukaryota; kingdom Metazoa; phylum Chordata; class Aves; order Passeriformes; family Thamnophilidae; genus Sakesphorus; species Sakesphorus luctuosus. The sequence continues at coordinate 24,927 of VWZD01011078.1, forward strand.
CTCTTTACAGGAGATCTCCCCCAGGCTGGAGTAGCAGCACAGGGAAAAACTCACTTGGTTTATGTATGTTCTAATTTAGTAAGCATTAGTTGTGAAATAGGTTACTCCATGACATTGAAATGGTAAATGGGGATTAAGTATGTCAACACTTATAGTGAGGAAAAGTAATTTATGCTTAACAAAACTGAGAAAAACTACTGGGAACATACTACAGTTCCAAAAAGACCTGCTAAATTCTATATAATCACCTACAAACATGAAATAGTAACCAACAGATTGTGCACAATTTACTAACTTGACTCAGTTTTCTAGCATTTTTTTCTTCCATTTTTGAGCTAGGCTTCCTACAAAAACCAAAAGATAATTTTTGAAAAATTACTAAAAAGCAATTATAGATTTAGGAAACACAAGATTTGCTTTTATGTTTGTTTCATTCATGGAAAAGACCAACTCTACTACACAGAATTTTTTGTAAAAAGAAAACAACCTAAGACAAAACATCTGCTAGGATTTATTTCACAAGTTTTCTGACACTGTACAATCTTAGAAGATGTGCAGAAACCTAAAAGTGACAAAATAAACACACCAGAATCTAAGTGCAATTCTCTGGTCCCAT
>VWZD01011078.1:34676-50433 GCA_013396695.1 Sakesphorus luctuosus
TGGTTGGTTGCTTAAAATAGCAGGCATGAATTTTATTTAGATAAAGTTCCCCCAATTTTAGTTTCTTATACCAGAATAAATTTAAAATAAAATAACAAAATAAAAAATAATATTTTGAAAAAGATATTGCCTTTTCAGAAAAAAATACAGAAATACAATTGTACTACTACTAAGTGGATTTGGTCAAATTCTATTCTATTTTTGCAAACTCAGCCAATTCAAAATTAAAGTAAAAAGAATTCACAGAAAACTCATGTACTGACTAAAAACATAATTTATATGCACTGAAAAATGGTGACAAAATCTCTCGTGGTTCAATGCGACTGGATTCTGCATACTAGTACCAGACTTTTTTTATTGTCACTNCTTACTATAAACTCAAGTATCTATAGGCATACAGAACTGATTTTCAAGACTGAAGTCTTTAGAAAAATCAGTACCTTGGAAAGAAAATTGGAAAGACATGTACCCCACTGTGTGAGTGGATGACACTCATCTTAAGGATTTGTAAATTTGCACAGGTTTAACCTAAATTTAACTCTAGATCTTAACTGAAGAGGAAAGAAGAGGTAAAAAAGGTGGAAAAGGGTTTCATATTACCCAAATGTCAAGATTATTTTTTAAGTTAGTTAGTTTTCAGAGCTCTCGATCAGTGACCGGCAACCCAAACTTAGTCTGTTATTTAATCTGGAGATTGAATTCTCTCATTTACAAACAAGGGGTACTACAAAATTAATGTAATAGTGGCAAGGAATAATATTTTTGTTGCTATTATTACTACTATTGCTATTACTATTCCTATGTTTAGAAAAGAGTGGGACTAAAGCGCTATATAGATTTGCTTTGCAAGAGTAATTTTGTTTACAAGACAGTTCCAGTTGGTTCCTGAAAAACCTGGATTTTTTTCTTGTTCTCCAAACTAACTATGTTGCAGGCTTTCCAGATGGATTAACTCTGTAAATAATGGTGAGAATGAAAATGAATCTTTCTCTTCTTTTTTCTACTTTTGCTATCTAGTTAAGGGGGAGTGGAAAGAATAGATATAAAATTGTCTTTTAGAAATTAAAAAAATGACCTTTAAATTGTATGAATATTAGGGTGTTAAAAGTAATTCGTAATATTGCTTTGTTCCTTTTTCTAGAGTTGTAAATATGGATGTTCTTCACATCTGTGTTGACAGGGCCATGTTCCTGGATTATGTTTCGTTTTAAAGGAAAATAGAAGTGTAAGAATTCTCACTTCCATACTTCTAAAAAAATCATTATTCTCTCATTAGATGTATTGACAGGAAATAAAATGAACTGGATTAAGATAGAGATTTTCACCTTTATAAATTAATACTCTTATTTTACCTTTTAACTTTACCTGCTCTGTTGTCAGAAGAGATAGTCATGATCCTTTCCCAAATACTCAAAATATATTTTTGACGTCTCAAACAGATAGCAAATGTGAAGAATTTAGTTACCAGTAACCAGAACTCTCCAAGATGCCATGTCCACATGTGTATTTATATTTTGTGACTGCAACAATTTTTTTCCTTGTAATAAATGGGCCAATATATCTGTATGCAAATTGGATCACAGTCCCTTGGGCACATACCGCATATAATATAAAACTGGACGGGATTGAATAGGAAAAGAATGGAAAGCAAGTACACATGATATGCTGTTCTTTAATAACATCTTTTTTGTGAGACTGATGTTTCTTCAAAACTCTAAGGCACTGCCACCATGTCAATTCACAGCTTTAGTGACTCCCTAGTAAGTCCTTCATGGGAATAACAATATGGATTAAAACCTGTTAACCATAGCTTATTCAGGAAGGATACACAGCTGTGTGAGTAAACAGAAACTGCAAGAAACCATGACACAAGTCTCCAAGAAAGAGGTGTTCTAATTACATTTATAGGTCAGCTGAAGTGTGTTGTGAGCCTTCAAGGCTGTTCCATCCTTTTTGACTTGTAAGAGGTTTCAAAAAAACTGTTATTCAAAAATCTGCCAAGACAAATGGTCAAGAATTTGGGGGCTGCATTAGAGATCAAACATCTGATACAAGTCCACCTTCATAGCACCAAAAGTCCTTCTGAAAAAAAGGATCAGTAATACGAGAAGACACTACTGAAGGTGAAAATTGGTTACTAAAAATATGAACCTAATACGTTGGCCAGGCAGTGCTTGCATTTATTCTCAAGAGATGCGGATGTGAAGAGGCCTCTTCTGGAAGGACCTCTCAAGTTCAAGAATAACCTAAATAACCTTTTTTAATCCTCTTAAATAATGCTTTAAAATAATTTGGATGTGGTATGTATCACCAGAGACAGGAGCACTGTACTCAAATTCCAGCCCACGCCAAGTAACAGAGAAATGATCTCATTAAAAAAGGAGTATTTTGCCTTAATGGACTTAATTCTCATGTTCAGTAAATTACGGTGTGTCAGCCAAGTGAATTACAGTCTATTCTGAGTCTGCATTCCTGAAAATAAACTGATCTGACCTTAAATAAGGTGGGGACAGCTTTCCTGTACCTGAATGAGTACCCAGGCTTCAGAGATACCCCTGAGGCACCTTGGCAGGCTCATTCTCAGATACTGAACAGGTGCCAGAGGGCACCAAGAATTTGAAGAAAAAGAACTGGCAAAGACTTAAATGTGAGAGGCCTGACAGTAAAGCATACTGTGAAAAGCAAGATCACCTCACCAAGTCATGTTCCTTACCATGGCAGTGGGTAACAATCATGGAATGGTAAACTAAAAATAAACGCCGGAGGAACTGGACTTCACACAATCCATGATTCATAGTGAAGACATTTTATTAGACATAACACACAGTTTATATAGGGTTAGGACTACAGCTTATTGGCTAAAAGAGTTAACACACCACCACGCTAGAAACTTCAATTGGTTAGAACCTCTCTCTCACAAGTTCCATGTTTATATAATTTCATCCTGGCTATTTTCCTGCACCTGCAGAGTCCTGTGTATTCCTACTATGTGAACTCTTGGGGAGTAACCCCCTCCCTATCAGCCAGCAGCGGCTGAGCTCCTTGCTGCTTCTGGCTGATAGCTGAGTCTCACAGGGCTTTCTATAGATCTGAATTGCTCACTTTTGATTTTACTGTAACAACAGAATGGCACTGACATTTCTGCTGCTAAAGGCCTCTTACTCCATTTGTTGGATCAAATCAGCCCTCTTTGCCTCTGCAGTGCAAGATTCTAATTACAAGCCATGATGTTGGGTGCATCTCAAGTGCTGAGAGCAGACATTATGGCTACAAACTGAGAAACCAATCTATGTCTTAACTGGGCATAATCATCTAGATTCCCATTTTCTTGCAGTCCTAAGGGACTACAAAAAAGACAGATTAAATAGCCTTAGCAGAATAAATTTAAAATGTGACAGGTGTGTTATGAACAATAGACCAAGAAATTCCAGAGCTGTGAAGGTCATAGGCTGGTTAAAAAATTTGTTATTCTATTTTTATCCAAGGGGAAAGAGACCAAACATGCAAAAAGAAAATCATGATGGCAAGGACAAATATTTTAAAAATTAAGTAGGTTTGATTGGAAGAAAAAAAAAAACAACTAAACAAACCATCAACAAACCACCCTTTTTTTTAACAAATATTTTAAATCAGGTCAGGAAGACAAAATTAAGGATGTGGCTGGACGTACCAACATCTTTATCCAAGCATGAGCACAGAATACCCTTAACAGATACTGCTGAAGGCAAAACAAATACCAGTAACAAATATTTCTGACATCTACCGATTGAACATATACATTAAAAGTAAGTATATACTGTAATTCATGCTGAATAAAACACTATTGCTGCTTTGCTACAAAGCTTCTTGCAAAGGGACAGATATAGGAATCTAAATTCCGGTCTGAGCACTAACTTCATGTTGCATAACTCACAAAAAGAGCTAAAGAACACTCAAAAACTTCTAAGTAGAAAATGTTCCAGTTTAGCATTCACAAGTGGGTATATATTTAGCTACTTATTAGTCTTCTTTTATCTCATCATTAACACATGCTGTTATGGTATGAACAGAATCTACACTAAATATATCTAAATATATTTTCCTTCAAAACTTTTTCTCATCACACGATACTGAGGGTGACTTTTTTGCCAAAGGTAGGCATCTAAGTAGAATTTCATCATGCATATATAATATAATCATTTCTTGGTGTGTATAAAGATATTGTCAAATATGAAGAAAAAATATTTTCTCAGAACAGAAATATTTGGTCAGCAACAAGAACAGACTGTTTAAAGAGCAGCTCTCAAAACAGATGCGCTTTCTATTATTGTCCTTTTGCGATCTGACACTAAAATCAGCTCCAGTTTATTTAGGTTATTATTTTTTCAATGCTAAAATTATGTCATGCTCAGCAAATATAAATGTTATCTGTTGAGAAGGACTTATATTCTAAGGAAAATTCACAAAATACGATCACACACCTCTTTTCTTTACCCCATTCTATTTCTCTTCCACTAATTTTTCCTTGATTTGTTGAATGAATTGGTTTACTCGGTATGGTAGAATTCATTATATTTAAAAGCAAGGTATCTTGCACTCTTATGTTAGCTGAATTTCTGGACTATCAGAATACTTATTTCCTCAATTATGCAATGAATTAATATGCAATGATTCTCTCAAAAGCACGCACTGAACATTTCCACATGTTACTGCAGTTGCTCTAGATTATCCTCTCCCTACCCCTAAAGCAGAGAGTGATAGAAGTCTCGATGTGCTTTCCCTGTGGACATAATGTTTCTATCAAACAGATGGGTGGATTTCTTCAATCTTTCTAACAAGAATTAATGGAAATTAAAAAAAGGATTTATTGACTGGCGGCAGATGGTTGAAGGATTTTGCTTAGGTGCAACTCATGTAAATTACAAAAAAAGGAAATTCAACCTCTTGTTGTGGACAAGAGGTTACTTCTGCATTAAATTGGGAGCATTCTGTTCAGATGTTAAAAGGAAGGAAACACTTTTTTATATACTTTGTCAGACATGACCACACTAAGACATCAAGACCTTAATGGTCTCTTGATCATCATAAATAGTGCAGGCTTACTTTGCATTCTTGGGAAGAAGCCCACAGAAATACTCATGATAAAAGACACTGTGTTCAGATTTAAAATAGCTGCTGCATATGTATGTACTTGAAATGATCTCCTGCAGTCCCAGCTCCGCACAAGCTATAGCCTCCTCCTTGTCTGCTAACAGGTTCCATTTGCTTGTGTTCCATATGAGCAAAATTAAGGTAAAAACAGCTAGAATGAAACACAAACAGCAGAGCTTTTTGCTGCAGTGTTGCTGTGTATCCCATAGTTATGAACTCATATTAGTACACATCATACTGGAACAGTTACTGACAAATCTAGAAAAAAACTGACGTGCTATCTGAAGATAATGAAGAGTCATCACTTCCCTTTTTTACAGCCAAGTTTGGATATCAGTAGATCAATAGAATTGTCTGCCAAGGATATATCTTGCTTGTTCTGAAGCTTTAATTCCATCAGTAACTGCAAAGCTATGCAAAACCACTTCGGAAAGTATCTGTTGGCCAACACCATCCATATAAATGGCAGAATACTGCAGGAAAGTATTCATCAGCCTTGTAGGCACATAGAGTCATGTCCTACAATTTCCTCACTGTTGACAGCTTTTTGACACTGCTTTCTTCAGGATAGGCATAATACAGGGGATTCTTTATAGTCACATCACTTTTCTAAGAAATGCCAAAACACAGGTTGCTGAATTATCTTCTGTACAAGACAGGTATAATATTAGCAGCAAATGTTTGGCTCAGTATTTCAGCTCACAGTTGAGCATTGCTTATTCCAAAAGTCATATGCTTGGGAACACTGTGTCAAGGGAATATGAAATTTGCTTTGTATTTCACAGAATCACTGAATGGATAAGACTGAAAGGATGAGAGTCAGTCATCTGGTCCAACTTCTCTGCTCAAGCAGAATTGTGCTAGAGCACAAGGAACAGGATTGTGTCCAGAGAGTTCTTGAATATGTCCAGTGAAGGACACTCTACAACCTCTCTAGGAAAGCTGTTCCAATCATGGTCACACATAGAGTAAAGAATTTCTTTCTCATGTTCAGGTGGAACTTCCTGTGTATCAGTTTCTACCTGTTGCCTCTTGTCCTATTTCTTGGCAGCACTGAGAAGAGCCTGACCCCATCCTTCTGACATCCTCCCTTCAAATTCTTAGCGATACTGATGACATCCTCTCTCAGTCTTCTCTTCTTGAGGCTGAACAGGCACAGCATCCTCAGCCTTTCCTTGGAAGTGATCATCTTTGTTTCCCTCCACTGGACCTGCTCCAGAAACTCCATGTCTCCTTCCTGAGGAGCCTGGAACTGGACACAGCACTGCAGATGTGGCCTTACCAGGGCTGAGTAGAGTGGCAGGATCACCTCCCTCAACCTGCTAACAATGCTCTTTCTAACGCATCACAGGATACCATTGGCCTTCTTGGCCACAAAGACACGCTACTGGCTCATGGACAGCTTGCTGTCCACCAGGACACTCAGCTCCTTCTTTGCAGAGTTACTTTTCCATGCCTCTGTAAAATCTAACAGCTCTGGGTCTAAAAATGCTGGGACTGAAATTTTAGAATGCAGTTCATTTTTTATGTGTTCAGAATATTTTATTAATATGCAAAAAAAAAAAAGATTTCTCCTTTGATAAAATTATGTATGGAAAGAAAATATTATCTTTGCAAAGATTAAGAATATTTATATGCCCAAAATCAATTTAAGTAGATTCTATTAAATATCATGATAATAACAACATTTTTTGTTCTCATCCACAAAGGTCTTGATAACCGAATATAATATTAAGTTACAAGCTCTGAAGCCTCAGAAATAATACATTAAAAAGACAATCATTTATTTATAGGTCCCATTAAATGTTTATGTTTCTCGAGTTAAAAAAAGGAACCCTTCCATTTTATATTGTTGTAATTACAGAAACTAATCAGAGAGTTAATCCCTGTTTCTGGTAAAACAATAAACCAACTAAAATATTTTCTGTCAAGACATAATAATATTTAACCAATATCTGCATTTAAATATAATTTATCTTTTAATATTTTTTTTTCTGATTTTATGATCCATTTAATTTTTGAAAGCACACTGGAAACAGGTTAAGGTGTGTTTGGGCACTGGTTTACTGATTGCCTTTTTTTACCCCTCCAGAACCATAGCCTAGATATTTGTGTAGTCTATATGGAATTTGTTCTCTTACTAAGAAAAAACCCTCTATGTAAACAGTTATAATTATTAATATAAAATGGGATATTTCAGCTTTATCTAGATAATAACACTAGTTGTACTTGCCTTAATCAGCCTTACTTGAGAGAAATTGCAAACCTAATCTTAAAGTGACCTCTAAGAATTCTTACTGCATCATACAATATAATTTCTGCTAAATTTGCAAAACTAGCAAACCTCTTCCCAAATTGCATTTGTTCCTGTAATTATTAATGTTATTATACTATCAAGCCCATCCAAATCTATTCAGCAATTTAAAAAACAGAATATGGATTGTACAATTTGCTGGTAGATGAGTACATTCTGAAGAACAGGGTTCAGTTTTGAAAATAGTTTCCCTGATTTTAAGAGTAATGTGTACTCAGAAATAGTTTTCTTTAGTAATGCAATACAGATAGATACTTGAAGAGCTTGAATGGCTATATAGAGAGGTCAATTAAAGGATTTGACTCAACACACATTTATTAAAAACAAGATTCAACCAGTTCAGTCAATGATAATATTGATGCTCTGTTGAAAACAGTAGCAGTTTTGCTTTGCATGTTTGGTCTACAAATCCAACAGGAATGTAATAACTTCATGAAAAGGCAAACTGGGAAAAAATACAACCCTATTTTTTACTTATCATGTTAAATTATTGTAACACAAATATACACACACAAGAATTTCAGCTTTGGCATAAACCACACACTTCTACAAATTTAGTTAACCAAATGAAGAATCAGTTTACAAAATTCCTTTCATTTCTTAATGGCTCCATGGAGGAAACTCAATTAGTGGAGTCAATAACTTGTCACATGCTTACTGCTGGTAGGTTTCAAAGCTGTCTCACACATCGTGTTCTTAGCACATAGTGAGAGCTACATTACTAGAAAATGTTTGTAAAGTTGTTTTATGGAAAATGAAGCTAGAAAATTAAGAATTAAATCCCACTATATGATAGAAAGATATGTGTTCCTTATCCCAAGTCTAATTGCATTTCAACCTAAATGCTAAATAATTTAACAAAAAATCTAGAGTTTTTGCTACCTTTGAAGTACAGCTAAAAACAAGTTATACCTTTTATTTTGTATTTATTATGGGCTTCAGTGATTTAAATATTCAGAAAGTGGGAAGTGAAGCAGTTGAAGTATTTAATGCTTAATTGGACTAAATGAACTTTAAATGAGTTTTTGAACAAGTGTGTGTGGGATGAAAGCCTGAATTCTGCTCCATGCTAAAAAAATATTTTCATAGAAAATTCATGCTGAATATACCTAACCTATCTTTGGAAAGCTGTGTTGGCATTCTAATGATTTTTCACTGCAATAAATGAAATAGATTGCTTTTCTCACTCGAATGTTTGCATTTTAAAAAGTTCTTCTGTAATCTACTATTATGAAATGTGATAACTATATTAAATTGTGGTTAGTGTAAACAAGACAAAAATGATATCTAGCTTCCTTCCATAAGATAGAATTCTGCTAAAGTGCAAATGTAAGATGAAATGCTGATTTATTTTATGTTTTTCAAGGTAAAAGATATAAGTACAAGCCAATTCTACCTCATTTATATACAAACAACTTCATTTTAAAAAAAAAAAATCAATAAATTCACAAATCACACTTTTATCAATAGAGCAAGCCTGCATATTGATTATTTGGAGCAGATTAGTTTATGAGCAAGTCATTGACTGTGAAGTTAAAAATAGAAGTCTAGCACAGTGACACAAGAAGGAACAAAACTATATAAATATTAAAATAGTTATATTTTTAATATAAAACAGGAGAATGTGATATGAGTTTCTTGAAACCTTTCAGTCAAACTACTTGATGTTAGCAAAAACAAACAATAATTAAATAAAGTTGCATGTAACTCCTAATTAAATTTAATTGTTAAATTGGAAAGAAAAAATAAACATAACATTTTTCAGTTAACCTTTGCTAGTAAGAACTACAGGGTGTAGTTATTTCAAGAAAAAAAATGACAGCATTTATGGGGAAAAGTAATTTATTTTGCACTGAATCCTCAGCAAAAATACTCTGGAAATATTTCTACATGCACAGCAATATCCTTTGAACTTTTTTCAGAACATCCAAACCTCCTGAAAAGATATTTTCATTTTTTTCCATTTTCATCTCATCTCTCTAGTATTTTGTATTCTTCCTATTATGCTAAGTAACATATTCCTCCTCCTCTCAATCTTTATATTACAGTTATACATTAGAATTAAATAGTGTCCACAGTATGTCTTAAAGAACACTTTGCAATGCATATGCAATTTCCTCATAAATCAAACCCTTAGCCTGAAATTCACAATGAGTGTAGATGGATTAGTTAAAAAATTCACATGGATGGAAAAGTTAATCTAGATTGTGCTATTTCAGCTGCTGAAGGAGATACACGTGCTGTTACAAAGAAGGGACACACTACCTTGGTCTGTTTTGTCTGCCCCTTTCCCACACTGGTGATTGAAATGTTTTCTCCCTGTACTTACACAAAGTTTGCTAAAAGATTCCTGTGGCTTCTATACTATTGCCACTTTTCTTTCCAACAACTAAGTACAGATCTAGGTGGACCTTTGGACAGTCAGCCTTCAAAGCTGTCCTACATGTAGTAGATATATGGTTTTGCACTCCAGAAATGCTGCAAGTACTGTATGCATGGACTGCTTAAAATTTTCAGCCATGCTAAGAAAAGAATACTCAAGGGAACTTATCATCATCATGAAGATTAAGACTATTTGGTACACTGATTACCTGAACACTTCAAATCATCCTCAAAATATCTTCAAATTCTTGGACTGGATCATATAATTATTAAAGTGATAGCTGCAGTTAGTTTCCTGGTATCCTAGACAATGAGGTTAAGTGCTTTTTGTTTCCTTATTTGTTACTCGATACCTATAGAATTCCTGCACAAAAAGAAGGTAACTCAAAACCAGAAAACACTAGACAAGCTAATACAGAACCAAAACCCCCTAAAATTATTCCCTCCCAGGGCTATTTTTAAGGGAGATGAGATCTCTCTGTTTTAGGCTTTCCTGACACTGATACTATTTTGTTTCAAGTATCACAGTAATATTTGCAATTCAGGAAATGGGGCTGTGAATAATTTACCATTTTTAATTTTCTTGGGTTTAATTCTGTAGTCCAAAAGATTTGAGGTACCAATGTTGATTCAAATAAAATTCTTATGACTACTAAAATTGATGGGTTTAATCTATCTAGATTGCTAGCTACAAAAATTAGGAACAGCAAAACACCTCTATTCATTGATTCAGATCAATGTGCCCAGCCTGCAATTTTGTCTCGAGACAAACTGGTTATCACTTAGATCGAGAAAAGGCTAAGGGGACAAAAATATTTTTTCTTCTATCTCTCAGCCTCTACTTATTTGCAGATGTTTGTCTAACAATGTTACATCTGTCTTTCCTTTGTCCAATCTACTCTGCTGTGGGTCTTTCCAGTCAGAGGCTGGGTGGAAGTAGTTCCACATCTGCTTCCCAGAAATGTTCCTCAAGTACAATTCCAGAAGTAAAAACCTGGAACTTGGCAGAACTAGTGGAGAAGACTTAGTTAATGACACTCTATGTATCTGCAGTGATATGTCAGACAGACTCATCAGAGTGTGGCCTGATTTCTGACAATTGCATGCTCTGAAGAAGTTGATGTTTTAATCAGTTCCTATTCATTTTATAAAGCTGAATGGAACAATTACAAAAAAGGAGACACACTTTGATTCAACAACTACAACAAAATCTTGACCAGATAGTCACAATTTCCTCCCCCCTCCAAAATCCTTTTAAAATTAGGAAACCCATTATAATGGGCAGCTTGCAATAAGATGCTACATTTGGTATTATGGGATAACAGATTAATATTTATGAAAAAAATGGATTTTTGGAAGAATATGATGCAATAATTCACAAAGTATTTAGAATTTGCCAAAGCAAGGTATTCTCAGAGACAAATGAGTCATAATAGAGCATTTAAAAGGCTACCACAAGAATGCTGTAAGGCAACTGATCAGAATTCAGTGTCCACAAACACAAAACACCACAGTGAAGAACTTGGAAAAATGTCACAAGGCCTGATGACACCTACCAACCAGGGGTTTAAAAAAAAAAAAAAAAAGGCAGCAAGCAGCAATTATGTCGCTTTTCCCAAGTTAAAAGTCTTCAGCATATTACGCTCAGCATGGCCAAAAAAAGATAAGCAGTTTTATTGACTACAAGGAAAGAACAACACAAAAGTGGAGTACAAGCAAGCTACCAACCACTGAATAACTTGCTATTCCACAGCCTGTAAACTAAACTCAAAAGAGAAAGCCAGTATGGTTCTGAAATCATCAATAGTACTGGGAAACACACTACACAGGGGTAGCTGTGCAAGAGCATCTACAGGAATAAGATGATTGTTACTGAAGAAAGAAAAGGAAAGAAAGGTGCATGTGAATGTCATTGTGGCATAACAGTAAGGAACTCATTTAACTAGCAGTCTTTTTGGTAACTTGACTGTATAACTGATCACAGAGTGTTTATTACCAAAAAAATTCAGGACAATCCTGGCTCCCTGAGCCTATTTTCAGCTGTAAGGATACAAATTTAATACTTTTTCACCTGCTGAAATGGATAAGAAATCAATCTCATCTGTACTTAAGATTGTAAGACTAGAAAACAGTACCAGTGAAACACATATTGTCACCTGCAGACATTGTATTAAAAAAAAAAAAAGAAAAAAGAAAAGAAAAGAAACGCAAAAAAGTCAACAAATATGTCTGTACTGTTAGAAACTAATGTCAATGTCACTGTGGACCTGTAGGGATATTAAAAAGCAACAGATATGCCAAGAGAAGAAAACCTGCATGTGATTTTGGGTTTAGGAATTGCCATTTCTTTCTGAAATTTGTATAAACTGAGAGAGCTGCATGTTACAAACATATAGGAAGCATCTTTTCAGAGAGATAAAAATATTTTTCTCTGAACCAAATAAAATATTTTTTGGTTTATTTCATTAGGTCCAGATGCACTGCGCCATCATGAGTGCTCAGCAAAATTTATGAATAAATTGTACCCTGCCAACAGCAGTGCTGATAACTCAGCAAGATCTGCATATCACTTTGGCATATGAAAAGACCAACTCAATGTCCAATATTCTCAATATTCAATTCAGTTAGATTTTTATGAATTACTTCATATTCTGTATTGTGCTACTTTAAATGCCTGTGATGAGTGTCTTCAAAGGCTTTAGCATGAAATAGAACAACTGAAACTCTCTGCAGGATCAGCAATAGGAAAAAGGGCACAAACTTCATTACTTTCTTCTATAGTTATAATAGAAAAAAGTTAAAGCAATACTACTAGGAGGAACCAACAGTTGGAAGATATATTTTAGGAAGAAAAAACTCCCACATGCTTGCAATATGCAAATTATCCAGTATCTGAATTGCTTGTTAATTATATTATGAGGCCTCTCTGTTCAACAGTGCTGACAGTATTTGTGTCCTCTTTTGCAATTTTTTTCTTACAACAGAAGTGAACTGCATAGCTTTGGGCTGACAGGCCGTGCTCAGGATCCTAAAGTGCCTGGTAGTTTCATTGTTCCAGAAGAATGCAGTTCTTATGGGAGGGCATAGCTATGCACGGAAAGGGATGGTCTCCCTCAGTTCAGACTAATGCTATGAATGGCTTTGATGGTTAAAACCTAGACCTTGAATTTCAATTTATATTCAAGCTGTGAGTCGGTGTAGCAAGCACAGTCCGACAGAGGAGGGGCAATAGTGCTGACTACTGTCATTAACTAGGCTGTTCAATTCTAAACATGTTGAAACATTTCGCAGAGTTGAGACTTTTATTTCTATGTACAGTTATCAATAATAGATCTTGAACCACTGTTAATTAACTTCACAGCCTTATGTTACGAGATATTTCAGGTAATTTTTTTTTCTTCCCTATTTAACTTTAAGCAGACATAGCTATGTGGTTAGTAGTGTCACTGAGGATTCCAGAAATGTCCTGAAGTCTTAGCAACAAAAAGACAGGAAATTTTTGATGACTAGAGACCTTTGAGATATAGGTAGTTCTACTAAATGTTGTGGGTTTTTTAATCTTTCCTGGAGCTTTGACCTTTGTTTCATTGTTCAGCTTTAATTTCCTGCTCACGCTCTAAAAGCCAAAATCTTTCAGCCACTGGCACTGCAGTTGTTAGGGACTTATGCATTCAAATATATCAGTAAATAGGTATCATTCAACCTATGTGAGTAAAAAAATAAGTGGCATTACCAGGGCATTTTAAACACCTGGAAGATGAATATTTGTCAGGCAAAGTCGCAAACAGTAATTCCCAGAACTATAAATAATAGAATTAGCAAGACTTAAAAAGCCAGAGCAGAACTTTCTGTCTATTATTCCAAATGCGTGTTAGGTACATCTGTTCAAACAGCATGGGAACACATTCCTAAAAAATAAAGTTGGACATTCAAATGAGAAATATCTCATGAAGAATGCAGAGTGTGAACTTATTTAACTTCCTTTTTTTTTTCTATTTTGAAATGTTACAAATTTGAAAATAGATTTTTTAAAAAAAATGCACAATGCAGTTACAAGTTCCCAGTAAAAGATGTCTCACACACATCAAAGCAGAAAACTACTGCAATAGCAGAGGGACCTAACAGCAGGACTGTTACAATAAGAAGCACCTTGTTATACAGACAACATCTGTGTTTCCTAAATGGCAAAGTAAATGAACATAATGGTTACTGCCCTGTATTCACATTTTGCCACCTGCACATGCGTGGTAATATACTGAATAATCAAATCAGAAAACATACACACAAGAATTCCCTGTACCTGTCTTTCCAACTTCCCTGAACATTGATATGAAATGTGTTTATATGAAGCAAAACAATACACCAAATTTTACAGATAACCAAAACCAGTCAATGCTATTAGTTGTAATAAGTTCAGGACATGACAAGCAATGCAACTTCATAACTTGTCAAGATGTAATAAAAATGTTGTAGTAGGTGCTACTTGCTTGTAGCGAATCAGTAGTTTTATAAATGTAATTATGTAGTAATGCTAGAAATTTCAGTTAAGAATTTCCAAAAGCATGCACTTCTGGGACTTTGTAGGAGTAGAGGTAGCCAAAAATCCCTCAACTATTATCTTGCAAGCCCCACAACCTTCAAATAACTTTCTACGGCCAGACCTGTTGTCTTGTACATCTATCAGTACTTTAAAGCCAGATAATATTAAAAACATTCAATAAAAAATGTTTTCAGCTACTGTGAGAAGCTAAGACTTCTATATGAAGGACTGCATACCCTTTTATTAAGGGGAGAAAATCATCTTTCTTGGGAAATGGCAGCCCTTAAGATATGACTAGGATTTCAGTTAAGAACAAATAAAGGAAATGCACAATCCTCTTTCCAAGAGATCTGCTTCTTTCTAAGATGAGATTCTGTGTGCAGTTGAAGTTACATAAACCTCATTCTTAAAAAATATTTTCATTCTATTCCATGGTATGCCAGGACATTCTAAATAGTTGTCTTCATTTTATGTGAGCCAGGATGGTTCAAACCCATGTTGCATCAGTTATCCCTAGAGAATGGTGGAGTTGCAATGACAGTCTTCCTGCTGAATTACTAGAGCAAATCATAGAACCACACTGTTCCTCAGTGGGACAAACATGTCTGTTATTAAAACTACTAGAAGTAGTTAAAGGGTAAAGAAAATGCACTGTTTTGTTATCAATATATGGACATTGCTTAATCTTGCTTAATCTTTAGTTGGTAAAATTTAATCTTAAAAACAACATTTTGAACATAAGTATGGGATTTTTTTAAAAAAAGTTATTAATAGATTTGGTTGGGTTTGGGTTTTTTTAATTAGCTTTAGTCTTTTAAAGTTTTCTAAGTGTTATGAGTAGTCTCTAAATCATAATGTTACAGCAGCCATTTCACTTTCCTGACCTTAAAGAAATATGATATGAAAGCATTTTATTACATCAGGTGGGAGGATTCAAGACTGTTCATCCTAAAGAGATTCAAATGTGGTTCCTCCTTATAACTGGTGTCAGGACTTCCATAAGTCTAAGGTAATCAGAATCCAAATGACATTAAGTATTTGTTCTATATCAATTCTATAAGCGCTGACACCATGCCCAAGGAAGTGAAACAGCTATATGTCAACTGTCTGTTTCCCTCCACAAACAAATTTAAATAAAGTTTTGCTGGAATAAAATTACTACCAAAAATACAATGCTATGCATGATAGAAATTTTAGGGTCCCCCATAGCTTGCAAACCTCAATGTTTGCAGTAGCCAGTAAAGAATCATTTTATGCACATTCGAAAACACTTAGTAGGCATTGCAGTACTAAGTGTGGCCAGGACTTGTTGGGCATCTAACAATTCCATAAACATATATGCACATATATTACTTCTAGAGATTAATTTATCATAAAATGGAGATTGGCAA
>VWZD01011096.1:0-97641 GCA_013396695.1 Sakesphorus luctuosus
GAAGAGAAGAGAAGAGAAGAGGGTGTGAAAGCATTCTGGGCTAAAATACCCAAAAAGGGGAGCAGAGTGTTAATTTCTCATCATTATTTTGTCGAGGAAAGTTGTCCAAAATTCAGGGAATTCTGTTGACTTTGCTCCTGTACTATTTGTCCCCCCTTCTCTGAAGGTGTCCCCACCATCCTGGGTGGCACCAAACCCCCTGGGGGTGTGGCACGATACAGAGCATCCCCTCGAGAGCACCGTGTCCCAACCTCAGGCTGTTGGTCACAGTTCAGGAATTTTTTTCCCTTTATTTCCAGGATTTTATAATCCTTCAGTTTCACAGGCCCATGAAGCTGAGTGGCACTGCCAGCCATCACCCTGGGCATATTTACCCTCTCCACCTCCTCCATTCCGTTATCCCAAAGCTCCGATGCGGTTGAGGTTCGTTCCCAGCGCCGTCCATCCCAGTCCGCTACTGTGGCTGGCACGGCTTTCTCAGCCCTCTGCTGCCTCTGCTGCCTCTGCTGCCATGCCATCCCGGCCCCATTCCCTCCAGATGGTTTCCATATGGGAACACGCTGCTCTCGTTAGCCCCCTTGGAGCGGCTCGGCAGCCGCGGCCCAGCAAGGCAACAAATAAATCGTCTGCTGTCTCCTGGATTTCCTTTCAGGCCACGCTCTGCACTTTAAACCTGGCGGCGTTCCAGAGCAATCAAAATCCAATCGGTGGCTGCGCCAGCTCCGTGTGTTTTATTCCCAGGCTCCGGAGGATGCTGAGCCCTGTTCGGGGTCGTTTCCCCGCTCGCTGTTACCCACAGCCCTGCTCGGTGCAAAGAGGTGCTCGGCTCTCCTGCACAAATCCGGCTCCATCCGAGTGCTGGGGATGAGATTGGCTTTCACAGAACCACAGAATCATAGAATGGATTGGGTTGGAAAGGACCTCCGAGATCATCAAGTCCAACCCTTGGGCCAACTCCAGTCCCATCACCAGATCATGGCACTCAGTGCCACGGCCAAGCTCACTTGAAAAACCTCCAGGGATGGGGAATCCACCCCCTCTCTGGGCAGCCCATTCCAATGCCTGAGCACTCTCTCTGCAAAGAAGTTTTTCCTCATCTCCAACTTCAATTTCCCCTGGCAGAGCTTGAGCCCGTGCCCCCTTGTCCTATTGCTGAGTGCCTGGGAGAAGAGACCAACCCCCACCTGGCCACAACTTCCCTTCAGGTAGTTCTAGACAGTGCTGAGGTCACCTCTGAGCCTCCTCTTCTCCTGCAAAGTGGAGCAGCTCTAACAGGGAGTGAAATAAATGGAAGCTGCAATGAGCTGGATGTGTTGGGGATGCACCTGAGTCCTCTGGGGCTGAGCCTCACAACATAAGTAGACCTGACAGGTCACCTTTCTTCAAGTGGTGGTGTCGACATGGTGATTGCCCCTACTGTCATCTTCTCTTGGGCTCTGTGCTGGAGTCCATCAGCCAATCTCCTTCTGACTCTAAAAATGGTGCAGGCTGTGAGTATAAAATAGAAATGAGCAGGGCTGTGCATGAACAGGCAGCAGGAGTTTCTCCAGAAGAGCTGCCTGGCATCCTCTGGGATCAGGCTTATCCCCATGACTTCCATGGAATCATAGATTCACACAGGGATTTGGGCTAGATGGGACCTAAAAGATCATCTTGCTCTACCCCCTGCCATGAGCAGGAACACCTTCCATTACACCAGGTTGCTCCAAGCTCCATCCAACATGGCCTGGAGCACTCCTGGGGATGGGGCAGCCCTTTTGAGCTGGGTCTGTTTATTTTGCCCTGATCAGGGCTGATGGTTGGCAGGTGATGACTGCAGTGCCTGAGCTGTGCTGGCAGGATCACCACATTCAGGGCAGCTTTAGGAAGGTGAAGCTGTGACAGGGTCAGGTTGGTACCTGTGGTCTTGCAGCACCTCACACCAGAGGCAAGTTTAACCCTACACAAAGCTCCTGACCCATTGCCAGGCAGAGATGAGGGATGTAGAGCTGGGGAAACTACCTGCTTAAGAGTTGACAGGTGGTGTTGGGGCTCGTGCTTGAATCTCTGGAGTGCAGAGACCAGGAATGACCTCTCAGAGAAAATTATTCCTGCTTGGAGAAGCTCTCAGGTTCTGGAAGGAAAGGTCAACAAGCATAAGGCAGACTCACCTTGCACACAGGAAAACCATCCCTGATCCCAAAGGGATCACAGTTCCCAGGGGAGTGCAAGGAAGAGAGGGAACCAAAGCTCATAAGAGAGGGTTTGGTTTGGGTTGGTAGCAACTCAAGCCCATGTTTTCCCCTGGGCCAGACACTTAAGTTAAGAGTTGCAGACTAATTCCACAGAGGCTGGAAAGCACCGAAGCCTCATCTCCCAGCCTGTGGTCCTGTCCCCTTCTTCCATTTCCCTCTGGCTGCATATTGGGAGCATGGCATAGCACAAAGAAAGCCCTTCATTTTGTGAGTTCTTTGTGAAAGAGGGTTGTGGCTCTTTCCATGAGTGTAGGGAGGTGGGGAGAGCTCTGCCAAAGTGCAGGAAGCACCAGCAGAGCTGTTGAATGTTAATCCAATATTTAATGTTCAGTGGGTTGCCAGTAGTTATAAAACCCTTCATAGGGTTTGATGGCTGCACACAGCTTTCCATGGTTACTTTACATCTGGCTTTGAGAATGATGGATTAGAGGATAGCACCAGGATGTCTTAGGAAATGCTGTGAGGCCCTAGGAAAAGCAATAAACCAGGATTTGTCATTGTCATTGGCTCGAAGGAAGCTTTGAAAAAGCACTCTCTGCATGACCTTTGAGTGCAGAACAAAGTCCAGCTCACAGGCATCAAAGCAATGACTCCTGTCAGGAAAACCCAACAGGTAGGGGAAGGCTGGAAGGTGATGGCCAGCGTGGGGCAAATGTGCAGATCAATGCTAATTGATGAGTAGGAATGTTCCAGTGATGATGGATGTTGGACTGTTCAGCTGCGGTGTTTGGGGATGCAAAATTCCAAAGAGTGTGGGGGAAGAACCACCCAAGAAAAACTCTCAGCCCCTGCTCCTCTTCCACGGGCATTGTGGAAGGAAAACATTGTGCTGCACACACATCTTTCCTGCTGGGAGAGAGGAGTTCTGTGCAGGAATGATGGTGAGAGCTGTGGAGATGCCTCTACGGCACACCTGGAAGGAGTGTGCTTGGAGGAGAGTGTGGATGTGTTGATTCCTGACTGTGTTCCCAACCAAAGAAAGCTTTGATAAGGTCAGAGATGAGAGAAGGTGAAGGAGACATGGGAGGGAGAGAGTTCTCCAGTGGACAGTTTGGGGACCCACAAATTTCTAATGATTTGGATTCAAGTCAGAATACCAAAAAGGCTTTGTTGGCAAAAAGCAGGCAAGACTAGTCCCTGTATCTACTTTTTCTAGTTATTCTATTCTGATTCAAGTCAGAATACCAAAAAGGCTTTGGTGGCAAAAAGCAGGCAAGACTAGTCCCTGTATCTGCTTTTTCTAGTTATTTTAGGGGGTTTTTGGAAGCATAAACATCTTTCTTAAGGGATCAGCACACTGCCAGTTTATATCAGGCCAACCTTTTCCTTTGAAGTGTATGTATGTGACAGCTCTCAATGGAGGACAGAAGTCCAGGGAAGTTTGGGACACATGAACACCTCAGGCTCAGGTTTGTCAGCAGCTCCACTCACAGCTTGATCTATGGGAAGTTGCACACAGAGGGATTTATTTCCTTGTAAATCTCCTTTTTTTCTCATTTGTTACTCACTCTTGTTCACCTCCTGGGTTCAATAAGCCTTTTCAAGCTTTTTTTCCCTGCACCTTTTGAGTCTTTCCAATCTTTTCTATAATCCTGACCCACGTCCTCTCTTTGTGAAGCTTTTTCTGTTCCTTCCTCCTCACTGCTGCTGTTTGTTTTTCACAATTGCCTTGCAAGCTGCTCCTTCCTTCCCTCCAGTTTTCTTGGTTTATTTGCATAGCCCAGCTTGTTTTTCTTCCTGGAAGCAAAAAGTGCAGAGGCTCATGTAAAGCATTACACAAACCAAAAGGCTTCCATCATCACCTTAGTTTGCAGCATCATAGATCATAAGATCATGGAATAGTTTAGGTTGGAAGGGACCTTAAAGATCATCCAGTTCCAACCCCCAGCCATGGGCAGGGATACCTTCCACCAGCCCAGGTAAC
Source organism: Sakesphorus luctuosus (assembly GCA_013396695.1). Lineage (NCBI taxonomy): Eukaryota > Metazoa > Chordata > Aves > Passeriformes > Thamnophilidae > Sakesphorus > Sakesphorus luctuosus. The sequence goes on from VWZD01011096.1 coordinate 4,159, forward strand.
TCAGTAATTAACTTCTTCATCATATGGTTAAATTAACCCTCTGAGTAGTCTTGTAGATGTGCTCGGGCTGTTGTGCCTGCAGGGCTGTCCCTGGACTGTGCAGGGAGCAGGATGTGTCCTCTCTTTTTCTCACTTCCCACAGTGTCTTTGTTGGCCTGTAACAGCTTTTTCAATAGCAGCAGATAAGAACAGGTCATAGGAATTAATATTTTTAATTGCATTTTAATTTAATTGATTTTTTTTAAATGTTAATCTGGCCAGTGGTAGGTTATTGTGTCTTTCCCTCCCTGCCATCCCCCAAAACCAGAATTTAGAAAAAGCAGGATTAGTCTAATCCAATAATCTATTTCCCTTATTTTTCAAGCCTTGTCCATTGTGTTTAACTTAATGAAAATAACAAATAACAACCACTTTTACTTACAGTGAGGTGGGGGTTGGTCTCTTCTGCCGTGTTTCAAGTGAAAGGATGAGATGAAATGGCTTTAAGCTGCACCAGGGCAGGTTCAGATGAGATATTAGAAAAGAAATTTTCCCTGCCAGAGTGGCCAGGCATGGGAATAAGTGTCCCAGGGAGTTGGTAGAGGAGTCAATGTCTCTGTAAGTGCCCCAGAGGGGTCTGGATGTGGCCCCTGGGGACATGGATTAGGGGTGATCCTGGTGGTGCTGGGTGAGGGTGGGACTGGATGATTCTGAAGGTCTCTCCCAACCTTGGTGGTTTTCTGATTTTCAGTTCTAAAATGAATGAATTATAATTTTACTAATTTGGTTATAAAGTATCAAGCTCAGTTCTAAAGCCCAAAGCTGAACCCAGAAACCAAACAGTGGATTTTGAAATTATTTTCATGGCTGTGTCTATTCCCCCTGAGGAAATCGTGAAATTAAAGTTTTGGGCTTTTATTCCCCTCTTTTCCCTATGGAGATGTGTCTTTACTGCCAGCACGGGGAGATTTGAGGAGATTGAAGGAAACACAGAGCAAATTCCCAGCCCTTTGGTGGTGGGAGAAGCCACCTGGGACATCTCCCGGCACCGGGTACATGGAATACAGAAAAGGGCAGGAATCTCTTGGAAGCAGGAGGGCAGTGTTGCTGCATCGTACAAGTGCTCTGCTATTTGTAGCTCCACTCGGAGCGCCCTCGGGCTCTCGGGGGCGATATTGAACTGGGAGAGAAGCCCCAGCGCTCCCAGTACAGCTCCGCATCCTGCTGGGACGTTTTCCTTGTGGAATGAAATCGTGGTTTACGTCACACGACTCAAAGTTTGCCTTTCTGGCAGCGTTTGGAAACGGAGCCCTGTTTTGCTTTCAAGTCAGGTACAGAATGATGTTTTTCCCAACGATTTTGTTCTCACTGGAATTTCGGTTTTGCAGATTATGCTTCTCAGCAGCACCTCTGTGAGCATGAGGGCACTATTTCCTCTTGTGCCCAAAAGGAATTTCATGGAATCCTATGGTTTCATGGAATTCTAGACTGGTTTGGGTTGGAAGGGACCTTAAAGACCATCTCATTCCATGGGCAGGAACACCTTCCACTAGCCCAGGTTGCTCCAAGCCCCATCCAGCCTTGCCTTGAACACTCCCAGGGATGAATTTCTGCAGAAAATACATGTAAAATAGAATAGGATCTACTTAGTTTATATGCTTTTGCCAAAGGTTTCATTTGGGGAGACAAAATAAATAACCTGTTGTTCAGTGACAGCATTTTAACTCACTTTAAAAGCAACCTATGAATTCCAGCAGCAGAACTCCATCCTCTGTGCAGGCACATACCTAAGCACACACCTGTCATGCCAAGGCATATTAGGTTGATTTATTGAATTATTTTACTTTGTGCTGGCTGCAAAGTGTCAATTTTACTAATATTCGCTTCCTAGAGAAACAGAAAGCCAACATTAGAAATTATTTTCATAGAATCATAGAATCATAGAATGGATTGGGTTGGAAAAGACCTCTGAGATCATCAAGTCCAACCCTTGGGCCAACTCCAGTCCCGTCACCACATCATGGCACTCAGTGCCACGGCCAAGCTCAGCTGAAAAACCTCCAGGGATGGGGAATCCACCCCCTCTCTGGGCAGCCCATTCTAATGCCTGAGCACTCTCTCTGCAAAGAAGTTTTTTCTGCTCTCCAACTTCAATTTCCCCTGGCAGAGCTTGAGCCCCCCGTGCCCCCTTGTCCTATTGCTGAGTGCCTGGGAGAAGAGACCAACCCCCACCTGGCCACAACTTCCCTTCAGGGAGTTCCAGACAGTGCTGAGGTCACCTCTCAGCCTCCTCTTCTCCAGCACAAACACCCCCAGCTCCCTCAGCCTCTCCCCACAGCACTTGTGCTCCACTCCCTTCTCCAGCCTTGTTGATCTTCTCTGGACCTGCTCGTACTCCTCAATATCTTTCCTTTTTGCTCTCCTCCTTCAGCATCGCTGAAACCAAGACCTTTCTCTTTGACCACAGGATCCTGAGTTGGGCACTCAGGGGCTCTGGCTCTAATTCCCTCACACCACACAGGCCAGTCCTGCACCTGGTGAGTTAATTTTTGGTGGGCACAAAGAATGAACTCTAAGTTGAAGTGGCAAAAGGTGATTTTCAGCACCACTTTTCCCACTGTGGGTGTTGCCTTTCTGGGCTTGGAAGGGCTGTTGGCACCTCCAGGCATTGCCTGAGTTCAGGACTTCTGGTAGCTGCTTTTCCAGGTGTGGTGAGAACTTTGGAGTGAGTGGCCTGGCAGCCAGGGCCTGCCAGCAGAGCACTCTGGAGGCTGTGGCAGGATAAAACTTCCTGGGGAATTGGGAAATTTGTAGGCAGGATATACAGAGAGACCAGAAGTCCATTAAAATGACGGGGTGCAGACAGAGCACAGGAGAGAGGGGGAGAGTCAGCACAGCACTTGGAGTTTCTGACCAGGACATTTCAAGACAGAAGAAGGTCTAATGGGAAGGGCAGAATCAGCAGCTGAGCTTCTGAGATGCTGGAGGGTGTCCAGAGAAGGGGATGGAGCTGGGAAAGGGTCTGGAAAGCATGTCCTGTGAGGAGCAGCTGAGGGGGCTGGGGCTGTTTGTCTGGAGAAGAGGAGGCTCAGGGGGGACCTCATTGCTCTGCACAACTCCCTGCCAGGAGGGGCAGTGAGGGGGGTCAGGCTCTTCTGCCATGGCCCAAGGGAAAGGGGGAGAGGAAATGGCCTCAAACTGCACCAGAGCAGGGGCAGATTAGATATTTTAAAAAGTTTTTTCCCTGCCAGAGTGGCCAGGCCTTGGAATGAGTGTCCCAGGGAGGTGGTGGAGTCCCTGTCTCTGTAAGTGTCCCAGAGGGGTCTGGATGTGGCCCTTGGGGACATGGATTGGGGGTGATTGTGGTGGGGCTGGTGATGGTGGGACTGAATGACCCTGAAGGTCTCTGCCAGCCTTGGTGACTCTGTGATTCCCCATTTGTGCTGTACACACCACCCTTCCCTCCTGACCCTCAGACAAGATGGTTTATCTTCATTTCCCTCTGATTGTGTCCCTCAGTTTTGAAGAGCACAGTCTCTGTGGTAACCCCACAGTTCTTGCTCCCTTAGGGTACTCCCTTCTCCCTTGGCTGCTGGTTGATGTGAGCACAGTGTGAATGTTTCACTGAGCTGGGACCTTGCTGTGGTGGGGACAAGTGGTGGCTTCACAGAACTGAAGGAGCAACTCTTGCAAGAAGATTTGGGTCTAAAGTATGGCAGGTGGCACTCTGTGTTTGTGTAGCCCTTCCATATTCTGCACACTGCAGTAAAACATAATCTGTGCGTCTCCTTCCCATAAGGGCAATAAATGCCCTGAAAAGACGTGGCTGCCCCATCCTTGGAAGTGTCCCAGGCCAGGCTGGATGGGGCTTGGAGCAACCTGGGCTGGTGGGAGGTGTCCCTGCCCATGGCAAGGGTTGGAATGAGATGATCTTTAATGTCCCTTCCAACCCAAACCATTCCATGATTCTGTGACTCCCACCCTCAGGAAAGGACAACTCCAGCAGTTCAGATGTCAACTTGTGCCCCTTGAACCTTTCTAGGATGGAGACTCTCCTGGCAGTGGGAATGAGGTGTCTCTGGGGGTGGGAGGGTGCCTGGCCCTGCCAGCCCCAGGGTATGAGCCTCCTCTTAGTGACTCTCCTGGCCACTTTACTGCCATTCCCTTGATCCCCTGTGCTATTCCCAACCCTTACAAGTAGACTTTTTGTCTTGTCTTTTGTGAGTCCTGCTTCTGAGCCAGAGGAATGGGGATGTTTGGATGTCCTCTCCAGAGCCCGGGCTCCTCTGCAGGGCTGCTGGGCTTTATGGCCCCTCTGATGGCTCTGCTGTGTTTTTGTGTGTGTTCTCTTTGGTGTCATCAGCACTGGGCCCACGTGCTGTAAAAAAATTTTAGTGGAAATAATGTTTTCCACACTGTTGATTATTATTTTTTAGTGCCTATTTTTATTTTTTTTTGAAAAGCAGCAGTATTTTTGTGTGTAAATTAAGGTGGAGAGAGGTCTCATTTTAGTGCTATAAATTTGACTTTCTATATGGAAAGGAGAGCAAACAGCTCCTCCTGGCAGCTGTGGAAGACACTGGAAGTGTCAGTCCTGGAGCAGGAGGAGGGTGGGATGTGCTCTGTACAGTGTGTGGACTGATGGCATGTGGATGGACAGGAGGATGTGGGGAAGGAGGGGTGGGCAGCCCTATGGCTGGGAGGCTTTGTGAGTGCTGCTCATGGCCCTTGGGGTTTCAGGTCCAGCTCAAGGACTGTGTGATCAGCCCTTTCTGTGCCTGTCAGTACTTACCCAGGAAAGCTGTGGCTGCCCCTGAATCCCTGGGAGTGTCCAAGGCCAGGTTGGATGGGGCTTGGAGCAACCTGGGCTGGTGGGAGGTCTCCCTGCCCATGGGAGGGGATGGCACTGGATGATCTTTAGGGTTCCTTCCAATCCAAACCATTCTGTGATTTTGGGAGTCTAAAGGGCTTCAACACTCAGATGACGTTTAGAAATAGGAAAAACACACCATAAAAAAACGAAAGAAGAAATGAACAGCATTACGTTGTTAATTCATTTAATGAATGTGAAGCATCAGCTCTAAAATCACTGAGGCTCATGGATGGTTTTTAACTGCTCAGAATCACTGTCCCAAAATTCAGTATCTGGTTTCAACAAAAAGCTTTGTGTTTTACTGATATATCTCATCACTCAGGGGTTTCAAAGGCCCTGCACTGAGTCCAGGTGAGGGACTGAGGGATTTCTTCTTGTAATTGCCCCTCTCCTTGGCTATATAGTAACTTACTGGGCTTTGTTAAAACTCCAGTTCTTAGTCTCAGTTCTTCTAAGGCCTGACCTTACCTTATGCTTCTACAGAGTCACAGAAGCAATACAAAAATCCACAGAATCCCAGAATCCTTGAGGTTGGAAAAGCCCTGCCAGTCCATGGAGCCCACCCTGTGCCCGATGCCCACCTTGGCAAAGCCCTGCCAGCCCATGGAGCCCACCCTGTGCCTGATGCCCACCTTGGCAAAGCCCTGCCAGCCCCTGGAGCCCACCCTGTGCCTGACACCCACCTTGTCCCCCAGCCCAGAGCACTGAGTGCCATGGCCCGTCCTGCCTTGGGCACCTCCAGGGCAGCCCCTTCCAATGCTTGACAGCCCTAAAATGGTTCCCAATCCGGTCAAAATCAATCTCCAAAGGGGATGCCACATCAATGTGACAAGAATAAGGTTGTTCCCCCAACCCTCCTGCCTTTAATTGTTAATGAATTACTTTTTCAGAGGTTATTTTGGGAGACTCAGTATTTGGGTATGTGATGGAAGAGCAGAATTTGCAATCCAAGCAGAAATGCTGAGAGAGAGAGAGAAAAGAGTGTGTTGCAGACTGGCTGATTATTTGTCACATAAGCAATCTGTAATTAGAGAGCTCCATAAAAAAATACCGTTTCCATAGTGAAAAGTGAGAACACCCACCAGTGTTAGGCAGTTGGGAACAATCAGTTTATATGCAAGAAGGAGAAACAGAAAGAATATCCTTCAGCTTCCCTAACCCCTGTTTTACTTGGACCACAAGGTACACTAAATGTTCCTGGGAAAACTGAAAGCTTTCTCCAGTGAGCTCAAGAATTCAGATCCATGTCTCTCATTGTCAGTGGCTGAGTGCACATATTTACTTGTAGGGCACTTTTATGCAGTGTGATGGAGACATTAAACTCGAGCCTGGACTGGTATTCTCAAAATAACTTACCATTTGGGAGGAGAATAAAGGGTGTTAATCTCAGCTCCTTGGCTGAAACTCCCAGTAAAGTTTTTACTTCTCCATTCCCAAGAATAGGCACAGTGTTCCTCAAGAAATAATTCATATGCAGAGTGTTACTGTGTATATAAAATTTCAGTACACCAGTGCACAACTAATCCCTCGAAGGAAAAGTTGCCCTCAAAAATCCAGCCAGCTCTGCAATACTTAATGTCCATGGACTGGAAGGATAGGCAAAATGTTGAAAGAATTAAGTTAAATGTAGTTCAGAGGGAGAAAAAACATTAGGAAAACTCTTGGGCAAATCTTTTGCAGATGGTAGACGACTTAATTGCTGTGGTAAACTTGTCTGACATTTCTGGAAGAATTTGGGTGCTACAGTAATCCATAGAATCCAATGGAGCAAGTTTTAATGGCTCAAAGCAAAGACATGCAGGTCCTCATCTTAGCTGGGATGCTAAAGTTTCACCCAGGGTTTTGGGAGTGGGTATTTTTCCTTTATTATTTTCCATTCAACTCCTTTCAGCCAATTAAAAAGTTGTACACGTGTTATTTGGATGGGAAAGCAACAGAGGCCTTAAATGAGGAGAGTGATGTTACAGGATTCCTCTCTTCCAAGTGTTGTCCTGGAAAGTTTTATTCTGTCCACAGCTGGACAAACTTTAGAAAAAAATATGTTGTTTGGGTGTTTTTTCATGGAGCATTGTGCAGGACACAACAGGAACTGGAGGAGCAAAGCCACTGGGAGGAGTGGAAAGGATCTTCTCCCTCCAGTTTAGTGGAAAGGATCTTCTCCCTCCAGTTCAGTGACCAGCTTGGCATCAAATGCCAACATATAATGTTGCTGCTTCTCCTGTGTCCTTGTAGTTCATGAGCACACATATCCCTCATCCTATTTTTTCATGGATTACCACCCTGTGGCTAAACTGAAGTGCCTGTGTTGAGCTAAATTATGATATTTCCCTTATTTGTCCATGAAGAGAGAAGCCCAAACCAGTGTGATATTCTTTCTTCTCCATCTACTTTCTTTGCCATCAGGCTACAGCTTGAACATAAAATCTCCTGCAAACTCAGTCTGTGCTCCCCTTCCTTGAGAAGATGTTTATTCCAGCACTCTCTGCACAAATAGCAAAATTCCATGTCATTCCCATAAACTCACCAAAGGCAGTGGTCACAGTCTCAAGGTTGCCAGAGTTCCAGAAGAGTTTGGACAACACTCTCAGATACATGGTGGGATTCTTGGGCCTTGTCCTGTGCAGGGTCAGGAGTTGGATTTCAATGATCCTTTGGGGTCCCTGGCTCTTAAAAACCAGAAAAGTCTCTTATTTTTTTGTTTCTCTCAAACATGTTTTGCTTTCAGAAGCTGTTTAAGTGCTGAGTGGGATGTTCCTTCACGGGTGGGTCTTGGTTAGATCTTTCTCACCACACACCTTTCCCCTCTAAGGACAATCTTCCTGGGAGTGAGAAATAAGGATAATATGATTTCAAGACAAAAATAAAGCTGGCAGAGAAGTCAGGGCAGAGTTATAGAGCAATGCCCTGCCTCAAACTGTTAAAAAAATAAAAATCCTTGAATATTTCAGTTGTTGCTTGGGTGGATCCCCTAAGAGGTGGCATTTTCAGGGTTTTCCTCTGCAGGGTGAGCAACTGGCACTGCTTGTTTGAAGGTCAGTGCCTCCACAGGCCATGGAAACTTGGGAATGTTCAGCATCCAGGGTGGGTGCTGAATCCCAGCCAGGGGGAGTGATGCTGGGGCACCCCAGGGAAGGCTCTGTGCTGCTTAATGAATTCCTTAATGAGGTTCTGCAGCAGCCTCAGGGGGGTCAGGTGTGCTGAGGGGACTCTGTGGGGTCACTGGGGAGGAGACCTGGGCAGTGGGGAGGGGGCAGCAGAGCCAGCCAGGGCTATGCCAAGGGTAACCCGTTGTCCTGGGGAGAAGGCAGAGGAAAACCCCCTGAGCTGTGGGTTGAAGAGCTCTGGGAGTTCAGGCTGAGGAGGAAAAAGGGGTGCCTACAGGGTGGGTGCTGTGGGTGGGGAGAGGACAGAATGGACATGATTTCTGTGAGGGACAAGCGTGGGTCAACTTCCCCACCCACCTGACAGAGGCTCAGAGGGACTGAATGCCAGAGAGGGACAAGCTGGGGGAGTGGGGCCCCCAACACCAGCACTTGGTGCTGTGGGAAGAGTCATTTCCCCACCAGGCTCAATGATTGCCACAAGGAAATCCCTCCAAGGTGCCACTACTTTGGTCATGGTGCAGCCCCAGCTCTGCTGGTGGACCTGTGACATCTTTTATTAAAAAGAAAGCAAGCAAATAAAGCAAGAGGTGGTTCAGGACAGGTGTTGCTGCTGCCAGTCACTTCCTGGTTGTGAGCTGGGGGCAGAGTATGAGAGGTTTTTCCTGTCTTTCCTCTGTTTCCTTGTCTCTGTACTCACACTCTGCTGCTAAAACACTGGTTTGGGTTTTCCTGCACCTTTGGTTTTCCCCACAGGGTGCATGTGGACAAGGCAGAGGATTGTGTTTGCCAAGTGCATTGCAGCTCATGGGCTTCAGGAATTAAATTATTTTTTTAATAAGAACAATCTCAAATAACCAGCACCTTTCTGGATGTGTCTTTCAAGCACCTGAATACAATTCAAGCCTGCTGATACATCTGCTAATGTGTTTGCAAATGCTTTTTGCAAGGCTGGCTGTCCCTGCAGACGAGTTACAGCTCCTGTGAGGAGAATGGCCCCAGAGATTTTGAGGTCCTGTGGCAAACAAGTGTTCCTGTTGGAATAGAATGATAGAATCATAGAATGGATTGGGTTGGAAAAGACCTCCGAGATCATCAAGTCCAACCCTTGGGCCAACTCCAGTCCCGTCACCACATCATGGCACTCAGTGCCACGGCCAAGCTCAGCTGAAAAACCTCCAGGGATGGGGAATCCACCCCCTCTCTGGGCAGCCCATTCCAATGCCTGAGCACTCTCTCTGCAAAGAATTTTTTCCTGCTCTCCAAGTTAAATTTGCCCTGGCAGAGCTTGAGCCCCCCGTGCCCCCTTGTCCTATTGCTGAGTGCCTGGGAGGACTTTTTGTTGTTGTTGCTTGCATTTTATCCCTGCATACAAAGCACAGCCTTCTGCAGAGCATCTGGACTATCCCACCTGTGACCCTACTCCTGGTGGAATTTTCCCACTGCCTTGGCAGAGAGAGGTGTCTACACTGCACAAGGAACTGGGATTCCTGCACAGTTGTTCTGATACTGGTCAGGTATGTCTGCAACAGGCAGCAAGTGCAGGCTGTGGGAGTGGAGCAAAGCATTTCTTGTGCTCCTCTTGCTCTTCTTCCATCAGGATCTCTGCAGTGGTGGAGGAACTCTTCTGGTTGGCATTCCTCTTTCTTCCCTGCATGCCAAAAGACAGCACTGCCACTGAGCTTGTGGGTGGTGTGAACACCAAACAGCCTGCCTGGAAATGAAGGTCTGGGGAAACTGGGATGGGAAGTGCAGATTATACCCAAAAAAGGATGAGGAAAGGGCCTCTTTGGTCATCAGGTTGCAGAGGAACTGCTTGATGAGTAGCTCTGACTCAGTTGGATAGTGGTCACCATCCACCCCTCCCTCCGTGGCTGGCACATAAACCCACCCTTCCCATGGCAACACTGGGGGAAACCCTCTTGTCACCACAGTAAACAGGGATTTTGGGAGTGTCTTGAATGAGACTGTGCTGTCACAACCAAAGGCTGTTTTTTATTAGGATGCCTCTCATGAAATCCCCTCTCTGGTCAAAGGAGAGAGCCAGGAACTTCCAGTGGGTCATTCCCTGCCTGTGGCAGGAGCGTTGGCACTGGATGATCTTTCAGGTCCCTTCCAACCCAAGCCATTCTGTGATTCTGAATTCCTGGCAGTAAGGAAACCGTGAGATTAGTTGTGCTAAAACCTCAAACAACTTACCCAGGCCTTGTGGAAGAGGTTCAGTTCTTTCCTCTTGTATATGTGAGATGAATCTGATTTACTATTGAGCAGATGGAAACCAGCACGTGATCTATTGTATTATCCAAGTAAAAATACAAATATGGTGTTCTTTATTTCCAAGGGGAGTTCAAAATAGCACATCTCTGAATGTATTTCTGTTGCAGGGGTGCTTAAAAAACAAAACCAATACACCAAAGTAGAAGATAGTGGGAGAGGATTCAAGTTCCCTGTTGCTTTTTCCTTTGATGTTGAGCTCATCGTGGTCTCCTGTCCACCTCACTCTTCTTTACCTACAAGTTGTAAACCAATAACATCTTGCCTTGCTGTTTGCTTGGGTAGCAAAAGCTCCCCTTTTTTTAAATATTCGCTTCCTGAGCACACTTGACTCCTGAAGGGAGTAGAAGCTTTGGAAATGAAAGCACAATATGATTCAGCTCTCAGAGGTGTGGGAATATCATCGTCAGATACTCAGAGGAATATGTTTCATATTGTTTTTTCCTGTATGTACCCAAGTCACATTTAGTTGACAGCTGATGTTTCGAGCAGGATAATGAGTGTACTCCTCAGGAATCATACACAGAGGATTTCTTATGGGTTTTCTTCCTATTTTTAGAGTTGCATGTACTTCTTCAGCATTCACAGTACTTCTCTCTCCATTACAGTGAGGCAGCAGGCGTTCAGTTAAACTAAATAATTGTCAAATGTCATGTTTCTCTTTTTAACAGGCCAAGAAACAATTTTCTAGGGTTGAGTTGGAAGGGAAAAAACAGGCAATTATTCAAACCTAATAGAATCTTGCTTTGAATGGAGGTCAAACGTTAATGGATTCAGTAGAAGAAATGCCATGTTTTCATGGAATCAGGGTAAGATTTGTCTTGGAAGGGACCTCTAGAGGCCCCTGCCCCTGTTCCTGCATCCCAGTATGGGTCACTGCAAAGCCAGATGGCTCCAGTGCTTCTCTGGTTGAGTTTTGCAGTTTGGAGACTGCTGGAGGTCGGAGAAGAGATTGTTACAGCCATCCAAAGGTAATCCAAGATGGAAGACCAGGGGAGTGAATGCTGGATAGACCTGAGAGATGGGCTGATTCCAATGGGATGAAGTTCAATAAGGCCAAGTGCAGGTCCTGTCCTTTGGCCACCCCAAGCCCTGCAGCGCTCCAGGCTGGGCACAGAGTGGCTGGAGAGCAGCCAGGCAGAAAGGGACGTGGGGGGACTGAGGGACAGGAAGCTCAAGAGGAGCCAAGAGTGTGGCCAGGTGGCCAAGAAGGCCAATGGCATCCTGGCCTGGATCCAAACTAGTGTGGCCAGCAGGCCCAGGGCAGTGAGCCTTCCCCTGGCCTCTGCCTTGGGGAGGCCACACCTTGAGTGTTGTGTTGAGTTCTGAACCCCTCAGTTGAGGCAAGAGATTGAGGGGCTGGAGTGGGGCCAGAGAAGAGCAAGGAGGCTGGAGAAGGGAGTGGAGCACAAGTGCTGTGGGGAGAGGCTGAGGGAGCTGGGGGTGTTTGTGCTGGAGAAGAGGAGGCTGAGAGGTGACCTCAGCACTGTCTGGAAGTGCCTGAAGGGAAGTTGTGGCCAGGTGGGGGTTGGTCTCTTCTCCCAGGCACTCAGCAACAGGACAGGGGGGCACGGGGGGCTCAAGCTCTGCCAGGGGAAATTGAAGTTGGAGAGCAGAAAAAACTTCTTTGCAGAGAGAGTGCTGAGGGATTGGAATGGGCTGCCCAGAGAGGGGGTGGATTCCCCATCCCTGGAGGTTTTTCAGCTGAGCTTGGCCGTGGCACTGAGTGCCATGATGTGGTGACGGGACTGGAGTTGGCCCAAGGGTTGGACTTGATGATCTCGGAGGTCTTTTCCAACCCAATCCAATCTGTGATTCTATGATTCTGTCTCTGGATGGTGCTTGGCACCATGCAGAACCTCCAGGCCCAAGGAATTATCTGCCACAGGCAGCTGGACCCTTCCATGACCTTGTTAATCTCTCGTAATGCAAGAATTTCAAGAACCTTTTCTGTGACGACCCTGTGCTTCCAATGGACAAAGTCACTGTACTTTGCTCTGCCTTCAGCCCTAAGCTCCAGTATTCTCATCAAATCCTCAAAATGCTACGGAACATGGATTTTTTTTTCTTTTTTTTTACTTCACGGACCATGGAAAAAGCAGGATTTCAGCAGCCTCCTTGCTTTGACACCAAAGACATTCTCACGCTGAGCAACCGTCGCCCGGAAATTGCTGTAATAAACTGTTCCACTTACAGGAGCATGAACAATATTTATGTGCTGCTGGTGGTACTTGGGGCAAAATCGATGTGTGGGTTTGTGTTTGAAAAAATAACAGGGGAGGAAGAATATAACAGAGAAAGAACAAGCTGTTGATTAAAACTCTGAGTGTCACAGTGGCTTCGGTGAACCCATGGAATAATAATAATTCTAAATCATCTTCTGTTTGAGACTCTAGAAGGGCTTGTGATTTGTGTTGCCTTCTCATCACCTTTTTGCTTTCTGAGAGTGATTTTGCTCTAATCACCTCAAAAACGTGACTATACAAAAGTAGTCCTTATCCATCACTTTTCCCCATGAAGTGATGAAGTTACAGTCTCTTTTTATCCTGGGTGGGTCTCCAACAGCATGTCATTCCCAGAGTAAAACTACTGACTTTTGTAAAAGTTAACATGTCTTAAGATTTATCAGTTAACGAGCTCTTTATTTTTCTGTTCTCTTTTTCCACTCATCACATTTTTATTAAAGTCTTCCCTTTCCTTCCTGGTTTCCTTCTCCTGGTTTGTGAGCTCAGTGAACTGTAGGAAGCAATGCTCCCTTCAGGGGAAAAACATTTTCTTCTTGACAATGAAGTTGAACAAATCTGTGATAGACAAAAGTCCAAATGACTGTGAGTACAGTTACTGGAGGACATAATTAAGCTTGAGCTTTAATTTCCAGTCATACACCCCTTTTCCCCTATCAATTCCTAGCTCTGTCTATCCAGTTTTTTGAGCAAAATACTCAGTGCTGGTCCCTCTTGGCAAAAGGGAAATTCTTCTCTCTGAAGTCTGAGAGGAGCAAACGCAGCTTATCCTTTCTGTAGGGTTGAAGAGGCCTTGGTGAGAAATTTTCTGTGCAGGTATCACTTAAAAACCTAAAGCAGAAATATCACTTTTAGCTCAATTTGTGAAGGTCATCAAATACGTGGCTGAGCTAGAAGATCTATCCAGAAACTTTTCAAATTTGGGGTGTGTAAATCATAGAATCATAGAATGGATTGGGTTGGAAAAGACCTCCGAGATCATCAAGTCCAACCCTTGGGCCAGCTCCAGTCCCGTCACCAGATCATGGCACTCAGTGCCACGGCCAAGCTCACTTGAAAAACCTCCAGGGATGGGGAATCCACCCCCCTCTCTGGGCAGCCCATTCCAATGCCTCAGCACTCTCTCTGCAAAGAAGTTTTTCCTGCTCTCCAACTTCAATTTCCCCTGGCAGAGCTTGAGCCCCCCGTGCCCCCTTGTCCTATTGCTGAGTGCCTGGGAGAAGAGACCAACCCCCACCTGGACACAACTTCCCTTCAGGCACTTCCAGACAGTGCTGAGGTCACCTCTCAGCCTCCTCTTCTCCAGCACAAACACCCCCAGCTCCCTCAGCCTCTCCCCACAGCACTTGTGCTCCACTCCCTTCTCCAGCCTCCTTGCTCTTCTCTGGCCCCGCTCCAGCCCCTCAATCTCTTGCCTCAACTCAGGGGCCCACAACTCAACACAACACTCAAGGTGCGACCTCCCCAAGGCAGAGTCCAGGGGAAGGCTCACTGCCCTGGGCCTGCTGGCCACGCTCCTTTGGATCCAGGCCAGGATGCCATTGGCCTTCTTGGCCACCTGGCCACACTCTTGGCTCCTCTTGAGCTTCCTGTCCCTCAGTCCCCCCACGTCCCTTTCTGCCTGGCTGCTCTCCAGCCACTCTGTGCCCAGCCTGGAGTGCTGCAGGGCTTGGGGTGGCCAAAGGGCAGGACCAATGTTTCAGATTTTTTTGGTCTTTCTCTGGGCTGTGTCCTGTTGACTCACACTACACACAAGAAATTACAGCATGAGGTAAAATGCTGAGTAGGTTCTTGCATTCGATGGGTTTTAACAGAGAGAGGATGATGTCATGATGTGCCCTACGGATGTGGGGCCAGAGCCAGGGAGGAGGCAGCTCCTGTGGTGTTGTGTTGCCAGAACAGATATTTAAGACAAAGCTCGTGGTTTGGTCAAAGTGGGGAATGAAGAAACATATTCCTCAGTATTCCCTGAAGAGCTTGAAGAAGTAGCTGAACGGGGAGAAGGGATGGCAGAAAGTCACAACATGAAATCAGACCCAAATTTACCAGGAGAAAGAAGGAGAGCTCTGCCCAAAGCTGTGGTGAGTTATGAAGAAATAGTGGCAGGAAATTAAGTTAATTTTAATTTGAGCAAGTGCTCGAAAAGGCAAATTACTGAAATAAAGGATCTTGCATTTGGAGGAGGAATAATGGCCCTGACACAGCCCCACCTTGCCCATGGGTGGCAGCTGCAAAGGTTCATCTTAAATGATCTAAAGACCTGGTAGAGGAGAAGAGAGCAAACCATGAGTGTGTTCCTTAGGAAATGCTCCTCTTTCATCTGAGTAGTTACTTTGTTGGCTTTTTGGCAGACTCTTTCAAATTTAAATCTCATGTTCAAATAAAAATCTGACTTAATCTTTAACCTTTTTGGATACCTAATGTCATGATTGGCTCAGTGTGAAATCTTTCTAAAGCCACCTGTGTATCAGCTAATTTTGCAGTGGCTTTGGTGAAGGAAAAGGCAGGTCTTTCAGTTCCCCCTATCTATTCTGTGCAGGCCACCTTTTTTAGATTAGACTAAAACTGGAAAGGCCAGAAAATATTAGTGTTGGAAATCCAAAGGTGGTTGATCGAGCAAGGCTGGTATGAGCAGTCCCAGTGTTGCAGTGAGTTCTTTTCACGTTATAGAAGTAAAGCAATTGTTTGTTATCCTACCTGGCATCCTCGAGGCATCAAATCTTCCAAATGATGGAGACAAATGTGCTGCCAAACTGTGGGGATGACACGGTGCTGTGCTTTTGTTTCTGAAAACCTGATGAGGATAAGGTGTGTCGATCAGAATCGTGTCACTTTAGGGCTACAAACTTCAAAATGACCGTGTTTCTGGATGTTAACAATGGCATTAGCAGAAATTACCCAGATTTGGGACTGAAATACTGATTTGCTGAGGTGGCTGCTTTTTTCCACAAGGGACCTGGGTTCCTGGGTTGGATTAGGTCTCAAGGAGCAATGAGGGCAATGAAAATGGAGAAAGGCTTTGAGGGGAAGCATTTGAGGAGCGGCTGAAGGCACTTGGTGTGTTCAGCTGGAGAAGAGAAGACCGAGGGGAGACCTCATTGCATGTACAACTTCCTCAGGAGGGACAGAGGAGGGGCAGGCACTGATCTGTGCTCTGTGGGGACCAGGGATAGGATCCAGGGCACGGCTGGAGCTGTGCCAGGGCAGGGGCAGGTGGGATCTCAGCCAAAAGCTCTTCCCCCAGAGGGTGGTGGGCACTGCCCAGGCTCCCCAGGGCAGTGGGCACGGCCCCGAGGCTGCCAGAGCTGCAGGAGCCTTTGGGTCATACTCTTTGCTCTGACCTGCCACGTAACACACACTGCTAAATTTCACTCAGCTAAGGTCTGGAGACTGTAAATTTTTTCCCTCCTCCTTCCTGCCTGTTTGAGGAACCTGCCACTGTTTGTCAGCAGCCGTGGTGAAGGAGGCAATGCACCACTGAGATGAAGGAGATCTTTCTTTTTCAAACCCTTCAGGATTCAGCCCAGCTCTCCCTTGGGTGCTGACACAAGAGGAGAGCATGGACAAAGGGCTGAAATTCAGCCAGGGATGGCTGGGCCATCCAGGTGATCGGTACTCATTCCATCAGAGCCATCGGCTGCTGTCGAAGCGCTGAGTCTTTGTGAGTGAACTCTGTGAAAATGTAGTAGTACTGTATGCAGACTTAAAACCTAATGTGTTATTCCTGGCTTTTATACACGTGGTTACCCCTGGATAAAGCTACATGATATTTATTATAGCAGGCCAAGACTGCTTTGTAATCTGAATACGTTGCATTCACACCAGCGACTCGAACAAAGTGCTGCTTCATTTCTCTGGCCCATTAATGGTTTTCTCATAAGAAGCCATGAAGTCAGTTCTGTTGTGTTTGTCAGCTGGGTTTTCACTGCGTGTACTTTGTTCCACAAAGGGGTTATTCAAAACCTCCCCTTCAGTCCTAATTAACTGCAGAGCCAGTGGAAGGCGAGCCCAGTGGGGCTGGAGAGGTTCCCGTCTGGTTTCCATTTGGCCGCGTGGAATCCCGGCTGGCTCCCGGCGGGAGGGATGGTGTTGGCATCCACAGGCACTCCTGAGTCACTGAGCAGCCTCCAGCCTGCACCCAGCGTGCTCCTCAGGCAGCAAGGAGCTTCATGCTGACCAAAGAGGGTGAACATCCCCAAAAACCCCTCCAGCTCCCACGCTATCTCCTTTGGATAAAGGCCCACGTGGTTCTTTTGGAGACAAACTCCCCATTTGCAGCACTTAAATCTTGTGCTCTTTAGCTGGGCTTGCTTTCAGCTCTCATTCTGTTCCAGGATTTCCTCTCTGCCAAGGTCTCCTACCAGGGAAGCACTCGAAGTGAGGGGTTTCAGGGCGGTCCCGGTGCTTTCAAAATGCCACCGTGTGTTTTACCACAACTGTGAAAGTCAGACTGGAACAGTAACACTCCCTGTGAAAAAAACTCTGTCCTTAATAAATGTACGTAGTGTCTGAGTCCTCTGGCTGGCTTAAACTCTTCAGAGCCTCTACCTGTCCTTTTAATTTATGCATTTCATCTGCCTGCTGCAAATATATCCCCAACCTGGAGAACATTCCTGTTCCCCAGGAGAATATTTTCTATCGAGGTTGGCTCTGCTGAGCTCTCTCTCTCAGGTGAGTTATGAAGAGCAGACTCATAAAAGCAGGAGGCTCCTCCAAACATTGCACAACGGCATTTTGGGATGAAAGGTGGACCCTCCCAAAAAAGGCATCTCATTGCAAAGCATCACAATTTATAAAGTACTGCAGAGACAGCCCCTTCCAAAGAAGATTTGCATGGAAATACCATCTCCCTCAGGAATAAAGTGGGTCTCTCTGAATGAAGTTTGAGGCTTTATCTGCTTGCTGGGTAGTACCTATGGGGAGAAAAAGGTGCAGAGAGCCACACACTGCAAAACAAGGTGAGAAATCCAGCTCTCAGCACACACAGCCCCTCATGGTTACACAAGGGCTTGTGCTGTGTTGGGTTCCAGGATAAGAAACAAGGGCAAATGTGCTTTCTGGTTTGAGCAGCTCTCAGCATAGTAAATTAAAAATCAGACATAAAAAATGCCTCAGGAAATGCCAGGGATGGTCCCAGCATAGCACAGAACAACAATTTGTCATTTGGTATTTTAGTGTCTTCTGCACAGACAGATGGGAGGATTTCTGAGCATTGCAGGAAAAGTCAATGCTGCAGGAAGGACTAAATGACAGAAAGGAGTAGAAATTATCCCAGCAGGTGAGCAGAGCTCAGAGGCAGCACAGAACTGAGGCAGGAGTTACTGACTGCTACATTCAATAATGATGTTGTGATAGGATGTGCCAGGTCAGAGCACTTATTCACAGAGTCACAGGATGGGGCAGGTTGGAAGGGACCACAGTGGGTGTTCTGGTCCCATCTCCCTACCCCAGCAGGGCCATCCCAGAGCACATAGCACAGGATTGTGTCCAATTGGGTCTGGAATATCTCCAGTGAGGAGACTCCACATCCTCTCTAGTCTCTGCTCAGTGCTGGGTCACTGCCCAGCAAANTGCAGGCACTGCCAGCCATGGGGAGGTCCCTCTCAGGGGCTGCTCTGGAGGCTGAACAGCCCCAGCTCCCTCAGCCTGTCCTGCTCCCAGAGATGCTCCAGGCCCTTCAGCATCTTCACAGTCCTTATTCCACCACCTTCCTCTGATAAGTGACTTCAGGTGCTTTCAAGGATGGAATGAGAAATTCCATAGTAAAATTAAGTGAAATGTAGTGCAGGTGTTTAGGAAGAGCCATGTGGGCAGAGGGCTCTGGCACCCAGTTACCCCCAGCCAGTGGAAGCTGGGCTGTATCCCACTGCAAAGGACCCAAGGAGAGGAGGGAAGAGTGGGATGACAGGCAGGAGATTATTCCTGCCATGTGGTTGGTTCCTGAGGGAAGCTGAGAGGCTGTTTGGAGAGCTGTGCCTACGCTCTCCTGCTGTGCATGAAGGGAACAGAGCAAGAAGAACTGAGTGAGAGGTGCTCAGCTACACATCAAGCTGAGCATAAAAGTGATGCTGCCAAGAAAATTGTGGCATGTGCAAAAAGGCACTTCAGTAACCAGGACCTGCATGACAGGTCAGGCTGCTTGGGCTTGGTCTAAGAGGATTTTGGCAGTCAAAGCCTTTGGGGTCTTTATTCACTTCTCTCATTGGCATCATGACTGCTCTGGGTGAAATTTCAGTGTTGTCTTTCATGTAAAAGCTCTTTGTAGCAAGGTCTGGATTCTAATAATAGTCCCTGCTCTTTGCTGGTGCTGGAGTGTGTGGTTCTGAAAGGAATGGTTCTCTGGCAGGATGGTTATTTCACTCTGTAGCTCCTGTTTTCTCCTCTTTTTTTCTCCAGTAACACTCGAGATAATGAAATTACAATAGGGATTGTCTCTCACTTCAGCAGTTCAGAGCTCTCTTGGTCTGGTTCTTGTCTCTCAGTGATGTTTCCTCTTGTACACCAGGCTGTACTGCTGAAGGAATTTGGGTCCCATCATGCTGATGCTGAACAAAAGCCTGCTCCCTCATCTGTTGGCTTTTGAGGTGGAAGGGGTTTCTAAGAGAAATGGGCTTTCCATATATTGTCTACTTAAATCACTCTGCAGCTCTAATTAATTACCAAGCTGCCTATTGCACACACACTCATCACAATCTGGTGAAAAATAAAATCTTTCAACTGAAGTGCTTGTAAGAAGAAAAGAAATACAGTACCTCAGTACAAAAGGAGAGTGAACTCCTGGGAAATCATAGCACAAGGAAGATGTAGCAAAAAACCACCAGGAAAAATGACAGTCTTCAGCAGAGGAGTGTTGTTTGCCCTTTATAAATGCTGCAGAAAAATATTGAATATCCACATGAAATTACTAAATCCAGAGGAGAAAAGAAACCTTTGATCTGCTCCTCTTTCCCAAAGACCAATATAAAATACACAAATCCAAATCATCAGGGTGTGTTTGAAGGGTTGATTCTACATTAGGGCTTTTGCTGTCCTGAAAATGTTGTAACAACAACAGCAATGAAACCACAGCAGCTAAAGCTGACCACAATTATTAGGCAAAAGGTTTATGTGATCATTTAGTTTAGAAAACATCCTGTCTCACAGCCTCAGCATCAGGTTTGGGGATGTGCTTGTGAAAGGGTTGTGGCAGGTGAGTTGCAAGTCAGTAGAGCTCAAGGGTATGATGTGAGAAACATGAAAAAAAAAAACAGAGAAAAGGTGGAAAGATGCTTTTTAGTCACATGAAATATCCTTTAAATGTTGTAAAGGCTTTAGGGGGGATTAATACAAACCTTAGCTCCTTGTTTGGTTTTTTTTTGAGTTTGTTCCATTTGTTATTTGGTGTTCCTTGCACTGAATCAGAAAAACTCAGGCTTGAGGGGTGTCCCTCCTGCTTTTACTCAGCTAGGTTGGAGTAGTTGGGGCATAACAACAACTTCAGAAATTGCTCTTCCCATCAGTTTTCCTCCTCATTGGTAACAGCTTTGAATGGTTGTTGATGTACAGCAACAGAAGAAGAAATGTTTTCTACATGAGAGGCATTTAATCAGACTTGGGGCACTGCTCTAATCAGAGCTGTTTGGTCTGTGTTTGCAGAGAAAGGGAGAAGTGCTGCAGCTTGTAAATTCTTTTTAAAATCAGGTGAAGTGTCTCTCAAGTGGGGCAAAGAAGTGGCTCCAGCCTCAATGAGATTGCCTGAGGAGGAGAAAAATAACTCCAGGATACACCTGAAAATGTTTTAAAGCAGATGTTGAGGTGATAATATTTCCAAATGGACAAAGTCCATGTTCTATTAAATTCCACTTGTCTCTCTGCTTTTACTGCAAACCACGACAACCAGCACAGAGCCCTGAGGAAGGTCACACTTCAGGGAAGAAAAAAGTCCAGCTAGAAAACTGATAAAGCAAAATTATCACACGTAAATAGGGACACTTAAGGGTATCAAAAGCAATTAAACCAAACTTCTGTAATCATGTCAGTAAGCCATTTGCTCATGGCAGTAAAAGAGACAACAGGACTATGCTTTCAGGTTTGTGTTTTAAACCACAGAATCACTTTTAAACCACAGAATCACTTTTAAACCACAGAGTCACTGAGTGTCCTGCTGGAGGAAGAACAAAATGATGGAGCTGAGATGCTGCAGAAACATGACAACCCCCTCCACCTGCCCCAGTGATCAGTGCAGGACCTGCCCTTCTCTAAAGCCTCAGAAGTGTCAGCACAAGCTGAACCTGAAGCCTGAGTGATGTTTTTCTTGCCAACCTGTGTTAACGTCTCCTTCTCTCAGACAAATTTAATTGTGTTGCCAGGAACAGAGACAGCACTGAAAGCCTGCAGGAGGTTTCTATTCCAACCTACCCTTGAACTGCAACTGGTTTGTGGAATGGCACAAGGACTTTCTCAGAAGCTGGTAGGCTGTGGTAGACCCTCAACTGCTCACCCAGAGATTTTAATAAAGCCAAAGCAGTCATAGAGCTCCCTTTATGTCTTGCCTGGTCACTTCTGATTATTTGCAAGAGTATTTGTGTGTAAACTCTCAGTTTGTCATGCTGTGGCCACACCTCTGTGATGGTGGATCTTGATGTGACCTGTGGAGCAAATTGGGCAGCATCCCTGAGAGAATCAGGCAGAGGCATAAATCTGGTTAAGAAAACAAAGAAATTTTGTTTCCACACAAATCCTTTGGGAAGGAGAGATGAAGGATGGAAAGAAAAAAAAGCTGCCATCAGCAGTAGTTTAGGAAAATATATATCTCAAATTTTGCCAGTGTGTGGCAGTGGTCCTTTAGCTATGGCAGTCACACAAAGCTAACACACAGTGAAGTTTCATGCTCTGCTGTGGAAAATCAGCTTGGAAGAGGACCCAGACAGCCATTCACAGGACACACAGAGGATTCAAAACAACCTTCGAGACAGCAATTAAATAAAAACATGTTAAAAACCAGAAAATCCCTGCAAGATCCACAGTAGCTTGACCTGAGGTGTAACAGAAATGAATTGCTAATAAAACCTGTCAAGGAGGAGCGGTTTAAAGGATGCTTTTAACACTTTTCACAATAAAACAGTTTTCCCGAACACCTCATCTATCTCCCTGGGATGTGCTGTGCCGAGCGATTCTGCCCTCATTAATGGATTGCAGCCCCTCCTTGAACCGCTGCTGAGTAATTAACAACTCGATACCTTTCCAAGACAATCACCTTCTTTGAAATCTGCTTTGAAATGCCCCATGTTTGAGCAATGGGCACAGCTGAAAGCCGCCAAGGGTTGGGGATCTCGCTGCCTTTTGGAAATGCCCTTGGAAAATGTGCCTTGTTTACAATCGGAGCTCTCGACTGCAGTGGCATTGCCTTGGCAGCAGCCTAAGAAAGCTGTGCTGGTTTAAAGGTAAACTGGCAGGAGAAATGAATGAAAAGATTATAAGTCAGAGTTACAATTTAATAACAATATTGTAATAAATGCAATGGCACAAAGAGAAAAAATTGATTTTAATCCACAAAACCCCAGAAGTATAACCCAGTACCCTGGGGCACAAGCACAAAGGGGTTTGTTAGCACCTGTGCTGAACCCTATGTGGTTCTCCCAAGTCCAAAGTAAAAGTCCAAAGTGGAAAACCCGTTGGTGCAGCTGACAGTTGCAGTCTGGTGGAGAGTGGTGGTCGAAGGCTGGTTGAAAGTGGTGGTCTCCTCCTGTTGAGGTTTTGGTCCTCCTCTCCTTTGGTCTCTTCTCCCAGGCACTCAGCAATAGGACAAGGGGGCACGGGCTCAAGCTCTGCCAGGGGAAATTGAAGTTGGAGAGCAGAAAAAACTTCTTTGCAGAGAGAGTGCTCAGGCATTGGAATGGGCTGCCCAGAGAGGGGGTGGATTCCCCATCCCTGGAGGTTTTTCAAGTGAGCTTGGCCGTGGCACTGAGTGCCATGATCTGGTGACGGGACTGGAGTTGGCCCAAGGGTTGGACTTGATGATCTCGGAGGTCTTTCCAACCCAACTGATTCTGCGGTTCTCTCGATCGGACAAGTGACCCCTGAGGTCTTCTTACCCCAAGATATGTACCCCCAGGTCCAGGTGGGAACACCCAGCACCTCCCCCAGGGTGGGGAGTCACACGATGGGTGATCTGACTCTGTGAGTCATGGGGTATTTTGGAATCACTGATGGCCCATGAGCAGACACGCCCCCTCAGGCTGGATGTGAAGATGCTAACAACTCCCTGGAGAGGAATTACCACAGCTCTTATCTCACAGCTCTCTTTCACACCCAGCTCACAACCTGAGGGGTCAGGTGTGCCCTGGGCAGCTGCTGCAAATGGTCCATTGTTCTTGGGAAATTAATAAAGGGGTAGAATCCACAGCTTTGATCACTCCCACGCAGAGATAAACTGGTCCCACCTGCTGAACTAGGAGAGAATCTGAGAGGGAAACACACAGAACAAGATCCATGCAAGGGCTAAATTTGAAGCTGTGATCTTGGAAATGTCTGTTCAGCTTCTGCCTCAGACCTGGTGTGCACCATTCACAGGGACCAAGGAAAGGGGCAGTGGCACAGGAGCTGCTGCTGCTGCTTCTGCCTGCAAATGGCTGGTGATCTCTTTGCTGACCCAAAGGTTTCCTCTGGATTTTACCCAGATGTTGTTGCATGTGAAATGAAGACACAGTTGAGATCTGAGAGTAGGTGCTCCTTTGTCTGTGTGACTGTCCTGACCCCTGGGAAATGGAGAAGGAAGGAGAAGTAGTGACATCAAGCTGGTTGCAGAAGTGGTTGGGAATCCAGATAAAGATTTGTTGCAAGATAAGATAGGGAGTGAAAAGCTCTCCTTGGAGCAGGAGAGTGATGGATAAGGGGTTCAGTTGGGCCTTATTTGCTTTTCCAAGAGATGTTGGTGTTGGATGCCAACCGGTGAGTTGGCTGCACTGTAACAGTGAGCACACTGAAAACAATTTGATTTATGTTTTCTTGTTTCTGTCACTGCTCTAAAAATTCACTGGTATCACTGTGAGGTGGTAGGGAGGGCAATGTGACTTCCATGGTCATAAGGAAGAGCTCTGTGTGTGCTCCCAAGAGGTGCTGTCACTGCATGGGACAGGTACGAGGCAGAGGGGACAGGGCAGAAAGCCCAGGGTGAGAGGCAAAGTGGAAGAATCACTGGATTCAGAGCCAAGGATACACTCAGCCAGCTAATTTGAAGGTGAAGTGGTAGTTAGTGCCAGGAATGGTAGTTACAAGCATTTCTGGGTGTGTGCAGAGCCCTGAGACAATGAGCTACTCTGCAGCCACTGTATTTACAAGTGGTTACCTTGGCATTGGGGTGGGATGTGCCTGTAAGAGACTCTGCACATTTGTCCTGGTTACAGCAGCTGGGACCAGTTCATCACTGTGTGGGTGTAACCAAAACTGTGTATTCTACACCCTCTGTATCATTTTTGGTGGACTGTTAACAATGCATTGTTGGCAGCAGCTGCCCAGGGCACACCTGAACCCTCAGGCTACAAGCTGGGTGTTAGAGAACCCTGGGAGACAGGGGAGTGTTTCTGACTTCATTTCAATGACTCAGGTGTGATAACTCCTCTCCAGGGAGGCATCAGCACCTTCACCCCAGCCTGAGGAGTCATGTCTGCTCATGGGCCACCAAGGATTCCAAAAATACCCCATGACTCACAGAGTGAGATCACCCATTGTGGAACTCCTGGCCCTGGGGGAGGTACTGGGTGCTTCCACCTGAACCTGACGGTATGTAATCTTGGGCTCTGGGGACTTGGGGTACCACTTGTGGGATCCAGAAGGGGACCAGAACCTCAAAAGGACTGTGACTGACACTCTGGACCAGACTGTGACCATCGTTCTCACCAACAGGTTTTCTTTTCCTTTTACTTTGCACTCGGGCCCAGGTGGGGCTCAGCACAGGGGCTGATGAACACCATTCTGTTCATGCCCCAGTGGGCTGGGTTATGCATTTATTTTTGTGGGTTAAAACCATTTTTTCTTTGTATCATTGTATTTATTGCAATCTTTTTAGTAAATTGTAACTCTGACTTGTAATGTCTCTTGAGCTGGGTTCATTTCTCCCTGTGGTTTACCCTTAAACCAGCACAACATTTCAGATTTCAGGCATTTACAGGTAGCATGACCTGAACCACCACCTTTTTTTAGGATGAAAACCCAGTGGAAAGCTTTCCTAAGAAGGAAATATCCACAATGCTACAGCTGAAACCCCTTCCCCCCACCCCTTCATCTGATGGGATGTACCAGCCAGCACCTGAGCCCCACACAGCTCCTCTCTCTCCCCATTGGTGGGACTGGGGAGGGAATTGGAAAGGCAGAAGTGAGAAAACTCCTGGGTTGAGGTGAAGACAGTTTAATAGGCAAAGCAAAAGCCACATACACAAGCAAAGCAAAATTCCCCACTTCCCATGGCAGGCAGGTGTTCAGCCATCCCCAGGAAAGCTGGGATCCATCATGTGTAACAGTGTCATGGGGAGACAAACACCATCATTCCAAACACCCCCTTCTCCTTCTTCCCCCTCTCCACATGCTGAGCATGATGTCATGTGGTGTGGGATATCCCTGTGGTCATTTGGGGTCAGCTGTCCTGGCTGTGTCCCCTCCCAGCTCCTTGGGTACCCCCAGCCCACTTGCCTGTGGGGTGGACTGAGGAGCACCAAAGGCCTCAGCTCTGTGCAAGAGCTGCTCAGCAATTCCTGGAACATCCCTGAATTATCCCCACTGATTCCAGCCCAAATCAAAACCACAGCCCCACACCAGCTATTATGAAGAAAATTAACTCTGACCCAGCCCAAACCAGCAAAGGCAGTGATTTCTTTATCTTTTATACATCTGTATTGCAGTTATCCCAGTTCAGCTCTGAGGACAGTAAGGAAAAGAGCAGGACTTTGAAAATAGGGACACCTGACCCTGCAATGCCTTGGCACTTTAGAAAAGGGAACATGAAACCACAGTACTTTAAAAAGCAAGTGCTGAGAAGGGTAGTGGTTGGAGAAAAAACCTGCATTTGGGTGTCCCTTGGTTTTGAGGAATGACAAGCTGATTCTCCTGCCAGCTGTAGCAGGAGCTCCTTCGGTTGTTTACTGTGACCTTCACCTTCATGGATCAAGCTCTACTGATTATCTCTTGCAGATGGCCAGACATGGAGCCTCATGGACCTTCCCTGATGTTGGTTGAGGCATTTAAATGGACATCACAGCATTGATGTGACTCACAAGTTTGCCAACCCAAATGTGAATATAACCCAAGTGCAAGGATGGCTGGACCTCAAGTGCTGTGCCCAGTTCTGGGCTCTCATGGAAGAGACACTGAGGGGCTGGAGGGTGTGCAGAGCAGGAATGGAGCTGGGGAAGGGGCTGGAGCAGCAGCTGAGGGGGCTCAGCCTGGAGAAAAGGAGGCTCAGGGGGCACCTTCTGGCTCTGCAATCCCTGCCAGGAGGGGGGAGTCGGGGGGGTCGGGCTGTGCCCCAGGGCACAGGGACAGGAGCAGAGGGCACAGCCTCAGGCTGGGCTAGGGCAGGGGCAAGGGGCACAGCAGCAGGAATTTCTGCCTGCAAAGGGTGGGCAGGCACTGGCAGGGGCTGCCCAGGGAGGTTTGGAGTGCCCAGCCCTGGAGGTGCCCAAGGCAGGACTGGCCGTGGCACTGAGTGCCCTGGGCTGGGGGCCAAGGTGGGCATGGGGCACAGGGTGGGCTCCAAGGGCTGGCAGGGCTTTTCCAAGGTGGGCATGGGGCACAGGGTGGGCTCCAGGGGCTGGCAGGGCTTTTCCAACCTAAATAACTCTGTGATTCTGTGAAGGTGTCCCCCACAGGTGCCACCCTGCCGTGCTTATGCATGTGGTCAATGCAGGGACACCTGTGGCTGAGAACTTGAACTTCCTGGGGCGTGTCTGTGCCAATTCAGGGACAATTGAGCCCGTTTTTAACACAGGCCAGGTCTGAACATAGATGGCGCAACAGTTTAACTAATATTAAACTGTTAATTCCAACGCTGAGGCTTTGAAGCTCCACAAGCTGCTCTCCTTGAACTTGGTGTCTGCACTGGCACAACCACCCTGGTCTGCAAACGGTGGCAGGCAGCTGAGGAGCAAAGTTACCTCTAAATCCACAGCAGCTCCAGCCAAAACAGTGTGTCTGGCCATGCACTGAGACTGGAGGCTCTGCCTGACCACAAGCCTGTTGGTCCTAGAGCTGCAAGAGTGAAATAAGCATTTAAAATCCAGGCAGAGGTTGCCAGAGCCCTCAAAACCTTCTCATTCCTTACGGCAATTAAGGGATTTTGCCTCCATAATCACCCTGTGATAAGGAAGGCAAGCATTCTCCTTTTACCAGCTGCAAACAGATCTACAGCACTGAGTGACTGGAATAAGGTCATGTAGGAAGATGTGGTTGAACTGGAAATGTCGGTGTGGGTCTGTGAGCCCTGCCCTGACTCCCTCCCCATCAGCAAACTGCCTGCCTGAACCAATAAGCAAATTTGCATCTTCTAAGTGCCTATTGGGGATTTGCGTTGCTGTCTCAAGTTTCTGATTTCTATTATTAGATCCATTATATATTTCTGCATGTTGAATTTGCCATAATAAGAGCAAATGAAAGATATAAAGAGATAATGTTGTGTCCCCAGACACTATTTCAATGTGACAGTAAGGGTATGAAAACTGTGCTTAAACCAGGCTATTACTATAATATATCTACTTTCCCAAGCTGTAAAACCCAGAATGGAGCTATAACTGGCTGCAGCACATCCATACATTGAGTTCCACTGTAAATGAATTGGTAGAAAACTGGGTGGGAACACGGCTGAATGAACAGGGAGATAATTTAATTTTGATTTCCTTCCTCTTGGTGGATGTGTGTTCCTCTGGCTGTGTGTGCCAACACCGAGTGTTTCACAATGCAGTTTGTGCAGACCTTTCTCCTTTGACAGCACGAAGGCAGAGGTTTGTTTGCCTCCTGGGATTGTTTGGAGAGTGTCTCATTTGAATGAGGAAGAGGAGTCCACAAGCTCCCACTTGTTATATGGGCAGAAAATGTAACCCTGCTGAGGTGGGGCATGGCAGGAAGAAATGCAGAGCATGTTGATCGCTCATGCCAAGTTTATCTGGAGGGCATTCCTTCTGCAAGGCACACCTCTAACCCTAAGAAAAAGGGGACATTTCCTCTATAGCAATAAATAGTTTAACTATTAAAGTCCCCCTCTGCAGTTTTTCTAGGAAATATCCAGGAACGTTTGCTCTCCTTAACAGGTTAATACACCAAAGGTACCTTCCATCCAATGATTGGATGGTGTAACACCTTGACTTTGTTACTCTTCATAACAGTTTTCTTCCTTTCCAATCCCTGATTTCATTAAGGTGGCTGCTGTCCTATTTTTAGAGGGAATTTTTGGCTTTGGTCTTTCCCAAGTGGTTAAAGTGTTTTGCTAAAAAGTGTGCAAAGCAAAGCCCAAGGGAGAAGCAAGACCCATCCTAAACAAACTCTCTAGAACAGCAGATTAGATTTCAAGTAGTAACAGAGTTTATGATAGAGAGTATTTGCTTTAAGGGCTGCCAAGAATAAGTCATTTCAGGGAGGAGAAAAGCTCACTAGGTAGTGGAATGAATGGAGGAGATCTTGGGAATATGGGAAGAAAAGCAAACCACCATGAAATGAAGCTGAATGAAGAAAGAGAACACAAATACAGGAAAACAAGCTAAAAATTGTGATGGAGAACTGGGTAAAGAGTATTGAAACAAAAATCCACTCATATTTGTGCATATAATTAAGGAAATTTGCTGAACAGTTCTTGCCTTCCACTTGCATGTGCTGGTCATG
This sequence comes from Sakesphorus luctuosus, assembly GCA_013396695.1. Lineage (NCBI taxonomy): Eukaryota > Metazoa > Chordata > Aves > Passeriformes > Thamnophilidae > Sakesphorus > Sakesphorus luctuosus. Next base: position 32,472 of record VWZD01011096.1, read on the forward strand.
AGTGTTCAGCCAACTGAGCTGTGCCATGATGGCTCAAAGAATGATTCTTTCAAAGCTGCAGGAACAAGTATTTGCACAAGCAAAGAGAAAAATCATGTCGTGTTAATATTAGCACTGCAATGACTGGCCTTGTCTCCCAGTCAGGAAATGGAAACAATGGCACAAAGCTTAATGTGACCAAGAAAACTTAATTGCCAACAGCAAATAGTCCCAGGGAACTGCTCAAGAACAATTGATGGATGCTAACTGGGAGACTGCATCACTTTGAGTCAGGAAAACATCTGTGGAAATAGAAATGTTGTTGGTTATTCCAAAGATAGAAAGTGATGGTGTCACTGGATAAGCTGACCCAAACATGCAAACACCTTCAGTTAGGGGAAAATGAGGTTAATGGTGATGTGGAGGGGAAAAAGACCCAGAATCTGAAGCATAATCTGAAGGCAAAATGATTGATAGGTGCAGGAAAGAAAGGAATTTGGGAATCTGGTAAGAAAACTGGCCCCAGAGTTTGGGCTGTGTTCTTTATAACTGCTCAGAAATTGGGTAGCTTGTTGCTTCACCAGTATCAGTGCCAGGTTAACTGGCCCGCCCCTTTTTCCCTTGTGGCTGAATTTCTATGATGTTTACTCTTTTCCAGCACTGCTACATCACTCCATCATTTTCTCTGCCCCCTCAGACAACAGGTAACTAAAGATAGGAACCTTTTCCTACACAGTTCCTTGACAGCTGGCGGTAAATGACCCTGCAGAGGTATTTTTGGTTCAGTTACTCCGTCATTTGTGTTTCACTAATCCTATTATCTCCCAGGCTCCTGCTCCCTTCACCTGAGCAGTGACTGTAACTGCCCAGGGTTTCCCTCTTTCCAATAGTTTATCTTAACTCTCAGAGGGCTCTTGTGCTTTTAGCTTTCTCCTCACTCCATTACTTTCATTTCTGTGTGTTTCCCTTGGATTCTTCAGGCCTTAAAACCCCTCTTCTTTGTGATCTGCCCTGCAGCACTCCTTGCCAGCCCTGCTTTGGAGGTGGGGGCAGAGAAATGCTGCTCCTGAGGTGGTTTTTTGGGTTGATTCTCAATGAAAGCTTCAAGAACACCTGTCAAGTGTAGCCAAAATAGTTCTGTTCATTGGTGTGGAGTGCAAACCAGGAAAACACGTGCAATGCCTCCTGCCAGTGGCTGAAAAAAGGCAAACCACTTTGGTGAAGCATTAAAAATTTGTTTTACTTTTACAGATTCCACAGAAAATTCACTGAAGCCAGAAACTAAAATACCAGTGTGTACACAATGGCAGTATTGACTCTGTTTGACTGCAGGAGTGTAAGAGGCACTTTGGATCACGCCCCCATCTTTCTTGGTCTCTTTCTTGACTATATAGGGAATTTGGTCAGCTAACTTTGGTCTTGAATCACACCCACAGCAGATGACTCATGCTGCCCTAAACAGAGATTTGTAGTATAAACCCTCATCATTTCCACTGAATGGATCTAGTGCCTTTCCCCTGGGCACTACCCAGAGTTGTAGCACAGGTGACCTCGACCAGCCCAGTGGCTCCCTCTCATCCCAGCCACTCTGGGAGAAATGGCCAGACAAGGAAAGCTGTCCTGGCATAGCAGTGCCAACCACTTCTCTCTATGGATTATTTAGAATAGAATCATAGAATGGATCGGGTTGGAAAAGACCTCCGAGATCATCAAGTCCAACCCTTGGGCCAACTCCAGTCCCATCACCAGATCATGGCACTCAGTGCCACGGCCAAGCTCACTTGAAAATCCTCCAGGGATGGGGAATCCACCCCCTCTCTGGGCAGCCCATTCCAATGCCTGAGCACTCTCTCTGCAAAGAAGTTTTTTCTCATCTCCAACTTCAATTTGCCCTGGCAGAGCTTGAGCCCGTGCCCCCTTGTCCTATTGCTGAGTGCCTGGGAGAAGAGACCACCCCCCACGTGGCCAGAACTTCTCTTCAGGCAGTTCTAGACAGTGCTGAGGTCACCTCTGAGCCCCCTCCCCTCTCTGTGGCTTCCCAGGTGGATGGTGCTTCAGCCAGGCTTCCTCCTTGTGCACCCACACCTTTTTTTGGACCAAATGGCATAGAGCAGGAGTGGCTCCCAGCTGGAGAGGCTGGTGAGAAGGAGGGGAAGAGGTGGTGGATTTTTCCAAGGCTTTCCCCCCAGCCTGTGGGCAGTGCTGCCAGGGGATGCTGGTATCTTCCCCTTCATCCAGATTTTATCCCAGGTTTCTTCAACATCTACCTCATAGTTTCCACTTTTCTTCCATCCAGATCTTTGCCTTTCGCCACTTTGTCAAGTTTTTCCATAACAAGATTGATGCTTGTGGAGCCACAACCACAGGGGGGGAAACCTCCTCTCTTGAGCCTCCTCAGGATGGGCAGAGCCCTCTCTGAGCACTCACAACCCTTTTTCCAGCCCTGAGCACTTACCATCCCTTTTCAAACCCAGAGAACACTTCCTAGAGAGGAACCAAGTAGGAAAAGGGTTTCTGGCTGGACAACACAATTGATGAAGAGTAACAAGGGTGGAGAAGGGAGTGGAGCACAAGTGCTGTGGGGAGAGGCTGAAGGAGCTGGGGGTGTTTGTGCTGGAGAAGAGGAGGCTGAGAGGTGACCTCAGCACTGTCTGGAAGTGCCTGAAGGGAAGTTGTGGCCAGGTGGGGGTTGGTCTCTTCTCCCAGGCACTCAGCAATAGGACAAGGGGGCACGGGGGGCTCAAGCTCTGCCAGGGCAAATTGAAGTTGGAGAGCAGAAAAAACTTCTTTGCAGAGAGAGTGCTCAGGCATTGGAATGGGCTGCCCAGAGAGGGGGTGGATTCCCCATCCCTGGAGGTTTTTCAGCTGAGCTTGGCCGTGGCACTGAGTGCCATGATGTGGTGACGGGACTGGAGTTGGCCCAAGGGTTGGACTTGATGAACTCGGAGGTCTCTTCCAACCCAATCGATTCTATGATTCTACGATTCTATGATTCTATGATTCTGTGATGTGCCCACTCAGTGCTGAAGCTGCCCAGCTGCTGGTGGTACCACGGGGGATGTATCTGGGGGGCTGCTGAGAGCACAGCCAGAGCCAGGTGCTCAGTCAGCAAAGATCACTGAGCAGCTCCCTGCCAAGGGTGTCTCCCAGTGAATTCTGGCGCCCTTCCCCAGTTAATGGCTTTTCCAGCCGGGCTGTCACACCTTCCCATTTGCTTTCCTCCCAGCTGCCTCGGTTCTCAAGCTCTTTGTGGCAAGGATGTAATTATTTCAATTGCTCTCCGTAGTTACAAGCAGGTTATAAAGCTAATAACGAAACCGTGCCCCAGCCTAGATAGTGTGCTCTGGAATCTGAAACGCTGAACTCCAACACAGGTAGATTTGTAGCTGGCTACAAATGTTTCCAAATTCCTGCTGAGCCACCAAAATTCCTGAAATGCTCCCGAAAAACTTTCAACTGCACTTGGGACTCTCTTTCTCCTGTTTTGTTTTCATGGATACGACTGTGGCAATGAACATGTGTCTGACCCAGAGGTGGCTGCTACAGGAGGGTGATTGTTGCTCATTAAGCACTTCAAAAGAAAAAAAAAGCCCCTTGAACACACATTCAAACCAAGCTTTTGAAATAAAAGTGCACTTGGTATAAGATCGTTTGTTGAGTCAAAGCTCAGGTGAAGAGAAAACATCCTAGAAAGTTGTGGAAGAGTGGCCTGTTCAGAGTTTCCAGCTGTAAAGTGCTTGGAGTTCAGAGCCTGGCAAGACTCAAAATCACTGGCAGTGCTGCTGGAGGGCACACCTTGTGCCAGCTGGGCTCTGCTCACCTGTGCCAGCCCAGAGCTGAGGGGGTTTGCCCAGAATAGAAGCCTTGGTCTTTTGCCAGCTTGTATAAATACTGTTCCAGACAGAAAAACAATAAAGTTGCCATTTTTCCCCACCTGCGAGCCGTTAGGGAAAGTCAAAGTCAGGGACACTCCTTTTACAGCGGTGCTTCCCTTTGATGGCTCCCTTCCTTATCAGCACAGCTCTGCCAAGTGGCTGGAGATACTCAGTGTTTGGTGTCTGAGAGCACGGAGCTCAGAAATAAATGGGTATAAGAACAGGGCAGCAAATGCAGCTTCCTGTCGTTTCCTCGAGTCACCTGGTACCTGATCCTTGGGGCAATGTGAATTAAAAGTTCAAGTAGACAGGCAACTCAACGTGCAAAACCTCATCTATTCTGTGTAAAGCAAGCAAAGACTTGGCTTTTGGGGCTGGAGTAGGTAAATCCCCACTCCTGTCCCTGTTGCTCAGCCTTGCTGTCCACACCTGCATGGCAGCAAAACCACCCATGAGCTCTGGAAAGTCCTCTCACATTTTTAACACTTGCCTTTTTTACAAAACCGAGCTCCAGCACTTCCAGCCCAGCCAGTGGAGAAGGTCAGGGCTGCTCTCAAGAGCTGGGTGTTTCCACAGAGTGAAAAAGCAGCCCTAATCCAAGTCCCCAGCAGGAAACATTTCTTACTCATTCATGCTCTGCTCACACGTTCCTCTGCCCCAGCAGCCAAGCTCATGGAGAGCAAACACTTCTGCCAGCCACAGGGATGGGCTGCAGGTGTGAGAAAGTCCATGGGCTCAGAGCAAACACAGCACTCCCACAAAGGGAAAGGAGGCCCGGGAGCTACCTGGAACGTCTGGGGAGGCCACGTCATGTGGGACCAGACAAGCTGCTTTCACTTTGTTTCAGTCTTCCCACCCAAGAAAAGAGAATAATATTTGCTCGCTGCCCTCGCCGGGGTGTTGGGAGATCGCAATGAATGTCTGCACAGTGCTGCAAACGTAGAAGGTGTTAGAAAAATGTGAAGCCTTTAGTGCCAAACAGTGTATTTGAGCACTGCAGGAAAGGGAAATACACTGCTCAGACAGTTGTGGGGCAAAGCAAGACAGGTTTATTGCACACAGGAATGTTTAAACACAAATACAGGGGGTCCCAGAATGTATTTCTGAGGAGGTGACAGACTGCAGACACTCCATAAAGTGCTGCCCATTGGCACCAGGTAGCAATCCCAGAGAGGTGGATGGTAAATCTGCATGGGCTGCCACATCTGCCCACTGGCCAGCACAGGAGTCTGAGGCATGGAATGGTCGGGAGGGAGCTGGGAAGAGGGGAGGGAGAGTGGAAAGGAGGCTGGTGTTTTCTATGAATAGAGCCAGAGAGATAAAGGGGAGTGCTGCAAGCCCTTGCCCACAGACACTTGTTACCAGGCACAGCATTTGTGCTCCTGCAAGTGCTGGAAGTGCTGCCACTTCACCACCCAGTTCTGTGTCCTGTGAGACAGGCAGGTCGCTGTTCCCATGGGATGCACTGGCTGCTGTGCCCTGAGAGCTGAGGAAGGGGATAGTTGCTGTTCCCTGTCCTGCTTTCCCTGACAGAGCTCAGGGCACCCAGCAGAATTTGGGCCAGGGTATTTCCCAAGGTTAGACATGGCCATGGGCACATTCTCCCATGAGGCGTTCTGTGATGCTGACAGTAATTTCATGGAGTGGATGGCACTTGTTGCAAGGAGCAGCCCAGAAAACCTTCTCCCCATACCCCACAGCTCTCATAAAAGGGCAGAAAATGCCCTGTGAGAAGGGGAGGGATGGTGAGGCTTTATTGCATCAAGATGCAGTGCCAGACACTCACAGGGACAGGGAGAAAGCCACGAGTGCTGCCATTCCAGAGCCATTGCCCTGGGATGCTGCTCCCTGGCAGGTCTTGGCAGCCACAATCTCCCTCCCCATAGCAACTGACCCAAACAAAACCCGGGGCTGCTGAGCAGCGATGACTGAAGGGGAAGGGAAGAGCCAAAGTATTTTTGTATTTCCGAACTACGCAGCGGCTTTTTTTACCTCTGGCTGCTAAAGGATCACTGGTGTGTGCTCTGCGTGTGCCTGCAGGGTGACAACCCTCTGCTCTCCTCTGCTTTTCTCTAAGCTGAAGTCCCACCTCCCTGACTGAGGAGCTTCATTCCTATTGAGGGAAAGCAGGTCTCTGAGAACATGGGCAGTATCTGTTTCCCTGATGTGCTTATTACTTAATGGCATAAGCCTGTCCTATTTATGCCACATCCCAGCATCCTTCTGGTACCATCAGGTACCTTCAGGCAGAGCTGGGACATGTGTTGAGTGAGTGTGGGCACCATCCCTGGGGTACTACAACCTGCCAGTCCCCAGGCTGCAGGGTATCCCACACGGCCAAAGTGCCAGCTTAGATATCTCTGCTCCAGGTGTCCCTTGGAGGCCTTATCCCCATGGCCAAGCTTGGACACAGGCAGTGGGGGTGGGCCATCATCCAGCCATCCTTGGAGCTGTGTGGGCCAGGGGACACTCACCATCTGTGCCATATGATCTGGGGTACAAGGATTGCTGTTAACCCTCCCAGCAGCTGCAATAGAATTAAGTGTAATTCCCCTGATCGATGAGACATTGACACTGAAAGATGGGAAGACCAAACTTGTGGGCTCAGGTGTGAGCACCAAATGGTCTGTGGCCAGTTTGGAGAGGTGAAGCTGTGAGGTGGCAGCCACAAACACCCAAAATCCTGGTGGCAAGACCAGTGTCCCAGGGCCAGCACTTCATGCCAGCAGGGAGACACTGGAGAGCATCTCAGCAAACACTGTGGTGGAACAGATCTTCAGGCATGAAGGACAATAATGGCCTGAGTAGCAAGAGCTGGAAAGGAAACTTCTCACTACCCCACACAACTCCTGGAGGTGAGGGAAATGTTCCCTTTGAGACATGAAGACCCTCTGCAGCTTTTTATGAAGTGTGAGAAGGGAACAGATGAGTCTCCTTTCCCCAGGTAGCTTGGGGGCAGGAGTTGCACCAGGTTCTGGTGGTTGAGGGCTCTGTGTGGGGGTGGGATTTGACTCACTTGCCTTTACATGTCTATGCTGAGGCTGTCTCCATCAGCACAGCACCCAAGGCTCCCTTTAGAGTACCCGGGAGAAATGGGTGTGTTTTGGGGCATGAGTCAACTGGCCTAGTTTTGCTTTCTGTCTTAGGGTAAGGTGAATTCCTCTGGATTTTCCTCTCCCTTTCAATGTGCTGTAAAGGGACAATCAGCTCAAATAACTTGATGCCTTCAGTGGGTCAGATGAATCTCCATTCAAAGTTAGTTACTGAGCATTAGCTGCCCATGTGCCCTCCTGGGCAAATGTAATTCCCATTGCCTTTACTCAGGCTGCCAAGGAGTGTGTAGGAATCCCTGAGTGATGGCAACTTCTTTTCCTTTCAGCATGAAGAGGAGAAATTCAGCGGCTCAGAAACCAAAGGCCAGCAATGAGGAAACCAATGCTGCCATGCTTTCTCCTATTAATCCCAGTTTTCTGTCAAAGGATTCATCAAGTATTTTGGAGGAAAGAGTTTCACAGTAAATCTCAGTAACACAAAGGGAAGTGAAAGAATTTACTTAAAACCTGTCCTTTTTTTCTGCTTTCAATTGCTTGTGGTATTGCACTAGGTTCAAACATCAGGCTGAAAGTCATATCTGGAGTACAGAGATGAGGGTGGTATCCATGGCTTGTGCTGAAGCTGCAGTTTATTATCTGGTAAGCTTGGGTTAGGACACCAGTGTGCAGACAGTTCCTATCCTAATACATCACCAAAGTAGGAGCAGTTGCTGGAGCTCATCGCTCATTTGATACTCTTCTCCTGGAAACTCCTTGAGGATGAACAGCTTCAGGAAGCACCAGCTGGGGTCAGAGGTGAAGCCTTGACCTGGAAAAGAGCCTTTGTGTGGTGGTGATTTACAGCCAAGTTTGTACAGCCATCACTGGAGGGATGGACGTCATACCAGCTCCTGCTACAGTCATCTTGCAGAAATCTCTCTTCTTACTGGAAATCTGGTGTTTGTTGAGATGCCAATCAAACCACTGCTCCTGTCTGTGCTTATAACACGCTTGGGAGGTCAAGTTGCAGCATGCAGCCTGTTCCCTGCTAACCAGGCAACTGAATGAATGAATCAAAAGGAAAATTAATGAGGTTTCAAAGGTGGAGACAAGTCAGAGCCACTTCTTTACACCTATATGCAAATTTGGCTTGAAAACCGCCCTGCACCCCCACGCACTTGCCAGGGGTTAGAGCTGCTTGCTCAGTGCTTGTTAAGCAATCCCGTAAAGTCCTTTGCGTTCCTGCCTGCACAGACAGATCAGCTGAGGCATCCACGGCCTGGTGTTGTTTGCAGGAAGGGCTCCTTTCTGTTTGGGTGGGTATGTGTAGGAAATAAAGGAACAATAACACCATTCTTCTCGGGCCTGATAAATTGGCCCTTTGTTCTCTCCTCCTTGATCTGCTGGAGGAAGTCACTGCAAGTGCCATTGTTTTCCCGGAGTGTTTCTGAAGGGCTTCAGTGTGTCTTTCCTCTGCTTAATTCAATGGATTTATGTGGTTTTCAAAATATTTCAGATGGAAATATCCAAGGAGAAAACTAAGATACTGATTCTGTTTTGCTGCCTGTATTTTGAGCCACCAATGGAAGATTTCAAGGCTCATTTGTCTGCATAGTAAAACATGTCCGAAAATGATTTGTTAATGATTTCCACCTAGTGAGTCTATAAAGAGGTTTAGGTTGTGCGATAGGGAAAACCATCCTTTTCTCCCTAATACTCTTTGCTCCAGGCTGGGGCAGCCAGGCTGCCCGTGCTCCCCTTGGCACTGCTCAGCTGAGCAGCACCATTCAAGCAGGCTGTAATTAAGCAGTTCCTAAATTCAGCAGAAGATTGGCACACAAGTGGAAAGGGTGGTCCTGCTGGAAAGCTCACAGCCACACTAATATTCTTGAAGGGAATATTTTTTTCTCTAGGTGTGCTGTACATCCGTTACACATCCTAAAGCAATTACATGAGAAAGAAGCCATAAAAAGGGCTCTGTGCCCAAAACCTCACCTGTGTTTTCCAGCTGTGTTAGGGAGCCTAAGAAAAGCCATTTCCTCTTCCCACAAACCATCTTTCTTTGAAGGCGGCTATGTGTGGAATAAAAGGTGTTTTTTCAGAGCCACTGCAGAGTATTTAAGGAAAGTATTAATAAGACAGGTCTCCTTCCCAGCCCAGCTGAAGAACCCTTCAAGAAAAGTCTGCTCTCCACCCTTCCCACACCACAGCCCTTCGAGGGAAGGTGAGGGGTTGTTTTCCTGGCACAAAAGCCATCTATGCAGAGGATCACAAAGGATGAGACACCTTTACACCCCTGGCCACGTTCCTGCTGGCACTGTCACTGCGGTTGGTGCACTCTTGCTTTCCTGATTGGTCTCACCTGGGGCAAAACTCTCTTCACTTCAGTGGCAGAAAGACAGAGACACGTTTGAGAGGGAGAAGAGTGGTGAGGATTTAATCACTGCTTTGTGAAGCACTGGAATGAGTAGGAAAAACTGATTTAATATCTGGAAAGTGATGGATTCCTCTCTCTTGTCTACCCACACACCCCATGGCTCTCAGCATAACATAGAAATGCTTTTTTGCCTAAAAGCAATAGGATCAGGCAAAATGGTGTTTGCATGTGGTGTTGATGAGGCAAAAAAATAAAATAGAAGACTCTGAACTAAAACTTTTGGGAAAGTGTGGCTTTGAGCTTGGATCTTGGAGTCATGAACATGTGCAGGCCTGACGGGATGTGAGGTGAAAATACACCTTGAGGCATTCCCTGGGGAGTTTGTTAACTGTTTATTGCTCTCTGTGATCTCCAGCACAAGATGGGTGGAGATACAGAAGGGCTTGATTTAAAAGAATAAAGAACATGAATGAGAATGTGCTTCAACAAGTCATTGACTTCTCCATTCAAAAGCTGCAGTGCTTGGAGTGCCAAAAGTTGGCAAGCTGCTCTCCTGAGGAGAGAGGGCCTGGAGGCTGTTGGAGGGGTGTAGGAAAGTCTTCTGAGAGGATGTGTCAGACTCAGCCCAGGATGAAAGAGAAGGTGTCTTGGGGAAGGGAAGGAAAAAGAAACTGCCCTCTTGCTGTTCAGCTTTTGCAAGGCTCCAGGGGGTCTGGTGGGATGCAGGGAAGCAGAACAGTGTGCAGAAAATACAACAAAAAAGAGGAGCCCATGAGGTGGGCAGTGCTCAGATGAAGGTGTTCTGGCTATTTCTCATTCCTGATTTATTAGGAAAGCGGGAAAACATGAGCAGGAGGCATTAGTCATGCTCTTCCAGGTAGTCCTCAAATACATTGGGTTACTGGAGAATTCACTAATAAAGAGATTGGTGGTGACTTATAAACAAAGAGCTTTCAGGGCAGGAAGTCCCAGTTGTTCAGTGCTAATAATTTATGGGGTTTGTGATTGTGTGTTTTAAATAGAACACTCTGAAAGAATGATGTGTCCTGAAAAGCTGTGCAATTCCCTCCTGTTGGACACTCTGTAGGCATCAAAAAAAATGAATGCTGCACAAGGAAAAATGAGTTGCCTGCCAGGCCTGCCAGCCACAAACCCTCAGCTTTTGTGAGTCCATGGGGAAACATTTCTAAAAGTGGTTTATGTATCCATTATCACCACTGTACACCTGGAGGGCTCTGTGGAACCACAGCGACCAGAGAGATGGGAAACAGCTTCGGAGCCTCTTGCAGGTGTCTCAGCGGTGAATGAGGAAAATCTGCTGAGCTCAAAATTTGCTGTGGAAAAGGGCAAAAGATAGTAGGTAAAATAGAAGTATTCAAAGGCTTTAGTACTTCTAATTCTTTCAATGAGGGTTTTAAAAGATCTTGCTGTAGTCAGATTTTTTTTTCTTCAGTATAAGAGGTTTGGACATGCCCTTGAAATCTCACTTTCATGCTCTGGGTGCTACTTTACACTCAGAAACCTGAGTCCACACACTCTGACTGCAATCCTCTGCAGGCAGGGTGTGGGGTGTAGGCTTGAAAACGCCTTCAATTATCTTCTGAAACCTGAGGACAAGTTGGAGCTTCAAAGCTTTATGTTTTATCACTTGTGTTATTGATGAATAGCACTAAGGAATGGTGCTAGGACAGGATAAGTCATGGAAAAGACTTGTTGCATCACTTGGTCCAGGTATATGCTCCCTTTGCTAACTCATCAAACTCCACAGTAAGAGTGGGGGGATTATTTAACTCTATGATCCCACAGGAAACCTTTTCCAGAATCTGGTGATCCCAGTGATTTCAACATTTCATCCAATTTACGGTCTAGATAAATCAATGGCAAACATGTATCCATGTCTTCTTATGAAGAAATTGTCCTGGTGCTCAAACAGTTCTTCATCCCAAATGTTTGTATCCAGCACACTTGCAAACAGCACCTGACTTCATGGAATCACAGAATATCCTGAGTTGGAGGAACCCCCAAGGACCATCCAGTCCAACCCCTGGCCCTGCCCAGCACACCCAACAATCCCCCCTGGCCCTGTCCCATTGCCCAAAGGCTCCTGCAGCTCTGGCAGCCTCGGGGCCGTGCCCACTGCCCTGGGGAGCCTGGGCAGTGCCCACCACCCTCTGGGGGAAGAGCCTTTGGCTGGGATCCCACCTAACCCTGCCCTGGCACAGCTCCAGCTGTTCCTTGGGTCCCTCTTCTGAGCTTTTGTTCTTCTACTTTCCCAAGGCAAAGCTTTAGCAAAAGCGTTCTGATAATATAGTCTTTTTTCTTTTAATTATCCTGATAACCTTTCTCCACCCCTACTTTGTGTCCCTTGGGAATTCATGCTGGGAACTGGAAGCAAGAATTGTACCTGCTGCTGCAAAGGAAAGCTAACCAAAGTTTTACAGTTTCATTAGTTCAACCCTTCCTGAGGGATCAGCAACAGACACACCTCTTTGGAAGTATTTTAAGACTGAAATTCCCTCTTCACAGCTGCATCATGTTATCATTCATAGCTACTCTTTGCTCAGAGGAAAAAGCTCTGCTGCTGTTAGGTGATGAATTCCTTACTTGCAGCAAAAAGTCAGTAGTTCCCAAATGTATGACCTTATGCTACTGAATTTCCTCCCTTTTCTGTTACTTATGGTCAGGAGATCCTACTGTAACAAGCTCTAACACTCTGAATTGATGTTGTTTCCCAGTCTTGTGTCATCAGCAAATTGTATTAGCACATGCTGACGTTCTGAGCCAAGGTTATGAGGAAAATTACTGAGTAAGATCAGCCTTGGAAAGAATCCTGGGGAAGGAGCCTCTGTTCTGACTCTTCTCTTCATTGCCTGGGGACTTCTAGTTTTGCCCATTCTCCTTCTCCAGGTAAACACAGATCTTGTCCTGCAGCCTTTTTGGAACCCAGAGAGGAAAAGTTTATCCCAGATTTGATATCTAGAAAATCAGGTATCAGGTTTGACACGAATCATCTGCCCTGCAGTGAAGCCATCTCACATCTTACCCCACCCATGCCTTCAGCTGCACTTTTGGTTTCCTCCTTTAAGACACATGCAGAAGGATTGCTTGCAAGAAGATGAGTCCAGCAGTCTTAGAGCTGGACTCAGGTGTGTTTGTACCTGGGAGGGAAGGTGGGGAACAGCCCAGGCAGCAGAGGCTCTGCCATGGGACTCACCCTGCAGCTGCACAAATGGCCTTTCCCCTGTCCTTTACAGAGGATTGAGTCATTCCTGGTTAATCAGACATCTCCATCCCTGGCTAGGTGGGCATGCTGGAAATTCCCACTGGAGCAGAGCCACAGCTTGAGCAGTGCTTGTGTGAAACTGCCTTGCTGGTGCCTGTAACACCACAAACTGCACCACTTCCCCCCTCATTGCCAAGAGCCTTCTAGAAAAACTTCAGGTAAGAGGTGACTTTTTTGTTTTTAAAAACAAGCAGAAATGAAACAATCAAGATGAATAACCACCAGTGACTTCCTTGAAGACACATTAAACAGGGAACCACTGCTTTTTTGTGTGGTATCCAGCACAGTGTTTTATTTCTGTACCAATTTCCACCACAAACAATGCATCAAGTGGGCAATCCGAAATTTACTTTCAGAATTCTTTTGACTGCAAAAATAAAAGCCAAACCTGGCCCCAAAGTTCACAGTAGTACAAAAGAAAGACAAACAAGCACGTTGCAAGCCTCCTTATCACACATGATTTTCTACTGCAGCATCTTTTACCACACCGGGGGCACCAGTCTCCTTCCAGAGGCACCACGCCCATGTCGGTGTTTGCTCCCATTTGTTTTGTGCTGCTGCAAAGACAGTTTTAGCCGTGCCCGGATGTGTTTTCCAGCGTGCAGACACACATAGATGGTTTGTCATTTCCTAAATTGCCGGCGTCACCTTGTTGCTCAGTGACAGCCTCAGGTCGCTTGGCTTGGCTGCGGGAGCAGATGCACAACACACCCCAGGGCACACATGTGAGTGCCCCCCTGGCCAGCCTGGCAGTGATCCAAGGGAGGTTTGGAGCTGAAGGGTCCTGCACATTGCCTCCCATCCCCACAGCACTACCCTGGACAGTGTGGTTGTAGCCCTCCTCCTGAGCAGGGGTGTCAGCTGGATGGTGGCTCTGCAGGCTTTGTGTTGGGTTATGACCAGGATAAACAGCCCCTGGGCATCCTCAGGGGTCTGCCATGAGGATGCCAGTGCTGTAGGTCATTCCTCTGCATGAGAAGCATCCTCATCACCTGGGTGCTTGCCCATCCCACCCTGCCCAGCTGGTGAAGCTGTGAACAATTTCACCCTTTACGAAGAAGAAATAATGTTAGGAAATGTTTAGTGAGTAAAAGTTGCCTTGGAATAGCTACTATGGAGAGGAAAATTTATTTACTATGAGGGTGGTGAGGCCCTGGCACAGGTTGTCCAAGGAAGTTGTGGATGCCTCATCCCTGGAAGTGTCCAAGGCCAGGCTGGATGGTGCTCTGAGCAACCTGGGCGGGTGGAAGATGTCCCTGCTGATGGCAAGGGGTTGGAACTGGATGATCTTTAAGGTCCCTTCCAACCCAAACCATTCCATGATTCTATGGAGAATGGAGAAAATTCCCTCTCTTCCATAATGAAGCGGTAGCCAAAAAGGCCCACTGAGGTACAAGTTTATCCATAGTAGAAATATATGATACAATTTGCTATCCCTGTTGGAGGCCCCACCCATGGCTATGCTGACAATCATTTTTGGTGCAGACAAGCACTGGCTGGGTCAAGAAGTCACGTGGCAGGCCAAGGCACACACCAACAAATCCATGGCACATAAACGTCCTCTTCTCCCACCCCCATCCCCAGGAGGTGGCACCAGCCCAGCCCCGGTGACTGGGGGCTGGAACACATTGCACAGCTGATGGGAGCCTTTGCCTTCCCAACCCCAAACTGATGATCACTAAAACAGCAAAGAGATGTGGTTTGCCATTTTCCAAGCAGCTGGCATCTCCTGGATGCCCAATGCCAGCAGCAAGTCACTGCTGGCCTGGCATGGTTGTGCCATGGAGATCTCTTTCCATGCAGTTCCATGCTTGACACCACTGCCAGCCTTCACCTCCCTGCTCACAAACCAAACACCTGCCAGAGCACTGCCACCTCTAATCAGTGTTCACTGGGAGATCAAACACACCCCCAGTCCAAGGAACTGAACCAAAGCCATTGGTTTCAGCTTAGCTTATTCCTGACTGCCCAGTGTTTGTGTCAGGTAAGAGAGATGGAACTGGCTTAAACCTTCATAACAGAGGACTTCACCCAGTGCTGTTGGATGTCTGGTAAGGAAAAAAGGCAGAAAAATACAAATGATAAAATCATAAGGTCTAGCTGGCCACATGGTGCAAGTCCAAAATAATTTCCAAAGACTCAAATAGGCCAGAAATGAAATAGGAAAAGCTGTTTATGTCAGTGCAACAGGAGTATCAACAATTACATTTTTGGAGAGGCAGAAAGGAAACACTCTGCTCCTGTAACTTATAATTTGCTAATTTTTGTAGCCCTGTCATAAACAGAAGCATTTAGTACGTAAAAGTCCTTTTATTATCTCTTCTGGACAAATAAAGTAGCATTTAAACTCATGGTAGGGATGCACCCTTTCCAAAGGAATACACCTATGGCCACACTAAGCATCTCCTGTCTCCATCACCAGGCTGTTTATGAGCATGTGGTGTATTATCTAATTAGGTTCTGGTGGCTGAAAAGAGAGATAATGGCTTTATTTAGTAGTTGATTCTGCACAGGGCCCAGCCCTGCCAGGGCAGCCACTGCTGTGGTTTGAGTGATGAGATGATGATGATGATGATGATGATGATGATAATGGTATTTGCCAAAGAAAGATGACAATCTGAGAGATCCCTCAAAATCCAAAATTCTGAAAGCAGACAGACTTTATCCCTGTTCTCTAAAGCAAGAATAATTACCAGATGGATGTTTTGTCTGTCAGGTGTTAACCTACTATTCCCAAACCTCTGAAATGAAATCCAGTGAGAAGGATCAACAGTACAGACTTTCCATACTCTCCTTACACCTGGAAACCCCATTCCCTGCAACTCCATGTCCTTGCACAGGGAGTGAGGTTGGAGTGAGATGTGCTGGGAATTATTTATCCCATTCTGCCTTGGGATTGTTGACCAAGTCAGCACCCAAGGAAGCTCACAGCTGTGACATGGGCAAGCTGAGGGACTTTGTACATGGAGGAACTTGTACTAAAAGATATACTGAGTATTCACAGCAACTTCTTTTAGAGTTCCTCTCTCCTTATTCCTGGTGTCATCCTAAATCTGATAGGGGCAACGTCTGCCAAACAAACCATGGGATTTACAGCAGTATTTGGAGGCATCCTTTGCCTACTGATGCTCCTGAGTGAGTGCAGGCTTAACTCCAAAAGCGAAGTGCAAGACTGATCCTAAAAATTTACCTTCCATACTAGGGGAGAACATGGAGACTGAATTTGGTTTGCATGCACACAGGTAATCCGTACTTCAAAAATGCTTAAGTCAAGCATTGAGAAAACATCCTAAAAGATGTCAAGAAGCAGGAACAGTAGCAGTGTTATCAGTCAGACATTAGATGACATAATCTGAAGCCATTGCACAAGGTATAAAATGAGAGATAGCACTTAAGCAGTTACAAGACTACTAAGAAATGATAATGCAGCCAGTTTCCCAAGCTTGCTGACTCCCTGACTATCAGTTTTACCCACACCTAGCACAGATTTAGTGCCTGTTGCTCACTCACCTGATCCCTTTCTGGGGGTGGAGGATCCTCCTGCTATATTTTCTAGCTGCTTGCCAGGGCTCAGCACAGAGCAGTGAGTTAAATCAGTGCCCAAATTAACCTGCCATTGATGCACTGCAGGTGCCACCATTCCAGACCCAAGTGAAAGGAGCTCCTGGGGGTTTGCCCTTTGGTGAGGTGAGATCAGAACTGGTGTTTCTGAAATGTGGGTATCTAGATATGGAGTTCTGTGGGCAATATTCCATCAAGTAAGTTATTTAAACACTTATTCACTGAAGGAGAGTGTGGGAGGGATATCCCTGCTTTTGATTCTGACCTGTTGGAAGGTTTTGTGGGTTATAGTTGGGTTTTCTTTCAAGTCTGAGCATAGACCTTATCACTGGGCCCACTGAACCTGAGCCTGTTGAATACTTGTTTTTCTGAGAAACAAATTATTTGCTTTGCTTTGGACAAGTTCCAGTATTCACCTTGCATTGCTGCTGAAGTACATTATCCATGGGACAAATTCAAACTGAAAGAGGGTGGATTTACATTAGAAATTAGGAATGAATTCTTCCCTGTGAGGGGAGGGCAGGCCTGGCACAGGTTACCCAGAGAAGCTGTGGCTGCCCCATCCCTGGAAGTGTCCCAGGCCAGGTTGAACAGGGCTTGAAGCAACCTGGGCTGGTGGGAGGTGTCCCTGCCCATGGCAGGGGGTTGGCACTGGGTGGGCTTTAAGGTCCCTTCCAACCAAACCCCTTCATGATTCTATGAATTTCTTCTTTGGAAAAGCATAATGCATTTATTCATAATTGATAGGTGGAAAGAATCAATCAAGCATATTTTTGATGTATAGTTATCCTATTGCAAAGTGGTGACTGTAGTAGGTTTCATTATCTGGCTGAGAAGTCCTAAAAAAAATAATACTGCAGAAAACAAGTCTGACTTGAACATCTGGAGGACGAGAAGCAGGAAAACAAATGAAAGGCCCTGCTGTATTGTGTGCCAGAGGATTGCAATCCAGAAAGAGATGCAAATGACTAAGGCTGAGCAATCTACTTTCTGTAAGCAATCAGCGTGACGGACTTAACCCCTTTTCTTGTTTGCAAATTGTCCTGGAGTAAGTGCTGCTGCTTACAGATGTGTTTGCTATTTGCATACACTTTGTGAATAAACTTCTGCTCGTGGGTTAGTCATGTGCTGTTCAGCGTGACTGTTGCCTGAGTGGGGCTGTTTGCAGGGGCTGATTCATCAGACCTGCCAGGGAGCTGGAAGGAAACTGCTGTGAGCATCTCTAGAAATATGTGTATGAATGCATATTCACAAATGGTGAGCGTGTTTGGGATGCTTTTCATCTCCTTGCAAACAGTCTCCTTTCCAAAGAAAACTTGGGACCAAAAAGCTCTTTGGAGTCAGCAGCTTTTGGAGTGGCAATGATAGAGGAAAACTTCTGGAAAGCAATTACTTGTCTGTATATCTCTAATAATGTGTTTTATCTCAAGCAAAGTGGCCAGCCAAGGGTAGGAAGGCTGTGTGTGACAGTGGGTTAAACAAGCTCCTGAACCTCAGTCACAGGGTGCTTCCCTGTGGGATCCATCAATTTTATGACTGCTGCTGAGTGTCCTGGCACGGTCTGGGTCCCCTGAGGGATCTCTGCCCTCAGGTTTGTTTGTGAGTGAGGGCAGAGGATGCAGCATTGCTTGGGGCTAGGTGGGTTTGGTGCATCTGTAAGAGCAGGGTAGATGTGGAAGGTTCTGGGTTGGATGGTTATCAGGTTTGGTCACAGGACAATTAGTGCTTCAGCATGAGTGCACTGGGTATCCTCACTGCTCCAGGTCAAATTATCTTTTGGTTTGCACTTGGAAAAGGCCCTTTGTCCACACATTGTGTCCTCAGAAAAGACCCTCCACCCTCTACAAAACCTCAACCACGATGTGAAATGAAAGGCACTGCCCTGTCCCAGCCTGGCAAGACTAAGACTGAGCTACTGGTGAGCACAGAGCCGGAGATTTTGCTATTTGAGTGCAAAAGAGGGACAAAAAATGACATTTTCCTTCTTCTTCTCTTGCAGAACCCAGGGGGTCATGCCTTTGTCCTGGCAGAAAGACCTCTGGCCTTGCAGGGCAACAGTTGGGGAAACTGTGGGGTGCAGGTACCCCGTGTGCCAACTCTGCCTATGCAAAGAGGGGGGAAATGTGTGCAGGGCTGATCTCCCCATGTTGAACCAGTTGATTATGTTGTTTTGGGTGCCAAAGGTGGCCCCTGGGCTGGAGCAACACCGAGCAACCACCCTGGCCAGGGCCAGAGTCCCTCTGCACCTCACAAGTGCAAAGGCAGAGGCAGTTCCAATCCTCCTGGAGATGGGATGTAACCAGGACTCCCAGACAAGTTCAATGATCACTTAAAAAAATATATCCTTTATACCAAATGCAAACTGTGTTTCAGGTGCCTTCCTTCTGAATTTTCATTAAGAAAACATAATCAGTTGAGCTTGAGGGTGCCTTTTTGAGACAAAGGAAAAAGGGAAGAAGCAGCTGAGGAAAAGACTTTCTGCTTCAATTTTAAAGCACGAGAAGGCATGAAAAGCAAAGACATGGTAGGGGCTTTGTCCCAGCCCCCAGCAGCCCCCTTATCTTCCTTTTTCTGCTGACTTCCTGCTCTGGATGCCTTGGCAGCTCATAGGACAGTGTCTAAACTTCGCAAACGTGAAGGAATTCAAATGGACCTCTGGACGTCATCGCGTTTTCCAAGTTGGCCATAAATCACGGTTTGTTATGGTTATTCTCTTGTGAGGCAGAACATGTGCAAGGAGATAAGAGCCTGGAGGAAGGAGAGGCAGAGGGTACCTCAGGAGAAAAGAAACACTGGTAGGAAAGACCCAATAAGAACTGTTTTGACAGTCTCAATGGAGCTGAAGGGCCACTGAGCAGCTGGAGTGAGTTCTCATTGTTGCGGGAACATGGCCCCACCTAATTTGAAGTGAGTTTTCTTTGGAGCTGGAAGGGAGCTCTTTCCCTTGCCATTGAGATTTTGTGCCACTGAAAGTGGGATTTTCCCGGTGAGGCAGTATTTTCCAACCACAGCAATACAGTGATTCATCAGCCAGATCCTCCAGTGATATAAATAGACACAACCTCCACCAGCCCCAGTGGTCTTGCACTGACTTACATCAGCCCAAGGCACTCGGGGTGGAAAGTTCCCATCAGTTTGTCCAATCATTATCCCAGCCACTGCCAGCTGCTGTCTTGCTGTACATCAGTCCTGGCTGGAGTTAGAAAGATATAAAGAACTATTCCAAACAAACTGGAACACTCACTTTTTCTTAGTCAATGGAAGGTATATGTTAGTTTTCTCTCAGGAAGCTTTCTTTTATCTTCCATCACATTTCTTAACTTGCTTTGCTCTTTATTTGACCTCATTTTTCATGGAATCCTAGACTGGTTTGGGTTGAAAGGGACCTTAAAGACCATCCAGTTCCACCCCCTGCCATGGGCAGGGACACCTCCCACCAGCGCAGGCTGCTCCAAGCCCCGTCCAACCTGGCCTTGGACACTTCCAGGGATGGGGCAGCCACAATTTCTCTGCCCAACCTGTGCCAGGGCCTGCCCACCCTCACAGCCAAGAGCTCCTTCCCAATATCCAATCTATCCCTACTGTCTTTCAGTTTGAAGCCATTCCCCTTGGACTATCACTCCATGCTCCTGTAAATTTTTCTTGATTGCTGGTGATATCTGGATGTTTGGGGTGTGGGATGTTTTACTTGTTCTCCACAACAAAATTGGGCATGCAGGGAATCCACTAGAGAGTTGCTAAACTCTGGATTTTAGCAGTGGATTTACGGCTTTTAAATATTAATGATTTTAACTGGGGAGGTGGCCTCTTGGCTGGTGGGAGGTTAACCTGAAGAGCAGCCCCAGACAAGGAGGTAATTATATTTATTCCTTGGCTACATTGTGTGGAATGCAGATGAGAGTTAAGTGGCTGTAATTACCTGTCCAACATGTCATTCCTATTTTCCAACAACAGGAGCAAGGTCAGCCAAGCCTGGACCTGTTGCCTTGGCTGTCCTCGGGTTTCCAAGCACCTTCCACCCTTTCTCTTGCCCAGCATATTTCATAAGAATAACACCCAACCACTGTGTTAAATGCTCCTAAGAGGTGTTTTTACTTGCCCTGGTGTGCTGTTATTTGCTCCGTTACGATGCCACATCAGGGACTGCTTAGAAATCTTTGTTATTTTCAGACCTATTCAGTGAGGAATTTTTTGCATCTCTGTTATACTTAGAAAAGGAGGGATACCTATAATTTGGCTGAACTTACTTTTTCCTTGTGAATGATGGCTTCAATAACCTCTCTGACTTCCAGAAATAAAATACAGTGAGGCCTGTTCTCTTTATGTTTGGAGACACACACACAAAAAAAAAAAAAAAAAAAAAAAAGAAAAAAAAAGAGAAGGAGAGGAAAAAATAAAAATAGGGAGATCCTAGAATTATCATCAGGAATCTGGATGTGGGGAGAGTGGGCAAACCTGCTATTCCAACTATAGCCAGCCTGTGATTAGGATCAAGGATCCATATGAAGAAGGGGGTGGTTATATGGGGTCTCACAGAGCAGCTCCCATCAACTCAATAATCTTATTTTTGCCTGCCAAAACCTTCCTGTGAAAACAGAATCAGTGGGGACGCCACTTTAAAGGGGAGGAAGAGGAGGAGGAAGAACAGTTCACTAGGTGGCAGTCTGCCCTCTGACTGCCCACGGGAACATCTGCCAGCAGGGCTGGAAAGGGGTGGTCATTCTGGGATCCACAGCATAGCTGGACTTGTTGCTGGGAGCTCAGGCAAGTGACTGAGTGCATAGGAGCCTCTGCTCCCTCCAGCACCTCCCAGCCCATCTCCAGACCTCAGATTTTTGGGAGAAAGCTCAAAATGATGACCAGAATATTCCTGCAGGGTTAATCAACCAAATTAGCAGATTAGTATTAAGGTTTAGAAAACTCCAGATTCGAGCTGTGGGTCATGTGTTTTTTTTGGTATTCCTCTTGATTTCTGGAGCTGGCAGAACTGATAACACCAATCCTTCCCTCAGTCCAACCAGTTACACTGTTGCTTCCAAATTTCTGGTTGCCTAAACTCCTGGTATTTTGGACCCTGGCTCTGCACTGCTGTGCTGTTTAAAGACTGTCAGGCCTGATTCTCATTTACACTCTGGCAGCACAAACCTTCACACCCACGTGAGGGTCCTTTTCTCCATCCAGAGCACTGGAAGGAGGATTTGGATCCAGGAGCGCTGGAAGGAGGATTTGGATCCAGCACGGATCCCCATCGCACGGGGCTGCCTGTTGTGCAATGTCTCTGGTTCTGAGTCAGGTCTGTGATCCTGCTGGAGTTAAAACCAGGTGGGATTTGTTTTTGCAGTTGGTAGAGCCTTGGGCCTGCCTGACTGTTCCCATCTGCCACGGGAATCCCACTGATGGGAGAAGGGCTCAGGTGTTCTGGCTGAGGGCACTACAGGCAGGTTTTTTGGAACTGCTGGGGAACTTCAACGTGTTTCATAGGATCATATGTCTACAGCTCTCTCTCCATCCTAATGGCATGGCAGCAGTCTGTCCCTGAGTTCCAAGGGAACATAGGATTGATTTATCCAGTTGTGCCATGGGCAACTCTCGTGCTTCCAACTCTTGTTCCGTGCCCGTGGTTGGTGATGAGCGCCCGCATCCAACGTAAAATTAGTAGGTGTGTCTTGTAAACAAAAAATAATAATCCTGTGAGTCAGTGTTTAAAATTTTCCCTTCTGTGTGTGAAGTGCTCATTAATCTGGAATTTTAAGTGAGGGGAAGGGTGGCCTGGAGGTGGTTTGTGCTCACCTGGTCCTTCCTCCAGCAGCCGGCGACAGAGCCAGCAATGGCACTTCTGGTGTCCCATCTGCCACACACTGGCTGGTCTCTGTGGCTCCTTCAGTGCCAGCTCTCCAAGGGGGCTCTGGTAGGGTCAACTGTGATCTTAACAACAACAACAACAATGAATAATTGTTAATTTTTAGGGCTGCTGTTGATGTCTTAAGGTGGTACTTTCCCTCCCGGAATGCAAGGCTGACAATAAATGGTTTTGTTGGGGCATTTTTTCTGGTTGTTTTTGCCCATCTTGGTTTTTAAGTGTGTTTGGAGAAACACCACAGTTTCACAGTAGGCATGTTTTCACAGATATTGTCATCCCATTTAGGCTTACAAGGGGCTTCAAATACTTCTCTGTTTTTGGGGATGCTCTTTCCCCAAGCCAAGACTGACACAGGTATATTTAACCCTTATTCTGTGATTCCCTGAAAGAAGGTGCTGTGTCTACTTGGATATTTAGGGGGTAAATCATACAGGGAGCAGGGAGGATCTTCCCACTCTCTCCAACTCCCTGACAGGAGGATGGAGCCGAGGGAATGTTGGGCTCTGCTCCCATGGAACAAGGGACATGATAAGAGGAAACTTCTCCTCAAGTTGTGCCAGAGGAGGCTCAGGTGGACATCAGGAGGAATTTCTGCCAGGAAAGGATGGTCAGGGATTGGAAGGGGCTGCCCAGGGAGGTGGTGGAAGCCTCACCCCTGGAGGTGCCCAAGGAAGGACTGGCCATGGCACTCAGTGCTCTGGGCTGGGGACAAGGTGGGCATTGGGCACAGGGTGGACCTGGTGGTCTTGGAGCTCTTTTCCAGCATAAATATTTCTATGATCGTTTTTATTTACAGGTTAATAGCTACAGCAGGTCAGTATCTAATTGAGGGGAGAATCCCTCCTGTAACCCTGAGAAAGGGATGTCACACTCAGTTCTCCAGAAAAGGATCTGGCAGACAACATGGCAACGCCTTCTTGTCCAGAAGACCCAGAATCAACTGGGTTGGAAAAGACCTCTGAGATCACCAAGTCCAACCTTTGGCCTAACAGCACCTTGTCTACTGACCATGGACTGAGTGCCGCATCCAGTCTTTTCTTAAACAGAGAGAGTGCTCAGGGATTGGAATGGGCTGCCCAGAGAGGGGGTGGATTCCCCATCCCTGGAGGTTTTTCAAGTGAGCTTGGCCGTGGCACTGAGTGCCATGATCTGGTGACGGGACTGGAGTTGGCCCAAGGGTTGGACTTGATGATCTTGGAGGTCTTTTCCAACCCAATCCATTCTATGATTCTAAACACCTCCAGGGATGGTGACTCCACCACCTCCATGAGAAGCCCATTCCAATGTCCAGTCTCTCTCTCTGTAAAGAACTTCTTCCTAATGTCCAACCTAAACCTTCCCTGGCACAGCTTAACACTGTGCCCTCTTGTCCTACTGCTGGTTACCTGGGAGAGGAAACCAACCCCCCCCAGGTCACAAGCTCCTTTCAGAGAGTTGTGGAGTTTCTGATGTGTTAGACCTGAAATGCTGGAATCATCCCCACGTGTTTTAGGCTTGTTGTCAGCTGGGAGCCTCTGCAGCGTGGCAAGGTCTCTGCCTCTCCTCTCTCCACATCTGCACCGCATGACATTAATGGCAAAAGCAGCTTTCTTTTGCAACTCCATCCAAAAACTGCAAGCATCAGCTCTTCACATCTAATGAGAACTGAAGTGGGGGAGAATGTTTCTCCTACAGTGCCCCGTGACAAGTCAGCTGCCTCTTGATCCCTGGAGTGATACTCCTTGTGAGACCTCACATAGAAAAAATAGAGAGATTTGAAAATACTGTTGCTCTTGCTTATTTATCTTGCAGCAAATTCAAGGTATTAAATCATTGCCCTGCTAAAACCTTGTCTTTCTCCAAGATCACTTCCTCTGAAGTCAACTCCAGCAATTAAAATGGCTACTAAATCTTTGGTTGTCATTACAACACTTTTTATTTTTTTGGTTTTATTTTTTTTAAACACCAGAACACTCCAGTGTTCGTTTTAGTGCCATAAACATATTAAGTAATTGAATATTTATCTGAACAGAATGAGAAATGTGAAATTTATTTTTAAGACTTGAGCTTTAAAATAAACAAGATGCTTTTAAACATAACTCCATTTGGGATAATGAGATGTTTTCATGGACATAATGGCTATTTTCAGTATGTTTTCCTGAGGCTTTTCTTCTGAAATGTGATATTTTATATCTAAATTGGAGTAGCACACAATATTTGTGCATTGAGAGAGGTCAGCTCTTTTTGAGAGTAAATATTTGTATATATGTGGGTGTATGTGATATGTCTCATGCAAGAACTGTGTGTAACAGTGGGACTTAATTCAGTTTAATAATCAAGCTGTAAAAATTTAACAGATTGACCAAACTCATAGTTTGGTTTCCTAGTATAAAAGGCATTACTTAAGAATATTTCCCTATTAAATGTTCTTTATGTAAATATGTGTATACACCTCAGGGAACATTAGCTTGTCATGGATCTGTCACCAAAGTGCTGTCATCCCTGTTCTTAGCTGAGGAAAAATTCTGTGCTCTTCCATGAAAGTAATAAAACAAACAGA
This sequence comes from Sakesphorus luctuosus, assembly GCA_013396695.1. Lineage (NCBI taxonomy): Eukaryota > Metazoa > Chordata > Aves > Passeriformes > Thamnophilidae > Sakesphorus > Sakesphorus luctuosus. The sequence continues at coordinate 56,978 of VWZD01011096.1, forward strand.
CATCAGGATTTTCATGCTGTTTTGTGGCACTTTCTGCTTAACACAGACCTCTGGACTGACCTTCTGCACTGGTGGAAGGAGCAGCAACCAGCAGAACCACCTGGTGTGTTAACGCAAGGGCACCAAGGGCTGTCTGTGATCTCTGGCTGGCAAGAGCTGTACAACATTTCTGTTTTCCATAGGCATGGAACGTGTTCTGCCATGCATGTTTCTGTGCTGAATCATCCCTGACACACCTACACAGAGCTGTGATTTGCCTCCAATAAGTCCTGATGCCTGAAATAGATGTGAGCAGACATGAGCAGCAGTGCTTGGCAAAGGAGAGGGAGGCATTTTATGTTTTGTTTTATATATAGTGTGAGCTGCAAAGTAGCCCATGCTGGACAAGAGATTTCAGTTCTTGTTTTCCAAGAACTAATGAGATTTTTTCCCCCTTGTGAGTGACCTGCAGAGAGGTCAGGGCAGTGCTTCCCCATCCTCCATGCTCTGATATACAGGACTTGCAGTGGAGTGAGAAGGAATGAAAAGAGTAGGGGGAAGGTGTCTTGGAGTGAGGGAAGCACAGGAAGGTATGGGAGGGAGGGAGATGAGGTGACTTTATTCACACGAGTCAAAAATCAAAGTTGAGGCCTGGCATTTGTCACTGCTACCAAGAAAAAATTGAGAGTGCTGGTGGGTGAGAGGCTGAACATGCCCCAGCCATGGGCATTGGCAGCCCGGAACCCCCTGTGCTCTTGGCTGGTCCCACAGTGTGGGCAACATGGCAGGGGGGGATTCTGCCCCTCTGCCCCCCAGGTGAGACCCACCTGCAGAGCTGCTCCAGCCCTGGGAGCAGCACAGGAAGGACATGGAGCTGCTGGAGAGGCCAGAGGAGGCCTCGGGATGGGCAGAGGATGGAGCAGCTCTGCTGGGAGGAAAGGCTGGCACAGCTGGGATTGGCCAGCCTGGAGAAGAGAAGCTTTGGGTGACCTCACTGTGGCCTTCCAGGACCTAAAGGAATCAAGAGGAAAGATGGAGAGAGATTATTTCCAAGGGTCTGGAGTGACAGGACAAGGAGAAATGACCTTATAGCTGGGTTAGTTTAGATATTATGAAAGCATTCTTCCATATGAGGGTGGGCAGGCCCTGGCACAGGTTGGGCAGAGAAGCTGTGGCTGCTCCATTCCTGGAAGTGCCCAAGGCCAGGTTGGACAGGACTTGGAACGAGCTGGTCTGGTGCAAAATGTCCCTGGCCATGGCAGGGGGCTTGGAACCAGATGATCTTTAAGGTCACTTCCAAACCAAACCATTCTATTGGTTCTGTATGTCTTTTTGGAGGGCACTCCTGCTCCTTTATATAAAGACCTGTCCTGTCTGGGACATTCCATGCTGCAGGATTCCCAACAGCACCATGCCGGGGCAGCAGATCATCACTGGAGATGAGTGGCCTGGTCCATTGCCCCATATTAAATAAATATCTGTCACACTGGGCTTTACCTCTTGCGTGCTGCCCGTGGCCTTGCCCAGTTACAGCTGCTGGGTAAGGGAATTTTTGTTTTGGTAGGGCCTGTCTCGTCCCCGCCCTCTTGCTAACCCACTTATGGGCAGAGCTTCCCACTTGGAAACCAGCCTGTCCTATTAACCTTTGCAAGCAAGGTGATGATTTCCAGTGGTGGAGTATTTGGGAGCCGCTCCCAGGGGATAGCAATGCCTGCTGCTTAAGAGGACATCTCTCTTGGGCACTTTTACAACTCAATGCAGGCAGGGAGAGGACAATCCAGCTTGAACACAAGGAGCATCTAATGTCACCTGCACTGGCCTCCTGCAGTAGTAGAGAACTTGTTTTACTCCCGGCCAAGTATCTTGATCTCCACTGGAATTGCCACACATGTTCAGGTCCAAGATACTCACATCTCTGACTTTCCAGTTTAGTGATGCAGTTATGGATATAATTCCCTTGCAAACCTTCCCATTTGTGAAATCACCCCTTGGAGCGTGAAAGTTCCATTCGGTCCCTAAAGTCACTCCTTAGATCTGTGCCAAAAATCACACCAGCTCCCCATTGCTCAGGAAAATCTGCAGTTCGATTGGAGCAGGGCAGGCTGGTGGTTATGGAATTGTGTGAGCACAGTGGAAGTGGAGCAGGGGTTTTTCTCCCCTTGTCTTTCCTTGGAGATGAAAGAGAAGCAGCAGAAGTGGATTGACTCCATTATGTTGCTTGTAGGTGTGTGTACCTGGTATTTGTTTGTGTCGGTGTCTGTGTATAACTGGGCAGATAAAATGAAAGAATTCAGGACATATCTGACATGACCACACACTTTCAGAACACAAGATAAACAGTAGATGATTGTGTGTTTAAAGCATTTTCCTTGATAACAGATTGAATAACTTACCAGTAATGACAGGGAATGATGGAACGGTCAACGAACCTCATTGCACGACAATTGCACCACACCAACTGCATCAGTGATGTTTGGGCTATTCTGCTTGTTTGTCTTGGATATATTTTTTTGGCAACCATCTGTTGCTTTTACACAAAGCAGATCCAGTGGAGAACACCCCTGGGGAAATATGGAATGGAATATGCGTGTGTAAAAGTGGCACGTGGGAAATGCGAGAATTTATTTGGGGTTTGCTTGAAGGGGATACACTGAACTGGAGAATGTGGACAGGCACATCTGGCAGAAATGGACCCAGGAGCATGATTATCCTCCCTGATCCCAGCAACACGTTTGTTGACCAGGAAACATAGAATTATAGAATCATTAATGTTGGAAAAGGCCTCCAAGATCACCAGGTCAAACCTTTGACCACCACCTTGTCTCCCATTCCAGAGCACTGAGTGCCACGTCCAGTCGTATCTTGAACACCCCCAGGGATGGCAACCCCACCACCTCCATGGGAAGCCTGTTCCAATGCTTGACAACCATTTCAGTGAAGAAATTCCTCCTGATGTCCAACCCAAACTCCCCCTGGCACAGCTTGAGGCTGTTTCCTCTTGTCCTGTCATGTGTTACCTGTGAGAAGAGGCCAACCCCCACCCTCCCCCACAGGACAGTGTTGCTGGGCCATTGCTCCAGCTTTATTTGCCATGGCTCAAACACAGAGCACCTTGAGTCCATCCATCTGGTGCTGTCAGCTTAGTGAGATGACGTCAAGCTGTGTGAGCTCATGGGTTCAACACCTCCTGCTTGCTGGAGCTGATAGAAAATCACTGGCTTTGTCTAAATTACAGCCTGGCCCTTGGTTGGGTGTCAGGGAGTCAGGTCACTGTGTGGGTGCCGCTGTGTGACCTGGGTCAGAGCCTCCTGCACCCTGCAGAGCTCGGGGATGTGCCTCTGGGCTCCTTCCTGCTGGCCAAGCTCCAGGATGGAACCTCAGTGACCCAGTTTTCGAGGGGTTTCCTCTTGATGGACACTGAATGAGCAAGCCTGGCCTCCAGATGTCACTGGGGAAAGGTCTTAACAGGCAGGTCAAACTTGCCAACTACCCACTCCTCACTGAAGAACAAGATTTATGGTGTATCAAACACGTGCAGGACTACTTTTGTTCATGGTTTGTTTGTTTCCACTTAACTCTTAATTTCCTTCTTTCAGGTTTCTCTATCTTTGGAAGTGTCCTGTTTCAGCTCCAAGCTATCTCAGCAGTGGAATCAGAATATCCCAGCTTTTCTTGAGTGTCCCTACTGGGCTTCCCAAATGCTGCCCAGAGACACTTCTCCCCCATCCCTGAAAGACAGAGTCCTTGAGCAGAGTGAGAAGGTCAGCAGGCAGAGTCAGGTTTTGCCCAGGCCCCCTGTTGCCATCATGGGGAGTAATGCCATGCACAGGATAAGAACAAGACCCTTTCCTCACTCCATGGCCATGTAGGGGTCCTCCCACTGCCCCCTCTATTCCCTATTCCCTGGTTGTCACTCATCACAGGCTGGACTGTGGCATTTATCAGCTTATCAGTGATTTTCCGCAGGATCCTCGTGGAAAATCACTGTTAATGGCAGTGCAACAAGCAGGTAATTTTACTGTACAGGCACCACACAAACTCATTTTACCATCTGTTTACAGTCATCGAGTGTGAGAGGGAGAATTTAAATGGAAGGGATTTTTAACAGGGGAAAAAGTTTCTGTGGCTTTAAAAGCTGAGATTGCAGATAAAGAAGGGAGAGGAACCCCAAGGCTGCAGAAGATGAGCAAGTGCATTGAGAAACACGAGTGTGAGAGCAGGTCTGAGCTCCTTTTATTGCTTCTTCCCTATTTTGGATTACACTGTGTCCTTGGCCCATCCCACATGGGATTTCAGAGTGAGTGTGTTTTGTTACTGATATGTTTAAAATGTGAAGGGCTCCATTCAGTCCAACTGCACAAGTTGTTTGCTCCCCCACCAAAAGTTACTATTCCCATAGCAGAAAAGCACGTGGGTTTATGACTCATCCATTCAAGCTTATGTATTAAAGAATAAGCTGGACTTTGAGCTGTGGCAGCTGAGAGGCAGCACGTGTTTGCCTCTGCCAGCTCTGCTCCAGGAATGCCAACCTGGGGTGTGCCAGTAACCAACCTGGCCATACACACTGTGACAGGTGGGCTAAGGGAAAAGCCTCCCCCTCAGCAGGAGGTGTGGAAAGTCTCTTGGCTTACCATGGAAAAAATCATTGTGTTAGGTTTAAAAAAGAGCAGTCAGTAACTGGGAGATTTGAAGGTGTCCAACAGAGTTCATGCTGACCTGTTGTTCATTTTGGGTGTGAAAACCTTGCTGAGACTGGATGGACAGAATGTCAGTGGAGAGCAAGTGTGGTGAGGAGCACTGTCCTGGTCCAGGTTTAATTAATCAACATTCCTGAAGAGGAGAGTCCCATCTTGATGTTTATCATAGAATCATGGGATGGTCTGGGTTGGAAGGGACCTTAAAGAACATCTTGTTCCACCTCATGGGCAGGGACACCTTCCACTAGCCCAGGGTGCTCCAAGTCCCATCCAACCTGGCCTTGGACACTTCCAGGGATGGGGCAACCACAGCTTCTCTGGGCAACATATTTGGATCTTTTATGGCTTCTTTCACAACTTCTTTCATGGCCATGCAGGCATATTTGTTTCTGGCACATCCATCTTCACCCACAGCACATTCAGCTGTTTCACTGTGGCTTACAAAGCGTGGGCTTTTCAAACATGCATTTCTATTTTTTTCCTCTGCAGACCTTTTGTTGTGGCTTGGGTGTTTCCCATGGGCCTGTTGCATGTGGCGAGTGTAGCAACAATAACCTTCATTGCTGTGGATTTGCTGATGGTTTAGGGTTAATTTGGCCTGGAAAGTGGTTGCAAAATCAAGCAGGGCAGGAATTTATAAGGCAGCAGTGCTTTTGCTTCAGTGTGGCTCATGGACATGCCAGGGTAACATGCCCATGCATACAGGTTTAATCTGAATTAAAGCTACAATGGCAATGAAGAAGAAGGAGCCTGAAATGTAACTGTTTAAGATAAAAAGATTGAACTTGAGTGTTTTAACCAGTTTTTTTTTATCTTCCTCTCTACTCCAAGCCAAATAAACTCGGGCTATCCATCTGCATTCTGGTCATGCCTATTCTCTTCGCAAACAAACACCGAGGCTCTCGAGGCACCATTTTTCCATGAGGCACTGTTTTTCCATGAAGCACATGGAACGTGGTGGAGTTTGCTGTTGTGGTCTAGAAATCAGACTGGCAAGAAGCGGGGAAAGGTCAATGCCGTGATGCTTTTCTTTGCCTACCTCTTTGCTCTTTGTAAGCAAAAAACAAAAAGTGCTACAACCGCTGAGGTTGACGGTGTTTGCCCCGATGACTTGTTGCCATGTGATGCATTTTGAGCCAGAATTCACTTCTGCCTGGCAGCTGGGGTTTAATGGTTCAGGATGGTGTTTTCTTCCTCAGTTGTGTCTGAGACAGATGTTGGCTAAGGATGATTCCTTCCATACACATCTGCACTGCTGTGTGTCAGACACGAGATCTGCTGGGCTCGTGGTGAGCTCTTCTGGCATCGGATTTTCTGTGTGCAGATCATTGCCAGGGATTTCAGCAAGAATGAGGACTCCACACTTTGACAGTTCCTCACTGCTCGCACATATGGTTCCAAAATCATCCTTGCAGATTATTTTCCTCCTTTGACAAAGCCAAGTGTCTTTGCACTACGGTACTGTTACACTTTCAGAGGGACATTGTTTTAAAAATAAATCTCAATGTTCTTTATTCACTAGAGAGATTTGAAAATAAACTGAAGTTTCTCCCTGAGTTTCATTTAGCGGGAATTTACTCCCTAGCCCAGCAGCAGTGAGGACAAGCATTATCATAAAATCATGTTTATTAGTAAACTCAATGACCTGCACTGGCAAGAATCCCAGTCCAAAGTCCCACCCTGTTGCTCAGCAGTAGGTGCAACCAGCAAGTGACGTTAGTTTTGTAGTCTGAGGCTTAAAAAAATCCCACCCAAACCAAACCAACATGTAATAATTTGCAGATGTTGGCAACTGGCAATGATGCATGAGTTGAAGCTCTCTTTGGGTGCCAAACCACAAATATATATCATTTTTTTTTATAGTCTGCCATTCCTGGAACTGAAAGAGGCTTCAAAACAATCAATATGTAAACATGAAAACAGAGCACTCCCTTCTGAGCATCACCAGCCCTGCTACTGCTCTGAGCTGTCTGCCTGACACAGAGGGCTTTTTCTTAGGATCTGTGTCCTTCATAGTTGCTTTTTGTCCTGTTTTTTAGAGGTCCAGGGCTGCAGGGCCAGTGCAGCTCCTACAAGAAGAGGGGAGGTGTTCACACTTTCTGGCATTTTTAAGTTGCTGGCCAGTGTTGATGGTTTCACACTGAAACCAGGAAGGGCTTATATATGATTTACTGCTGGATTTCCTTATGTGCTTTCTACTTAACAGTGCCATGTCCAAGGGCTTTGAAAACTGGAGTTTTCTCTTTATCTCCTGAACTCCTTATCCTAAGAGTGCTCCTTTCTCTCCACTGACCTCCACGGCTATTTTACTTCTAAACCAAAGGGGCCACCTTAGAAGATGAGTTTTCCTTTCACTTGAGGGTCATGCAGCATGGAACTTACTTTGAGAGCTAATTTTGGTGTCTTTTTAACAGCTTTGCTCACTGGGAAGCGAGCTGATATCTTCCCCCTGCCAAGTTGTGGTCAAGTGCAAACAATTTGCAGCCACTTGCTATCAAAGTCAACTTTCTGGTACAGTCTGCTGTGACTTTGGGATGTTTAATGTTAGATTGTTTCTGGGACACCAGTCAGAAACTGGGAGACCACTGGACTAGGTCTTACACAACTAGATGTTGGAGAGAGAGGCTCCTTCCCAAAGAACCTGTGATACAAGTGCAGGACAGCAGCTGGTGTGTGAAGGAGATGAGGAGACAACAAGGAAGCAAGAGGACACTGCTGGTCAGGAGAGCATTTGGTGTCCTCAGCACACCAAGCATGCATTGCTGTAATCATCTCTGCAGCTATTTGTTGTAGCTTTGCTGACAGAGATGGAATGTTTAAGCAGAGGGCAGTGAAGTTCCTGGGAGTTTCTTTGTTGTTTCTGGAAATCTGCCCTGGAATACATAGGGAATTTAGGAAAAAACCCCAGAGGTGCCTGTAAAGTGGCAAAGTGAAGATGAAAGGGACATAGCTGGCCAAACACAGTGTGGGCTGGAAGCTCAGCATCGAGTGAGGGATGATGTGTGAAGTGGTGACAGGATGCTGATGGTTGGACATGCAGAGAAGGTGGAAGGGAACTCACCAAGGACAGGGTGTGCCAAAAGGAGGGAGCTGATGAGGAAAACCATCTCTCTGGCAATATTTGGAGTGTGTTAAAGTAGAAGCTTTTATTTAACACAGGGAGAAAAAAAATGCTGTCTGAACACAGATGTGGGGTACTGAAAGCCCACAGAGGAGTTTTGAGGTACCTGGATGGGTGCAAGACCACATAATTTAGAGAGATGATAGAGAGAGTCTGTGTAAACTGGATGTAGCAAGAGGTCTCAGTGAGCTACAGGGGCCTGTGGTCATACTGGTTAAATCCCAAGTGATACAAAGGAGTTGGAGAAACCAGGCGAAAAATGGGATGTGGTTCAACAAGGTCTTATGTAAAATACTGGGCTTAGCTGAGAATAAAACAACCATGAAGCCCTCCCTGCTCTATGGAATTCCTTCTCTGAGTGGCTCTGGGATATGCGGAGCAAAAAAAATCGTGTTTATTCTTGTGAGAACAACTCTCTTGATTGCAATTCAAGAGAGATTCACTGCTGGGACTGAGACCAGGGGAGTCCAATGGAGGTGAACAGGGATTGGATGAATGTGGTTGTGTATGAACTAGGGGGGTTTAGTCTAGAAAAGTGAAGGATGGGAGAGAACATCTTACTAAGGGCTGCAAAGATGAAAATAAGAATCCGTTCTCCTTGTCTGTGGCCTTTGGGGAAAGAAGTCTCAGGTTTAAATTGTGGCAGGAATAATCCAGACATTATGAAAAAACTCTCAACTGGTCTGAATAGCAAAGTCAGGCACGAATTGGCTGAAGATCCTCTGCAGTCTCTGTCACTGGAAGTTGTTTTGACCTAGGTAGTCAAAAATCTCTCATAAATGACAGCTGGGCCTGTCCTGTTCCCAGGGAGGGGCCAGGGATCTGCCTGAGGTCTCTCCCAGCCCTTGAGATTCTTCCTGAAGATGAGGTTGCCCACAAGAATTAACATGAAGGATTAAAGACAAGGCTACATATGGGATGGGTCCTCCTTTCATATGCTAAAAGAAGTTTAAAATCTAAGGACAGAATCAACAGGGAATTGCAGCTCAAGGTAAAGGGGTGGTATAAGAAAATGAAGACTTGGAAGAGCTCATTTAATGAGGCTGAGAAGCATAATCAGTGTATTACCATGGCAGGAAATTGTTAGAAGAGGGTGTAGAATGATATTGGAAGAAAAGAACCACTCAAAATCATGAATTCAATGCACCTGGAGATGGAAGAAAAAAGGGACCAGTCAACAGTTGGAGAGGGAGGTACATTTAAAAAAAAATAGTAGTGAAAAAATTGAAGTGCACTTATAATGTTAAAAGAAAAATGTTGGAAGAGGCATGACTCTTCCTTTCGAAGAAAATCAGCAGATAATTTAGGAGAGGGAACACAAGAAGAAAAGGCACCAACAAGTCTCACCTCCTTTGAGTCAGATTCATGGTGCAGTCACAGAAGAAGAGGAACCAAGAGTGACAGAAGGGTCTGTGGGCTTCATGTTCATCTTCTGTCATGGGAAACTGGTGCACTTCTCTGGAGAAGTGGAGACAGATGGAAGAGCAGTGATGAGTCAGAGGCGACGAGAAGAAAGCTGGGATTTCTGGGGTGGGATCCAGAGTCAGAGATGCTCTGTTCTCCTGGGTAGGAAGCTCTCAGGACAGCTGGAAGATAGGACAGGCTAATGATGGAGACAAGACAGCAGAGCCATGGCATCTGCTAAAGCCATCAGTAGTACAAGGAAGGGACAGAGAAGATAGCTGGAATTAAAGGCAGGAATGAGCTCCGATGGATCCCAGCAAAACACAAGTAGTCAGTGGTGACAGGTTGGAAACTGTAAAAACACATATGTACAGTGACTGGGTGTGAAGACAAGGATGGAAAGATGATGCATAAAGAAGGTGGGAAACAGATGGAAAGTTCTGATCTGGAGAGAAAGATGGGAAAGGGTGAAGTGGAGTGACCAGGCTTTGGGCAAATGGGGTAGTAGAACCAGGAGCAGGGTGTGATGGTAAGGAGAGATGAAGGAGATGGAGGATGGGATGTAGATGGAGGGCCAGGAATAGAACAAGGGTGAGGGATGAAGGAGTGGGGATGCAGCCTCTGGAATGAGGGTGAAAGCAAGGGAGAAAGTGAGACCCAATGAGCAGAGCTGCACCTGCAGAGAGCTGGCAGTAACCAAGAGGGGCCTGTGACTGAATGGGGTTTGGCCAGAAGTTCAGTCTGAAGTCACTCTTCCCCAGCCCATGTCCCTTCCAGCTCCTCTGTCTTCCTCCCCAATGCCTTATCAGCCTCTGAAGTCCTGACTGGAAACTTATCCAGTGGGAACAGCCAGTCCCCTCCCCACCTGGCAGCAGTGCTAGATGCTGCTGCTGGAGACTGAGAGACCCTTTGCCTTTTGTATTGAAAGTTCAGATAGTTGTCCCCAAGGTGAATCATCAGATTTCTGTATTTTAGAAGGCAAAATTCAAGCCAGCAAATTTAAATTATGCACAAGCCTCAAGAGACCTATATCCCTCCGAGTATTATCCTGAGCCCAAATAGCACAAGTGTTTGAGCAAAAGGCTTTCTGGGTAAATATTCCCCAATTTATGCTAAGTTTCAATGGCTGCTGTGTTCCCCTCCAGCTGGTGGGTGAAGGCAGCCCTCTGTGCATGCCTGGAATCTGCTGGCACCTGGAGCAACCTCTCCTTGGCTGTGCCCAAGGGCTGAGCTCCAGCCCCCGAGGTGCAGAGAGCTGGCTGGCACACCCCGAGGGTGACACTTTCTTGGCAGGTCTTCTACACAAGCAGTGCCAGTGGGTCTGTGGGAAGCCTGAGAAAGCTGCAGCTCTTCTCCAGGAAAGCTGCACCATGTCAGGGTGGATATTGGTGCCGTTGCCTCTCTCCTTTCTCCTCGGCTTACTGCGAGGAGCAGCTCACTTGCAACAAAAAGTGCCCTGTCTGAGGGATAAACCAAGGCATCCCTGGGAGAAACGGGTTGGACTTTTCTGGAGTTCACAGCACCTGAGAGCACCCAGGTGGAGGAAAGGGCCAGGGGATTAATATCCAGCAGGTATTGCCACCCTACACTTGCTGCAGATGTGTTTGAAGGAATGGGAAGGAATTCAAACCTGAAGCCCTTTCTCATGGCCCACTTCTGAGAAAGGCTGGGGGATGTGAGACTTCACCAGCAGTTATAAAAATCAGGCTATTTTTTTTTTTTTGAAGTGAAACTACTATTAGGACTTCACTTCTTGCTCAGGAATTCCATCACATCAGGTCAATGGTGTCTGAACTAAGCAGTGATGATGCACAATCTTGCACAATGACCTCTTGTTCTGGGGCTAAAAGCTCTTTGTTTACATATTAAAAGATGGCTTTTCAGACATACAAACGTTGGTTCAGTTTAATGATACTTGAATTTCGTAAGATCAGCAGCAGGAGAGCAGCGGTGAAGTTGCTCAACCCAAAGCAAAGTTTCCCATGTGTGCTGTGACTCAGGGTGTTAGTGGTGTCTTAGAAATAGGAGTAAGAGAGCAAGGAATGAAATCCTAGCGCTAAGTAAGTCAGGGTGTTGTGGTTTGGGTGGTTTCTTTTTTAATTTAAATTATCTTCTCTCATAGAGCCAGCAACCTGCTAATTCTTATGCAGAACAGGGAGAGCTCTGTGTTCCCAGGGAGCAGCACCGGGAGACTTATCAGGCAGGATTCCTCTGAACTAGTCACCATTAATCCCTTTTACAGGAGAGAAACAAATGCAAATAAGATGCAATTCCCCTCTTTTGGAGTGTCTGCAAGATGCTCTGCCATTAAACACAATTACAGAGTTGAGCTCAAACACAGCAGCTTCCACTCCCTGCGAGACTCAAGCTTTAGAAACCAGCACTGGGGAGCTCAAAGACCAGACACAGCTGTCTCTTTGCTCCTCAGAAATGTAAGGAATGCTGAGTCCTATCTCCAAATACCTTAACTGACCTGGGATATCACCTGATTCCTGCCAGTGCCTTGTGTGTGGGCATGGAGAGGTGGTGGGACAGCTCTGCAGAGCTTTGGCTTCTTCCTCCACAGGCACAGACCAAAGATCTGAAGGGTCCCTCCCTCATCATCTTCAAAGAATTTGCCCCACGGGTCTGCTCTGGTGTGGGGGACAAGGAGGTGTGGGACTGGGGTGGGAATGTGGCTTTCCAGAAGAAGAAGAAAGGTCACATATTTATTCCATCGCATGTGGGATGCTGTCCTGGGTCATGAGTTTTCAACACAAATTGCAAATAGCTTATTTAAATAAAAAGCCATGTTCATAGAATCATAGAATTGTAGAATCATAGAGTCATAGGATGGCTGGGTTTGGAAGGGACCTTAAAGATCATCCAATTCAAACCCCCTGCCATGGGCAGGGACATCTTCCACCAGCCCAGGTTGCTCCAAGCCCTGTCCAGCCTGGCCTCGGACACTGCCATGTTACCTTTTACTGGTTTATGTTATTGTTTTAAAGTCTAAATAACAATGCAGAATGTGCATGGAGGGCATTTAATGGGTTGCCATTAATCATAAGTGTTCCACATTGTTGATGAGTCTGTGTATTTACAGTGTGGAGTGTCGCAAGGGCATCACATGGAGAAAGCACTTGCAAAAAGGTTAAGGGCTAAATAGACAAAAGAAACATTATTATCACCATTTTGGCAGTGGGAAGAAAGTCTTTGAGATAGTGGTTACTCAGAAAGCCTGTGTCAGAGCCAATAAAAAAACCTCTCAAGTTTTAGTGAAATTCAGATTGTATTACTCAGAATTATGTCTTAAACACCTGTAATGTGAAAATCTAATTTACTCACAAACACAGTCAGTTGCTTTTCAGAAGGAACTTGTTTTAACATTTGGGTCCTAAAGTTAAGCCTTTGCTTGGACTAGTATAAACTTGTGAAGTCTGGAGCTGCCTCTGATTGTCACAGTTTGTTCTCAGCTCCATCCACTGCACGAAGGTGTTTGGTTACTCTGTGTCCTCACAAGGAGCCTGGGTGTGGGTGTCCAGTCATTTAATTTTTAATAATTTTTTTCCTGGATAAAATTTGATGTATTTCACCAAATAAAATCACACTGAAGTCCCACAAGCTGTGTGAACCAAATAAAAATTAATTATTACTAATAAACAGCCAAGTTAATTCTGTCACAGCTTTCTCAGTGGGTTGGCATCAACTCCTGAAGATGCATTTCATTTCTGTTTGTTTTTCTTCATTTTCTCTTTAAAGGACTGTTTCTTTAAAAGCTTCTCCTGTACATATATTTGTGGGATTTTTTTCCCAGAATACAAAAGCTAGAGCTCTATTACAATTTGATTTAGCTGCTTTTTCCCAAGTACATGTCTTGGCACTACAAAGCAGCTGCACTCCCAGGAGATTCTTCATTGTAACTGTGTAAAATGTTATTAAGTGTGGGAAAAATCTTGATCTCTTGTTGTTGTTGAGTTTCTTCATGGAGGGGAGTCTTTTTCTTTCCCCCATCTCCCCAAGACAATTGATTTAAGGGGGAGGCCCCAACCAGCCCTTCTCAGTAACTCACTCTTCTTTTATGGTTTGAAATGAAATATAATCAGCTTTTAAAAATCCCTCCTTGACTCTCCACCCATTGGTACTCCTTGTGCTGGGGGACATTTGGGTTTCCTTCCTCTTCTTTCCTTGGGATGGTTGTTTTTCAGGCTTGCTGCTGGATAGGGAATTGCTCCTCCGTGCCTTTGAATCACAGAATCATAGAATGGATTGGGTTGGAAAAGACTTCCGAGATCATCAAGTCCAACCCTTGGGCCAACTCCAGTCCCTTTACCACATCATGGCACTCAGTGCCACTGCCAAGCTCAGGTTAAAAACCTCCAGGGATGGGGAATCCACCCCCTCTCNCTTTGGGTGAGCCTTGCTTGGCTTCTCTCACCCTCATACACTGATATTGCCCTTTCATTCCTCACTCTCTGCTTGTTTGATTTCTTGTTTTTCCTTCTTCCTTTATGTTCCTGAAAACTCATTCCTGACTGTCGGAGAGCGTCAAAACACTGGCTATCATTTTTCCCACACACTTTTTTTTCTGCCAGAGATCATGACTTTTTGACTCAAGGAGTCAAATAACAAAAAAAAAAAAAAAAGAGGTAAAATGGATATGGAAGAAGTTAATAGGTTGGGCTGGGGTTAGGGAGTTGCATTTCCTCTCTTGGTGGGTTGTCTGCTATTAATATAATGGGTGAGGTACTGCTGAATGTCCAAAGACTGTACAATTCTCTTTAAAGATGTGAATGTGGAAGGAAAAATTATCAAGAGAAGTGTCACCAGCTGATAACTGTCCAGTGACAGTGTTTAGTGCTCCCCTTTTCAGAAGAACCCTTTAGAAACCAGGGTTCAACTTATTGTTTGAGAGAGGATACATGGTCAGTCATCCCACTGAAAAAAAACCCAAATAAAAGATAATGTAGTGATCAGAGAATACTTCAAATAATATTTAAAGATTTATATACTTAAAGAATATTTTAAAGTCTATTTAAGAGTATGTTAAAGGGGTGATACTGGAGTCTCCACAAGACCATCTCATGTGATGTGGTCACACTACTCCACTGCAAGTTGGCAGAGCTTAAATTAGGTCTGACCTGGGCTCCTTGAGGCAGAGGGGTGTAAACTGTGACACCTTTGCCAAAACCTACATGGATGCACTGAGAGGGGTGAGTAGAGAAGCTCATTCACACATTTCAGATCACTGAGGCCTGGGACACAGAGCCACAGAATCCTCAGGGTTGGCAGAGACCTTCAGGATCATCCAGTGCCACCATCACCAGCACCACCAGGATCACCTCTAATCCATGTCCCCAAGGGCCACATCCAGACACCTCTGGGATACTTCCAGAGATAGTGACTGCCCCACCTCCCTGGGACACTTATTCCAGTGCCTGACCACTCTGGCAAAGAAAAAAGAAATTAATGTCCAATCTGAGCCTGCCCTGGTGCAGTTTGAGGCCATCTCCTCTCCTCCTTTCCCCTTGGGCCATGGCAGAAGTGCCTGACCCCCCTCACTGCCCCTCCTGGCAGGGAGTTGTGCAGAGCAATGAGGTCTCCCCTGAGCCTCCTCTTCTCCAGACTGAACCCCCCCAGCTCCCTCAGCTGCTCCTCACAGGACATGTTTCCCAGACCCTTCCTCAGCTTTGTTGCCCTTCTCTGGACATCGACACAGCCAATTTCAGTTTGTTCTAGAAGGTGTGGCAACTACATTTTCTTGGAGTTTCTTCACTGTCCCTACCAATACAGACACCTCTGCCAAAATGGAAACCTGCATGTGAGTAAATGCCCAGTTCAGCATCACTTTCAATTTCCCTGATTACAAGGCTGACTGGAAGAGCTTGGTCACCCTCTGACCAGGGATGGTGAGCACAAAGGATGAGCTTTCCTACCCCCGGGGTGGCCCATCCTTGCAGGGTTGGATCCTCCTGCTGTGGGTACCCCAGACAACAACTGTTTGTCTTTAAAACCCAATTCAATGCTCGTTTAATATTTTTTTGCTCCTTACTCTCTTTCACATTTCCACACATTTTGCAGACTCTCTATTTGAGGAGCAGGGAATGTCCCCAGGGAATAAACACCATATTTCTCTGTGTTGAACTCCAAAGTCCCTTCTAGACACTTAATGTATTTGACAGATGGAAGGATGAATTCACACTGGTTCAATATATGTATGTGCTGCTTTAAAAAGACACATTAAATGTCTAAAAGACCTGTGAAACTTCATTTTTCTTTCTTATAAAATCTATCCAAGATATTTAAGAAGGTGGAGTGATTCTGAGTGGAATTCAAACCTTAAGCTTTCAAATGTAACCACTGACTTTACAAGTCTCACTTCCATTTGTCCAAGCTCAGCACAGAAGTCTTGTTTTTATTCTGAACTACTGAGGAAAAACGACAACCGAGCATGACATCTGTTTCATGGGAAATCTTGTGAAAGTTTTGATTCAATTTCATTTTATTCCTCTTTCCCAGAAACTGGAAATTTACTTTTTGAAAGTACTGAGAGACGTTGTTTACTAATGAAATAAATAATAGCAGCTGGGAGACCGAGGACAGTGCTGGTTTCACAAGGAGCTGCCAGGATTACAGGGAGCTGTGGCTCCAGAGCAAACAGGCTGCCAGCACTCCCATGGTGATGGGCTGTCAGAGCAAGTGCTGGCTCCAAATCCGGCTCAGCAGGGAGCCTGGGAGCTCTTGGTGCCGTGGCTTTATCTGGAAAGTCAGCATTTCCAGGTTCTGCAGGAGAAAACATTTCTCAGGCAACCAACAGTCGGACAAGAGGGCGTGGGCTTAAGCTCTGCCAGGGGAGGTTTAGGTTGGATATCAGGAAGAAGTTCTTTACAGAGAGAGTGCTCAGGCATTGGAATGGCCTGCCCAGAGAGGGGGTGGATTCTCCGACCCTGGAGGTTTTTAAGGTGAGACTGGACGTGGCACTGAGTGCCATGATCTGGTAATCAAAGTGGGGTTGGATTAAGGGTTGGACTTGACGATCTCGGAGGTCTCTTCCAACCCAACTGATTCTATGATTCTGTGATTCTATGATACTTGAAAGGAGGTTGTAGCAAGGTTGGGGTCAGGCTCTGCATCCAAGGAACAAGTGACAGGACAAGAGGGAACAGCCTCAGGCTACACCAGAGAAGGTTCAGGTTGGACACCAGGAGGAATTTCTTCATGGAAAACGTCATTAAGCATTGGAAGGGGCTGCCCAGGGAGGTTTGGAGTGCCCAGACCTGGAGGTGCCCAAGGCAGGACTGGCCGTGGCACTGAGTGCTCTGGGCTGGGGGACAAGGTGGGCATGGGGCACAGGTTGGACTTGATGGTCTTGGAGCTCTTTTCCAGACTTAATGATTCTGGGATTCTGTGATCAGGGCTAAATTGCAAGGGACCTTAAAGATCATCTAGTTCCAAGCCTCCTGCCAGGTACACCTTCCTCTAGACCAGGCTGCTCAGAGTCCCATCCAACCTGGCCTTGGACACTTCCAGGGATGGGGCAGCCACAGCTTCTCTGGGCAGAAACAAAGCTGATAGCAAAAAGTACATGCCTGACATGGCCTATTTCTATGAAAAAGTGCATTTTGAATCATGTATTGTTTGAGTCCTTTCCACTTGTCTGACGATTCAAGTTTTAGTAACAATGAGACCAACCTGCTTCAAGTCTTGTTCCCTCCTCTGGTCTCTCAGGCCCAATATTTGCTAATTCTTTAGTGCCTGACGCGTGCTAATGACCAACACAAAAGTGAGGCAGATAAATAGAAATGTCCTCTACAACAATGCCAAACACTGAAAACAGCTTCTACAGCAATGAAAAAAAACCTTTTGGTTTTCGAGGGAACATTTTCTTCAAGCATTTAAGAGTTTACACCTTCATTTCAGAGGGCTGGAACAACAACATATGACTTCCTGCTAAGGGCTGATGAACACAGACTGTGTTTCCACTATTTACATGAATGTACAGAATTCACAGACCAAGAACCATCTGATGCAGTGATAAATGATTAAAATGAGATAAGCTGTAGCAAAAATGCAGTTCAGTTTGTGGTCATTCTTGAGCAGATAGAGGCAGGATTTATTGCATTTTGAATATTTGCTTTTGAATTATTCCCACAGGTCTCTTCGGTGTGTGTTGTGTTTCCTGTCTATCCTTGGTATCTGACACTTCCAGACAGATCCATTCCAGTGCAGAGAACAAAGTTGCTTATGGTCCTTTTTAATTAAGCCAACAGTGCAAGCACGTGTTGGGAACATTTTTGCTTTAAAGGTACCGTGGCAAGGTTTGACTTCTGGGGGTGGAATGTGCTCCTGCTTTGCTTCTATCCCACTTGGAGCAGGTTGGTGCTCCAGAGGCCTCTCTGCTTAGATCTCCCTTTGTTACCAAAGCCCTGCCTCTGGTGTGAAGTGATGGATGCCTGGAAATGAACTGTGCAGGGATTTATTCCGGGAGAGGAGATAAAAATAATTCAGCAGGTTTCTTTTTGTCATGAAACCTTGAGCATTTATGTGAATTATGAGCAGCCAATATGTCTTGTTCTCAGGAGAGTCAGGTAGGAAAAGAGTTTACAGCTGGTGAGATAAGCCTGCCCTACAAACTGGGGTGGACTTATACATCCAGAAATAACCCAGAGTTTTCAAAGACTGAGGGGCTGTCCAGTGATTTAGGAAAAAAAAAAAACTAAACAACCTTCCTAGGACATTAAATCTAAACATAAATAGCTGGCACTTTTTCAGCACAGCTAAATTGAAAGGCAAAGAGAAAGTACCAGGAAGGGTCATTATCAAATAGTGCCACTGGAATTAAATAGATAACTTGTACGGCAGGGAATTTCCCCAGATAGGATTTGGCTCCGTGCCTGCCTCAGGAAAGCACTTTCTGACATTAAGGCAACAGCAGAGAGAAACTGGGACTTTCAAAGCAAGTTTATCTCTAGTTGTTCTGGTCTTATTTTTTAATTGGCCTGGACTCCGGACCATTAAAAGACCTGACAGATGCTAAGAGTATTAGTAGCTAATGCAGTTAATGTCTTGAATAGGGTTATTACATGAGGGATGAATTCTCCTTTATTTCTCAGGAATGTAAAGGAAAAGGAACTTTGCCATAGGCATTAATTGCATTTAATTCCATGTTAGGGCCCATTCATCCTACCAACATCTTGGATAACAGCCCAGGTGTAAATGTGATTCTCTCTTTAAGTGATGTAAAAGCCTACAAAACTGAAAATACTTCTGTGACATTGCTTTAAGTTTGGGGGGGAGGGTTAAAATGTAATATTAAATAACCTGCTTTTGTGAGTGTAGAAACTGGCTCACAGAAACATGCAGGGGTACAGATGGGTGCAATATTTTTATTTTGTGCTTCAAGAGGTACCATATGCCAGGCCTTAGGAGATGCTCTGCTGCCAACAAGGTACAAACAGAGATCTCCAAAAGGTGAAAGCAAAAGGTGAAACTGCCATGTTCTCACACAGTGTGCCCTGGTGGAGTTTCAGCCTGTCCTGAGAGAAACGGTGACTTCTTAGCCGAGACATTCGAGTTTCATTCTTTGTCACAGGGTTTTCTCTTGAATTGCCTCCTCTGTGGTCCCTGTGAACGCAGGGCTCAGTTTGAGCTGAGGGAGGAAGTGGGGGGTATTTTTGAAGAAGGAGTTTAAGGATCCTCACTGTCTTTAAAGAGCACATCTCCCATCAGTTAATCATGAATTCACCTCTGGTATCAAACCATTGTGTAACACTCCAGCCCCAGAGCTGCAAACTCATGGGCTCAGCCAGGAGTTTTCCTTTAAAATATATATATAGTGTTCTTTAATACCTCAAGACAGCATCAAGGCAACAGACTTGTTCCCAAGAGGTAATTTTTTACAATTTAGGGAAGAAAATAGGGGAACTTGGCAGAAGTTCAAAAGGGCAACCACACAAGCCAGACAAAATGTGGGACCACAATATCAACCCAGCACATATAAATCCACAACACCCAATCCCTCCAGTTTTAAGCCACCCAAAGCATCAAGAAAGGAGCAAAGAGAAGCAGAGAGAGCAAGAAGAGAGAAGGAGAAAGAGAGACAGATCACACAGCTACCATTGGAACCTTGTGGCAGAGCAGCTCTCACACGTCCAGATGGCAACGTCCTGACATGTGGCACACACGTGCCTTTGGTTTTCTCTGCTCTGGTCTCTCTGGCCAAACCCCCCAGGCTGACCCACTGGTCACTCTGGGGTTCCAGGCCAGGGTGAGGAGAGTGTTCCCACTGCCCCTGCCAGTCTGAGTGGGTTAGGGGCTGCAGGAGCTGTGGGGTGTGCCAGTGTGGGCAGTGTCCTCATTGTCCCTGCCAGTCTGAGTGGGTTAGGGGCTGCAGGAGCTGTGGGGTGTGCCAGTCTGGGCAGTGTCCTCACTGCCCCTGCCAGTCTGAGTGGGTTAGGGGCTGCAGGAGCTGTGGGGTGTTATAGCTTTCCCAGTCTCTTGTGCCTGGCAGCCACTCCAAGGCTTCCCTATGCTGGTTCCAGCACCTGCCATGAGGGATATGATGCCGCCCCAGCCCCATGAGGTTTGACCCATCCCTTCCCCTTCCACACACACATCCCCTTTATACCCACCTCAAGGTGGTCCTGAGCCCACAATTACTGATCTGGTGTCAAACACTTAGGCAGCACTTACTGTGCCACATCCCAAAGCGTTCTCCAGGCTCTCAGTATGGAAACAGTGTTCAGGAAACAGAGTGGGCAGACAATCCCTTCTGGAGAGGCTTATTCAGCTTTCCCATCAGAGAAGCTACAGACAGCTGGGATATTTCCATAACACCCCCATCTCATTCTCCTTGACACTTGGTGGGGTTTGTTTGTAGTTTTTTCCCACTGCTGTGGTGGTGATCATGGCATAGATGGGGAAGGCAGGTAGCTACAGTTCAATTTACTGTGACCAGCCCTTAAAACCAAAACCAAACTCATTAACTGCTTCAGCCCCACCCCACTCCCCTCTGCTTTTTTTTTGGTTTTGCAATGATTTCATGTTCCTTGAACTGGATCCTCAGCCAGTATAAACCACTGTGGCTCTACTGGAACCAGTAGAGAAGCATTGATTTACACAGGCTGCAGATCACAGATCATAGAATTGTTTTGGCTTGAAATTATCTAGTCCAGCCACTAACCCAGCACTGCCATGTCCACCTCTAAGCCACGTCCCCAGGCACCACATCTACACAACTTCTGAGCATTTGCAAGGATGGATCTGCCTGGCTTTGACAGCAACACCAGAGTTCTGCAGACATTGTGCAATAAACAGGGTGATTTAAAAGGCTGTTACACCAGTGGACACTTTTCCCTATGGATCCCAAACCCAGTGCATGTGGTGCCTAATGAGAAAGTTGTGACTGTTCAGCCTGGAGAGCAGAAGGTTCTGGGGAGACCTTAGAGCCCCTTCTAGCACCTAAAGGGGCTCCAAGAGAGCTGGAGAGGGGCCTGGGACAAGGGCCTGGAGGGACAGGACAAGAGGGGATGCCTTTAAACTGACAGGGAGGAGGTTTAGATAAGATATCAGGAAAAAATCCTTCCCTGAGGGTGGGCAGGCCCTGGCACAGGTTGCCTAGAGCAGCTGTGGCTGCCCCATACCTGGAAGTGCCCAAGGCCAGGTTGGACAAGGCTTGGAGCACCCTGGGCTGGTGGAAGGTGTCCCTGCCCATGGCAGGGGATTGGAATGAGATGATTTTAAGGTTCCTTTCAACTCAAACTATCCCATGAGTCTTTGGTTCTCTGATTTGAATTTTTGCTCCCACTTGCTTCAGGATGTCACTTCAAACACAGCCATAGATCAAACCCATCACAAACACTGAGCCCCTTCACCACCAAGAGAGGCTGTCGGTGCCTGTTGTAATTGAGTTTTTAACACAACAACCTTCTGCTCTGTGAATAAGATTGACAGGGAGCAAGACTTCCACTCTGGAAAGAATTGTGAGGATTTAATTCTTGAATCAATTTGCCAGCCCTGCCCAGCCTGAGAAGCATTTTCTAACAACAATGTAATTTAGTTAGAGATTTCTTTGTTGCTTTTTTTCCCCCCTCTCAAAATTAAGTTGTTGAATTTAGTTAGCTTTTTTTATAGATTTACTGAAAAAATTAACCCAACCAAAGAAACCAACACATTCTAATTTCCAAATTCCCAGGTCAGGGAAAGTGCCAAAAATACCAAAAATGCATGGCAAGGCTGGAACAGTTACTCAAACATGAGGCAAGTTCATTGAAGCCTCTGTTTTAAAATGAAAAATTGCCATGTTTCTTCTTTGAATGGGCAACTCTTCTTTTCAAAGAGGTTTGGGTTATATTAAGTTATTAATTATTAGTTTTTGTAGCAAACTGGTTTTCTCCTCCTTGATATTCACTCAGTTCACTGGAATTTTTATATTATGCCTCTGGAATTTGTTGACATGTTATGTTTGGATAGAACTAGAATGGAAATAGAATATAGAAGTTACAGAACTTTACCCTAAATTATTCCAGCAAGTGTTGAGAAGCACAAGGGGAACAGAGAAATCTGCTAAAATATAACTTACAAAAACCTTGGAAAAATGTCAGGCCGACTCCACAATTAGAGCGACCCAAAATTCCATGACTTCCTTGGCAATCTCACAATTATTAATTAGGAAGGATACGCTATTTACAGCGACAGAACTCTGCAACTGGAGATAAAATATTTCCACGCTCTGTGGTTTGAAGGCGACGTGCAGGAAAACCACATGAGGTGGTTGGACGGGCGCCACGGGGACACGGCAATGCGGCACTTTGGGTCTGCCCAGTGCCAGTGTCCAGAAGGGCAGTGATGCCAGAGCTCCCAAATATACCCACTTTGGGAGTGGAGCTGTGGATAAATGTCAGAGCTGCCATGCCGAGCCCCCACCACCCACTGTGTGCTGACCTTCTCCTGGGATCTCGTGCCAGCGGAAGTTTAACGTGCCAGAGTCTCCCTGAATTCCCGGCACTGCCCCAGGCGGTGATAGAGGAAAGGAATATCCCCCGTGAATTATTTTGTAATATTTCAGTGCTGCCTTCAGAACAAACTGGGCTGTAGCTGTGTGGCTTTGCTGGACAATCTGTTTACAGAAAAGATGGAATAAAAATTGTGGTCACCCACAGAACCATTAGTTGGTGTGCTCCACTCTCTTGCTGCTCCTAGAGGGGGTTTTCTTTGCTCAGCTCACCATAATTTAGCAATTATTTGATGCAGCCTTTTAAATGCTGCCCAGACAAGGGGCTTTCTGGTTGTGTGAGGAATTACAGCGTCTTTCCAGGCCCCACCAGGGACTTCCCCAGGGGCTTCAGGCAGGAATTGGGCTGATTTGAGGTGCAAGACACATTCGTGTTGCTACTTAACCTCTGCAATGTGTGATAAAAGTTATCTGTGGTATCAGTGAGCAGCTTCTCTCCTGTTGCCTATTTATAACCTGCATCATTCTTGACCTTAAAATTGCAAATCCAGACAAAGGGACCCTGCAGCTCCCTGCCTGCAGAGGGGATGAAACACAGGGAGCACAAGGAGAGTGAATGGTTTGCTCCCACAGGCAGGATGATGCCCATGCTGGAAAACACCTTTTCCACTGTAGCTGTGCAAGAACACACCTGAAGCACATTTTTTGGCTACCAAGGACCTGTCTGCTCACAGCAAAGCCAGAAGATCCTGTCCATACCAATGGGAGCAGAGCCAGGCTTGGATGTCTCAGACTTTCATTGGAGCTTTATGGATATGTGTTATTTGTTCCTTGAATTTGCAGAGTCTGTCATTTTAAGGCATCCCAAAATGCTTCCCAGCCTCTTCTAGATGATAAAAGGAGGAAAAAAAGCCCCAAACCCCCAAACATTCTGCTCCTGCTGAGCGTGCTGTTGCTTTGGCACAGAGGAAATGTTAATGATGCCTGAAGGTGGTACCCAAATGAGTAGTGCCAGGAGGGGTACAGGTAGAATGGACCAGACCCACAGCAAGACTTAAGCACTGCTGGAGGTTACACCCACAGCAGCAGCAAAAGAAAATGGACCAGTGCTCCTTTTACAGTGCCAAGGGCAAAACCTTTGCTTGCACAAAGCTTAAGAGAAGCTTAATTCTCTTCCCTGGAGCCTTGCAAAACAGGGTTGCCTTGTTTCTGCTGTGCCTCAGCACAAGGGGAGAGCCCCGTGGGCATCACCAGGGGCCAGGTCTTCATGGGCAGGAGGAGCTTCCTATTCCTGAGCCACTTCTCTCTGCTGATGGGGAAACAAGTGCCCACTGAAATGCCCTCAGGAGTGGTCTCTGTGTCACCTGCATTTGACCTCAAAGATGTGGCAAAGGAGGGAACAGCCCTGCAGGGGGGTTAAGGCTGCCATTCGGGCTTGTTTCTTGCATCCCTGAGCAAGTTGTTGTTTTGCATTTGGTGTTTTTACCATAAGAATGTAAGCACTGGGATATCTGCCCATGGAAAGGGTGGAATCACCATCCCTGGAAGTGTTCAAGTGGTGTGTGGAAGTGTTGCCTGGGGGTATGGTTTAGTGATGAACGCAGTGGTGTTGGTTAACAGTTGGACTCGATGATCTTGGAAGTCTTTCCTAACTTTAATAACTCTGTTATCTTATAAGCAGAGTAATTCTGGACTCCCTTTTGGAGGTGGTGGCCCTCGCACTGGCCACAGGCTGTCATGCTCACCCCATGCCCTCTTCCGTCTGCCTGGCCCTGCTTTTTCTTTCTTTTTTAATGCAAGGCAACAAGCTGGGGTTCAGGAAAGCAGAAATATAATTCAGTTCCCAGCAGTGGCTGTAAAAGGCACTGATAAAGCAGAGCAGATGTTGAAGTGCAAACACTGTTTCTGGACACGCCTGTACAGCTTTCCCCAAGTGGCCTGGACGGGACACTCTGCTATCGATCAGTGACTGGAGAAACTCTCCTGTAATCAGAGAGCTGAGAAATGTCACTTGAATGCTTTTCAGCAGCAGGTCCTGTTGGATATTCCTTTCCGTGGAATCATAGAGTGGTTTGGGTTGGAAGGGATCTTAAAAATCATCCAGTCCCCCCCCCTGCCATGGGCAGTGACACCTCCCACCAGCCCAGGGTGCTCCAAGCCCTGTCCAACCTGGCCTTGGACACTCCCAGGGATGGGGCAGCCACAGCTGCTCTGCCCAACCTGTGCCAGGGCCTGCCCACCCTCCCAGGGAACAATTTCTTCTGGATATCAAACCTAAATTTCCCCTCTCTCAGTTTGAACCCATTTGTGCATAAATAACCTCCAAAAATAATCTGGCATGAACACCATGCCCTGTTTTTCCAGTCTCCAACCTCCTCCAAGGAAAAAATAATATCCAAAGGCACTATTTTGGAGCACAGATTGGTAGGATACATATTCCCAGCTTGGCAGAAGGAGCAAACTTCTTCCATGGGGTTAAGGCACAGCAAACAGAAAGTGTGATGAATGGCTGGGGGATTTTGTTAGCACGTGTGCCTGGCACACGGGAAAGAAAAAAGATGAAATATCTTACTTGTATTTTCCAGTCATTTTCATCCTTCATCTAAATAAACTTTTTCTTACGTAAAAGGAGATAATTAGTTAATCCATACACAGCCAGCATCTACTTCGCTTCAGAATCAAACACTGTTCTGCATCCAGGATATTTTTCCTGTGACAGAAGCAACAACAGAAGTGATATATTCGAGTCTAGTGAAATGGGCTGTAACATTTGGCCATGGCTGCAGGTCTGGGAATATGTGTTTTACTAAGGCTAAACTGTGCTGAATATAATCCTTTGAATTCCCAATCTCGCACACAGTCAAGAAAAAAATAAAAATAAATAAACAGTGGGGTGTTTGTTGAGCAACTGTCTTTGCCCCTCAGCTCAAAGGAGGCTTTGTGCTGTCCACCTGCAGCTCTTCTCCTCCTTTGTGAGGATGAAAGCTTTTCCACTTGACAGCACAAAAAGGCATTTATTGTTTTTACATTGAACTCTGGGCTTTCCTGCGTGGAATTTCCAGGCAATATAGTCAAGATACAGAAGGCCCTTCCATTTTCAAAACAAATAACAACCCCCTTTTTTAATGCAGCAGAGCAGCCTCCAAAAAGCCGGAGGAAATCCCTGAGTGCCTGTAGCCTTTGGTGTCTCGTTCCTATGCAAATCCAGGGTAACTCCACAGTGTGACACCTCCTGCCCACACCGTGCCTTGTTGGCACCTCCTGCCATTGCCAGGTGTTGCTCACACCCCAACCTTCTTATCTGCATGTCCATCAACCCCGAGATGCAGCAACGGGGTGCGTGGGGCTCCTACAGCTCCTTGCTTGGGTCAAGCAACTGGGGAGTTACTCAGCTTGTGTGGTTTAACGTAACTCTTTCATTTAAACTCTCCCTCTTTTTGTAGTAGGAACAGTGATTACTTTGCAAGGTTTAGAGTAAGTCTGCCGGGGGGTATTTCATATAGAAATGCAGGGTCCAGGTGAGCTCTTTGCTGTTCAAGGTTCGTCTTGAGTTGTCGCTGACACTGAGGGTTCCAAGGGTTTGCCACGGGCCCGTGGGTGGCTTGTTAAGCACAGCCAGGCTCTTTCTGGGGTAATGCAGAGCCCAGTGAGTCATATAAGTGATTTCTTAGGAAGATCAAATGTCTCTGGCTCATTAAAATCCAAACTGCAGGGGAAGGACCCAGACCTGACAGCTCCAGGAGTTGCATGAACTGTTAACGGCATTTTGTTTGATACAATAAAAACTATGTCCAAAAAGTGGTGGTGAATCTCAGTCTAGAGGGTTTTAGGGGCATTTGTCCTAATTTCATCTCAGTAACCACTAAAAGCACCGCCTGCATGGCCAAAAATCGACAAAACCCCCTTGAGTTAAGTCCTTATCTACAGGATTGAAAAGTTTGCTGCTTCTATAACCTGTTCTTGGGGGTTTTTTTGTTTGGTTTTTTTGTTGTTGTTTTGCTTTTATTTTCTGTTTTACTTTTTAAATAGGTGTTAATGTTTCTGGATTCGCTTTAAAGGAGACTTTAGAGATGTATATGATAGCACTTACCAGCACATCTGCAATTGTAAACCAGGCATGCCCCGCAAATTGCACAATCCATCACTGCTATTACCAAGCCCTGATAAAACAACTACTCCTGTGATAAGTGTTCAAGCCCTTTCATATGTTACTTGAGTAAATGATAAAAGCTGCAGTTAAATTTTAATAGGGGCATGTTTACAAAGGCATTTTTTAACTGGTGCCAAAATACACAATCTGTAGCCGGTATTTTTATACACCCCAAGGTGGAGTCGAAGTTATTTTTATGGTAAACATATGGAAACTTGTTTTACTTACTATTTTTTTCCAAATAAAGTTGCCCTTTTTTTTTTTCAATTATTTTTCATTAGACTGGGCCTTTTTGTTGATGTTTTCAGGCTGTTGGAAGAATTGGAAATGATGGATGTATCCTGACTAAGTTTCTCCCCCTTTTTGGGATGGATAAAAGGCTGGCATGGATTCCTGGCTTTACCTCAGTTAAAAACAAAACAGTGTCCAAGAAAAAAAAAAAAAAAGGAAAATTTGGGCATATCTGAATCTGATGAGATTTTTCATGAAAAAGCCATGGTTACCTGCTGGAGAACTTCTGAATCTTTGCCCCAAAATAAAAATGTCAGGTCCTTTTCTAGGAGCATTGTAATGGGGAAATATAATCTCTGGTGTGTTATTCCTACATTTTTTTTATCTTTATAAGAAAGAATCAAAAAATCGATCCACAAAAATCTCCTCTCCTGGGGCTTGATCCAAAGCTTATTTCACCTGAGGGAGATCTTTCTCTGATTTTAACAGACTGAATTCCTGCAAAAGTGAAAATCTTTGAAACTCTGTCGAAATAGGAGGATCCATTCCATGGAATGAGGAAAAGCGTTCCGTGAGAAGGGAATGGTTGTATTGGATGCTTTGGCACTAACTTAAATCTAACTCAGGTGTCTCAGACCTCAGGGAGGCAGCAGCACCTGAAGCAGACACCTGTATGAAGCAGTTTTTAACCTCTTTCAGTGTCTTGACTTTTCATTCCATGCCTGCACAGTTTATTGTAATAGTTCAGAGCTGAGTGAATTAGTTCACAGGAGATACTGTTAGGTCACAGCAAAGTGTGTCCTAAATGCCATAAAATATCACAGCTCAGTCCTGGCTAATAACTGTGGTGGAGGATGAATGTAAATACACAGGTACACACGCTGGGATTTATTTATAACTTGATCTCTGCCTTTTGTGGGCCATTTTTGCACTACGAAAAGACAGGGACACAAATGGTTGCTGAATGTTCATAGAATCACAGAATGGTTTGGGTTGGAAGGGACCTTAAAGACCATCTTGTTTCAACCCCCTGCCATGGACAGGGACATCTTCCCCTAGAAGGTTTTTCATTTTGAGGGACTGTCCCCTGAGCTTGTCCAGGATTTGGAGCCTTAAGATCCTCCGTATTTTCCTGTTTTCTCTGTTTGGGACAGCAGAGCCTGCTGTGGGATGTACAGACCTCCAGACCCAGCCAGAGCTGAAACCAGCCTAACCATCCCCTTCCCTTGCTGGGGCCCTGAGCTTGAGGGCACGTGCTTCCCTTCACACATGGGCATGGTCCCGGCGCAGGGAGCAGAACCACCACTCAGGGAGCCAATTAAACAAGTATGTGCGTGCTCATGGGGTTGGGGCCAGAAATCAGACCCTACTGGCTTAGCAAGGGGTAAATTTGGCCAGGGTTTTTACCAACCCTATGACATCACATTTGCTTGACCTGCTGTGAGTAATGTAATTACAAGCTGGGATGAGCAAGGCGAGAAAAATAGGATAAGAGGAGAAAGAAATTGCAAGGTAGTGACGAGACAGAAGAGTTGGCTTTGGAGGCAGGGCCAGCAGAAGTGACGTCCAGAGATCTGGGGAGATGGTGGCACGTGATGATTTTTTGAGGAGAAAAGTGTCCCAGGAGTGTTTAATCTCCTTTAACCCCAGCAGTCACCAAGTGAGCTGCCCACACCAAACTCCTCCTGCCAAGCACAGGGAGAAATGGGCACCTCAGGGACCTGAGCATCTTTCTAGTCCTAGACAGCTGTCCATTGATTTTAAGGTGAATTTTGGGTGGCCAAGCTGAGACTAGAACCTTCTTAAATGATGAAATTATTTAGGTGAGATATATCCCATACAAAATAAAGTGAGATAGGAGGGAGGCAGCAGCTGGGATTAGGATCTGAATTAAGCTGCTGGAGTTCCAGAGGTCCCTTGAACTTAAGGCACTTGACACTGGCCTCCAGAGGTGCAGAGGGAGAAGTGAAGGGGAAATGAAAGAGACCATATTTCAGGTAGATAGCAGGTGATTGTGTTTTGCCCAGGGTTTTTTGGTGCAGGGAGGAGGATGGTGGTCATCTGTTTGTGTGGAAATTGGCCTCCTGGAGAAGGAGGTTGCAGCAGCAGCAGCAAGGAGAGGTGGTGGGCTGGAAAGAGGAGGTTTATGGATGAAGAGAGGTGGAGTGGAGAGAGTATTTTGTCTGGTTAAATTGTAGGGATGTATCTCTGGGGAAGGAGAATTCAGCCTCAAGGCTCGGGGCTCAGCAGTGGCAATGCAGGGGCATCAACCATAGAGGGAAATGGATTTATGGAATTACTTGTTCTGCCCACAAGAGAAGCAAAACTGACCAGACACTCTCCTCACCACTCATTCCATCCTTCTTTGACCTGTGCCACCGTCACTTCAGCTAATTTCATACTTGATAGGACAGGACTTCCCAGAGCTTCTCATTGAGTGGATATCAAAGGTGAAATGGGGACTCCTCGAGCCATTAGCCAGAGGCCAGGTCCCAAAACACAGAGGAAAACCCCAGATCACTCTCCCCTCCCCTACTATTAGAAGTCAGGTATTTTTAAGAATACCTGACTAATTTAATGAACTTTATGTGGGCATGGGATACATCTGACCAGAGAGTTAAGCAGTTGTGAGGACACTGGGGAAAGTATGTAAAAAGCAGATGAGGATTCAGGCACAAATCACTGTGGTTATTGCACTGATTGAATATGTGTCAGTATCTCAAAACCCCCAGAGATTTGTTCTATGTACATGTTATATATACACAAAGTAACCTTTTTTCATTAAAGTTTTTTTATGATTTAACCTTTTTTCACGAATGTGTGAATAATGCTCTGGTAACCAGGGATAGGTCTGAGTTGTGGGACCTATAAGTGAGTCCCTGAAGATGGGACACCTTCAGAGGGTTGTATTCCTAGGGCTGTCCACTTCACCTGCCTTGACAAGCTGTGGCATCAAAGCTTCCATCAGCCTGGAAGGAGTCAGCTGAGGAGAACTATGTGTCCTGGTATCTTGGTGACTGTGTGAGCACAGAAAGAGTCTGAAAGCCACAGGCTGAGAGTGGCTGTGAGTGAGCTCATTGTAACTCCAGGCTGGCTCCCTTTGCAGAGATGATATCACATAAGTGGGATGGTTTGGTGCAACTCCCACTGGTTAATTCTTCATTACCAGCCATTACACGCCTGATAAAAACACCTGTAGCAGGATGTGGCCTGGAGTGTCACTGAGTGAGGCAGGTTATATGGACACCCCAGTGCACTGGAAGGTTTTTAGACACGTGCTTGCTCTGGAATAATGTCACAATCCCTGTCCACCCTTTACTCGTGGGCAGCATTGATGGGATGTCCAAGGTGATGAAGCCACTGGTACCACTCACTGTGTTGAACAGGATGTTGTGATGAGCAGGACAGTCTTTAGGTTGCTATGTAAGTGTAAGTACTGTCCTTAGGTCTGGGAGGGGAGTATGGCCAAACCAAACCAAACCTAGCAACAGATACTTGCCCTGGAAGTGAGATTAAAGTGGATTTCAAACAGTTCTAGTGAATTGTCCCTGCTCGGAATTGTGTCACCCTCCAGGGGCCCAACTGAAGGCTCAGGGTATCACAGTGCCGGTGGCAGAGCGAGCATGGATGAAGCTGGGATAGCTGGTGTAAGTTTTCCCAGCTATTGGGAAAGAGGTTTCTACCTGGTGGATGGCACCTGAACTCAGATGACCTGGCCTGGAAAGACTTGAAGCAACAGGATTTTTGCTAAACATTATCTATACTTTGGTTTCTGAGTTAGCAAATGGGCTTTGTGCCACTTTGAAGTTTATTGCAGTGACACTGAATGATGGAGGTTCATCATTGTAAACTGTAAAGTGTACCTGTGGCACTGCTTAAGTTCCCAAAAAGCCAACTGTGTCCTGGATTGTGGGCAGCCTTTCCTGGCAGGTGTCAGTCTTTCAGTGGGCAGGTGATGCATCCAAACACTGAGGTGAAGGTACCAGATCAAGCCACTTTTCTTCAGTGTGGGACTTCTAGAATTAGACACTGCTGATTGTTGAAGCAGCAGTTTCAGGGATGTGACCATCTGACCTTACAGATGGCCATTGACTTAGTCAAGCTTAGGACTGGCCTGTGCATATTCCTGCATTCCCACGGGCTGTGGGATGTGTGTGGCAGCTCCAGTCAAAAATTGTTTCCACAGGTGCCAGCCAGTTGAGCTTTTTGCTCTGGGAGGGGGTCTCAGGTTAGCCCTTGACATGTTGGCTGGGATCAGGTACAGCGTGAACCCTTGTGACTTCTCTTGGATCTTGCAAAAGTGTATTTCTCTTTTTCTTTTCTTTTCTTTTCTTTTCTTCTCTTTTCTTTTCTTTTCTTTTCTTTTTTCTTTTTTCTTTTTCTTTTCTTTTCTTTTTTCTTTTTTCTTTTTCTTTTTCTTTTCTTTTTCTTTTCTCTTTTTTCTTTTTTCTTTTCTTTTTCTTTTTTTCCTTTTCTTTTCTTTTCTCTTTTTTTCTTTTTTCTTTTCTTTTTCTTTTCTCTTTTTTCTTTTTTCTTTTCTTTTTCTTTTTTTCCTTTTCTTTTCTTTTCTCTTTTTTTTTCTTTTTTTCTTTTCTTTTTCTTTTTTTTTTCCCACTGTAGTGCTCAGCTCCCAATTATAGAAAGGAATTCTCTGTGTTTATGTGTCTGTGTGGGGTGGGTTATACATACAGTGAAGTTTCTGGTCTTCATGAGATCAGAGAAAAAAGGGAAATGCATACCCAGAAGGCCAGAAAAACAGAAAGCAAATAAAAGGAACGTTATGGTAACATGAAAATTAAATGGTTCTTGAAAGCAAAAAAAATGTTTTGATTTTGGAGCTTTCCAATCCATGCCTTTTTTGTGAGCTTGCAGTTGACGGTGGTGGTCTTGTCTGCTGTAAAATTGAGTGATAAAGGCTTTTTCCAGTTGTTTTCCCTTCGGAGTGACGAGAAGCAATTTCCAGTAAATGAACAGCAATCAGCTGCTGAATCACCGCCGTTGAGCAGAGGTTTCAAAACCTGAGCCAGATAATTGTGTGAGTGCTGTTGGCACCGTGTCCCCCTCTCTGACTGACAGAGCCAACCTTGGGCTCACCTTACCCTGGGCACGTGGTTTCCTTGGCTTCGGGATCGCTCTGGCGAGCAAAGGCTGCCAGAGCCAGCCCCAGGAGGTGAGGAATGAGGGACCTGGAGGTATTTTGTCAGCCCATTCAGTGAGGCAGCTCAGCTAATGCTCCCCTCACTTGGCAGCCTTTCTTTCCATATGCCGAAAATATTTACTCTACAAAGAGGAGAACTTCAGGCTGGGTTTGGTGCCTGCTGGCTCTGCAGTCAAAGAATAACAGACCTTGATTTCGGTTTTGTGTTCCTAAAATTTGCAAATATGTGACTAACAGAGAAATAATAATACCTAAAGCAAAAGCACGTGCATTCAAGCCTTTTCCTGTAGAATCACAGATTGGTTTGGGTTGAAAGGGACCTCAGAGATTGTCCTGTCCCAACCCCCTGCCATGGGCAGGGATACCCTTCCCTAGACCAGGTCCAACCTGTCCTTGAACCCTTCCAGAGGTGGGATATACACAATTTCTCTGGGCAACCTGTTCTAGTGCCTTTAGGGACAAGAGGGGAAATTTGTTTTTGGACAAGAGGGGAAATTCAGATGTGTCTCCAGCTCATCTACTCACCCATGCTCACTTCAAAGGAGATGGAAGGAGACAATGTCCTCCTAGAGCAAGACTTGCCCCATGCCATTGTGAGTTTGATGGATTGGACACACAACTTGTACCAGCAGTGGTCAGGAATGCCTCTGTCTACCAAATCACCCTTGCCAGGTTTAGCTGGGATAATGCTTTGCTAACTCCAGGATCTACCTCTTCGTGTTAAAAGATTATTTTACTGCACCAACACTGAAATGCATTTCTATGGGAATCCCTTTTCCAGCACTGTCCGTGGGGCGGACATGGCACCTGCTGTCAGAAAGGCCAAATTTCCTGGTTTTTATTTGTCTTCAAGGGCTGTAATGGTGAGACCAGAATGTGACTCAGAAAAGGAATTTTTCCTTAGAAAGTCCCCTTAAGTGGAACTCCAAGGTGTATTTGTTTATTCATTAGATGACTTGGTACCTTTACTCACCCTGCTTTAAAACTCAGTTTTTTGGAAGTTGGGATCCACCCAGAGGACAGCAGGATTGGTTTGGATTCAAATTGTAGCACACAGAGTACACACCTGTGACTAAGCAGCAGTTCATTTCCATAGCTAATGTTTCTCTGCATCTCCTCTAGACCAAATAAAAGAGGAAAAGAATTGATAAAAATGAGATAGACACTTTTTTTACTCCCAGTATTTTGGATTCCTTGAGGTTTTGCCAGAAGTAGGGTAGGATCACAAAAATAAAGCAGGAAGTTGCAGTAGCTCGAGTTTAAAACAGTAAGATAGGACAGGGATTTTCAGTTGTGGTAGTAAGCAAGTAAGAGGTAATGATAATTCCAACATAACACTATGGAGAGATAGACCTAAAAAGCCAGCAAATGTGGAAGGGTCTGGAGAGTCAGTCATATTAGGAGTGGCTGAGGGAACTGGGGGGACTCAGCCTGGAGAAAAGGAGGCTCAGGAGGGACTTCTCACTCTCTGCAACTCCCTGCCAGGAGAATGGAGCCAAGATGGGGTCAGGCTTAACTCCCAGGAAATAAGGGACAGGACGAGTGTGAACAGCCTCAAGCTGTGCCAGGAGAGGTTCAGGTTGGACACGAGGAGGAATTTTTTCCTGGAAAGGGTGGTCAGGCATTGGAAGGAGCTGCCCAGGGAGGTTTGGAATGCCCACCCCTGGAGGTGTCCAAGGACGGACTGGCCATGGCACTCAGTGCTCTGGGCTGGGAACAAGGTGCTGTTTGGTCAAAGGACTTGATGATGCTGGGGGTCTTTTCCAGCCTAAATGATTCTGGGGTTCTGTGACAACTTATGACCTAAGCAGAAATGCAGGGAGAAAAACACAATATAAGGTGTGAAAGAGAAGCACAATAAAGGCCTCCGGCTGAAGAGCAACAGGTTGTTCAACACATGAGGGTTGTGCAAGACCTGAAATGTCTGAGACAGGACAGTGATAAGAAAAACACACCCCTGCCAGAACTGGCTGCTGTGAGTGACAGACGGAGGAGCTCCACTGAGCATGTCCCCTCCTCTCAGAATTTGAGATTTTGACAAATTTTCCCCAGGAAAAAAAATATAATGTAAATCAGGGTGTTTTTCAAATTTCCAATTCAACTCTCTGACATTCAGGAAAAGTGGGCAAAATTCATGTTGTCAGATTAGAAACTCCATGTACTCTCCACTTCTTTGTTTGGCAGAGGTGAGGCACAGACTAATGAATGAAGACATTTCAGGTTGTGAGAAGTTCAGTGAGACTTAGAATTGTAGAATCATAGAATGGTTTGGGTTGGAAGGGACATTAAGGATCATTTCCTTCCACCCCCTGCCATGGATGGGGACACCTCCCACCAGCCCAGGTTGCTCCAAGCCCCATCCAACGTGGCCTTGGACACCTCCAGGGATGGGGATTCCATGACATGTCTGGCCAACCACTGTTCTGACATTTTGTGTGTCAAACCAACAAATCTAGACTTTTCACTGACTGCAGAAAGTTTGAATTCATTTACTGTGGAAAACCAGAGCAAAAAAAAACCAGAAACAACTGAAAATTCAGGGTCACAGAGGTTAGAGATGGTGAGATCACAGCTGTGCTGGTGTTGGTGTCTGTTGCACATGGGAGGTGATGGCAATAGGAAAAGGAGGTGGAGCTGTGAAACTACAGGAAGAACAGGTGATGGAGATAGGTGAGGATTTGGACCCTGCTCTGGAGGTGACCTCTGCCTTCAGTGCTGACTCACAAACCAAATGTGTCATTTGGACAGAGGTGACACCGTGTCCATCCAGAGGGAAAAATACGTATCAGTGAGGGGTGTTGTGTGCAATCCCCACGGATTGCAGCAGCAGCCTTGCTCATGAACAGGGATGGATAAAGTAATCCTAATGAGGCAAAAATCCAGAGGGCCCTGGGAGGCAGGTGGTTGCTTTGCTTCATCAGGGAGGAACATCCTAGGATTGCAGTTTCCATTTTAGTGGCTTGGGATCCATACCAAGTGGGAAAGGTTGTGGGGTTGGCATGGAAGAGTGTGTGCTAATGTAGCAGGGAGGGCAGTGCTGTGTCTCTGTGGGGTGTGCAAGGACCTCTCCCTTGGTGCAGCAGAAATGGTGGGGCCTGGGAGAGAGGGCTGCCCTACAGGAGTGTCATTTAGCTGGCCATTTAGGCTGGAAGGGACTTCTGGAGTCCTCTGGTCAACCTTCCCCTGCAGCCAGAGCAGGGCCCTGTGGTGTAACCTCAGTGTTAAACAGTGTGCAGAATTCAGGTCATATCATAGAATCACAGAATCATAGCATGGATTGGGTTGGAAAAGACCTCCCAGATCATCAAGTCCAACCCTTGGGCCAACTCCAGTCCCGTCACCACATCATGGCACTCAGTGCCACGGCCAAGCTCAGCTGAAAAACCTCCAGGGATGGGGAATCCACCCCCTCTCTGGGCAGCCCATTCCAATGCCTCAGCACTCTCTCTGCAAAGGATTTTTTTCTGATATCCAACTTAAATTTCCCCTGGCAGAGCTCAAGCCCATGCCCCTGCCCCCTTGCAGAACTAGGGGCAAACCCTGTAATGCCAACTTGGCTGATCTTTTTGCACCAGCATTTAAGGAACTTGAAGTCCAGGTGGGGAGCTCCTCAGCAGAACATGTGTGGACATCCCCTCCTGAAACCCCCACCCCATCCCTAGCCAGCCAGGAATGCTGGTTTCCCACCTCCTGCCACTGCTGCTGGCAGATTTGAGCTCATCACCTGCCCCTGGACTGTCCCTTAGTGATGACCCCACTGCCTGCCCTTCTCCATCTGTCCCCCTCAATGCTGTTGGCTTGTGGGAAGGGGGTGGGATCCTTCTATCCAAGCTCCACTTAAGAAGCAGGTTGGGAGGGACGTGGTCTCTGTGCACTGTCTGGTTTCAGTCTATCACACTGGTCTCTCTTTGTCAGGTCCTCAGCACCTCACAAGGGCTGGTGCACGTTGTCCTCGTGTGTCACTATCAGCTGGTCCCAGAGAGCTGTGACAGTCAGCTCGAAATCAGGCAGAGCTGCAGCTTTGTTGGGGCATTTTTGTCCCCTGAGCCTCTGTGTGCCACGTCAGCTCTGGAGAAAAAAGTTTCTTTTCCTTTTCCCTGTGCTGTCTTTTTGTTTTAAATAGAATTTTCAATTATTCTGCTTCCTCATAATTCTAGGACCTGGGGCTTTATAGTATATTTCTTGGTCCTGAGAACCCATGATAAGGTCAAGCTGTAAAAAAATAAAGCCAATTCCAGGTAATTTTCCTGTAGAGCCCCTTCTAAGTGTTGTCCCTTGTCACCACAGAAATCTAGACATATTTCCCCACTCCTGTGTCAGGCACTGTTTACATCTTCCAAAGATTTGAAAAGAATGGCAATCAACAAAGCTATTTATGTTCCTGAGTAAATTTTAAAAAAAGCTATGTCATAACATATTTGTCGTATCAGCATCATCTGCTTAGCCCAGACTTTTGAATAGCATTTGCTGGGAGTGTATTTTGAAAGATCTCCAAAAGATGCAGCAGCACAGAAGACCTTTCTCACCCCGTGCCATGGCACTGAGCTGAGGCAACTCTTCTGCCCTCTCTTTGCTTAAATCGCCCTTATCTGATCCGCTCACATTTACAAATGGCTCAAGTGCCTCTTCAGCCCTGTCTGGATGGAGATAAACTGCTCCTGGGTGGAGTTCCAGCAGGAAGGGAGAACTTCCTCCCCTCTATAGATGGCTGAAATATATAATCTTTGAAAATTAAAGGCTCTAATTACCCCTCAGGTTGTTGCACACGTGGGATCACTCCCCTGTGCCACGAAGGGGTGGAGGTGAGCCAGTGACACCTCAGCAGGGACATCTCCTCCCTGGGTTGAGGTCTGGGTGCCCCTACAGGGGCCAAGATTAGGCAAAAGGCAGGAACCACAGGGTTTCATAGGAAAACAGTGGAAATCACCTGGAAAAGGCAATGCAGTTTCCCTTAGTAATTTGTTCACCATGCTCCCTTGTGAGGAAGCCGTAGGGATGTGGAGGTTGGAGCTTTGATGTTGCACCATCCAAGCCAACAGGGCTTCCTGGTTTCTGCTGTTCTGTGACTGAAAGGGTGGCAGAAGAGTGGCCAGCAGGTGAGGGAGAGGATTCTGCTCCTCTGCCCCTTAGGTGAGACCCACCTGCAGAGCTGCTCCAGCCCTGGGGGCAGCACAGGAAGGAATAGTGTGGCCAGCAGGATGAGGGCAGTGATCCTTCCCCTGTACTCTGTGCTGGTGAGGCCACACCTTGAGTGTTGTGTTGAGTTCTGGGCCCCTCAGTTCAGGAAAGATCTTGAAGGGCTGGAGCAGGGCCAGAGAAGAGCAACGAGGCTGGTGAAGTCCTATGGGGAGAGGCTGAGGGAGATGGGGGTGTTTGTGCTGGAGAAGAGGAGGCTCAGAGGTGACCTCAGCACTGTCTGGAAGTGCCTGAAGGGAAGTTGTGGCCAGGTGGGGGTTGGTCTCTTCTCTCAGGCAACCAGCAGGAAAACAAGAGGGCATGGGCTTAAGCTCTGCCAGGGGAGGTTTAGGTTGGATATCAGGAAGAAGTTCTTTACAGAGAGGATCAAAGGTTGGGCTTGATCTCAGAGGTCTCTTCCAACCCAACTGATTCTATGATTCTATGACATGGAGCCACTGGAGCAAGGCTGGAGGAGACACCAGGATGATTAAAAAGAAATCTAAATGATGATGATTTAAAAAGCATCATCACTGGCTACCCAAAGGTGAAGGTTTGCTTTGAGTTCTGCTCTCCAGGTGAACATGTCCAAGAAGAAGAAAGGGAATTCCATCCAGAAAAATCAGTGGAGGGGAGAAAAACTCTACACTGCAAAGCAAGGCTGAAAAGAAAGCATGTGGTGCTGTTGCTTGTAACTCACCCTTGCTGGATCAGCCAGACTTGGGGTTCTCCTGATAAAGGGAGGTCCTCTGGTACCTCCTGGAAGCTTTAATGTTTCTCCCTGAACACCTCCTGAAGGGAAGCTGTGGCCAGGTGGGGGTTGGTCTCTTCTCCCAGGCACTCAGCAATAGGACAAGGGGGCATGGGGGGCTCAAGCTCTGCCAGGGGAAATTGAAGTTGGAGAGCAGAAAAAACTTCTTTGCAGAGAGAGTGCTCAGGGATTGGAATGGGCTGCCCAGAGAGGGGGTGGATTCCCCATCCCTGGAGGTTTTTCAGCTGAGCTTGGCCGTGGCACTGAGTGCCATGATCTGGTGACGGGACTGGAGTTGGCCCAAGGGTTGGACTCGATGATCTCGGAGGTCTTTTCCAACCCAATCCATTCTATGATTCTGTGATTCTATGATTCCCCAATTTAGGTGGTGGATTTGAAAATGGCAACAAGAACAAGTGCTGGGTCTAGCACAGGCATGGGCCAGTCAGCACTGCTCACATGAAAGCTGTTTTGCAGGAAGCTGGAAATGCCAAAAATAGCGGAGTTTGGGTAAATCTTTGGATTTGCTCACAGATTTTGTGGGTGTTTTCAAAGCCTTGAGGAGATGCATATGGTCATTTTTGCCTCTGAGCCAAGCTTGCCCTGCTCAGGGCAAGGATCCCCACAAGCAGACCTGGCTTTGTGCTGTGCTGGACACAGATTTTCCTTTCTCCATCTTTTTATGAGCCTGTGAAAAATATAGATAAGCACCCAAAATGTGAAACTCCCTGTGCAAGGATATTTTCAACACTCACACTCTTTCTCCCCTTCCTCAGAAGTTTCTCTTTAACCCTTCTGGCAGGTCTTTTTTGATTTTACACAAGCTTATTTAAGGTCTAAGACTATT
Organism: Sakesphorus luctuosus; assembly: GCA_013396695.1. NCBI lineage: Eukaryota > Metazoa > Chordata > Aves > Passeriformes > Thamnophilidae > Sakesphorus > Sakesphorus luctuosus. Next base: position 95,422 of record VWZD01011096.1, read on the forward strand.
TTTTCCCCTGGAGCAGCTGAAGCACAAAGGCCACTTGTCATTTTTTTTCTTTTAAAGGCACACAGTGTCCATTCTTAGAGTGCCAAGAGCACTCGTTCAGGCACTGGCTGGTTATGGCTTTCCAAGAAAAAAAAATCACTTGCGAGCTAAAATTAATCCTGGGAAATTTCAAACCAACAGGAACATCCTTGAGAAAGCCAAAGCACAAACAAGGGGTGAGAAAACAAACATTGCTTTGAACGCTGCTGCTTATGATGTTGCTCCCACAGAAGGAAATGGGCCCAGACTTTAATGGATCAAAGGAAACAAAGGACTGGCTCGGCTTCACTCACCAGACCCAGCAAGCTGGATATACTCAGTAACAGCTAGAAAAGGGCTATTTCTTTCCTCATACAAGTAAAAAGAATGTCTCAAGCACCTATAAATTATAAACCCTGGTATGCAGTAGTTTGTGAACCAGGGGACAGGTTCCTTATTGCAGATTAGGGGGAGCAGGTGGAGTCACTGCGTGGCAGGTTCAGTGAAATACTGAATTAAAATAATGGGATTAAAATAATGACACTTCGAATGTGTATTTTACAAGTGCATTTAAGGTTGTGCATGATGAAGGGATTGTGTTTGCCTAAAAGGGCGTCAGCCTCACTTTTGTGGACTGTAGTGCCGGCATATCTTCCCTGACTTTTTATTTAAATATATTCCAACAGCAAATATATAATACAAGAGAAACATGCATATGATGTTAGAAAACAAATGATGGTTTAAAAATCTTACAGCTCCCTGTGCAGCATAAGTGTGAACACCTTTTGTCCTGTAGTTGAAGAGCATCACCATAAATATATTGGGTTATTTTCCTTATGCCTTGGTCTAATTGAGTGCACGGCATGGCTGGTGGTCTTAAAAGATGGAAAGCTGGTTTTTAAGAGTCAAGTCCAATTGCAGTATTAATTTTACAACTAACACAGTCAAAACAACAACTGCTGCTAACCAGGGTTGCACAAGCTCAAATTAAAGCACACTTTAATTTACACAGAGCGATTCTATATATCATGTTTTATGCTGGTTATCATCAACTACCCAGTTTGTCCAACACTTCAGATGTTATTACTTCAAGGAGGGGTTGCAGAGCTCTGTGCCAAAATTGCCAGTTGTACTGGGCTGAGACAAGCATTAAACTCCTGCAGACTGAAGCCAATTTCATCATGAATCATGGATTTTGTGGATTACCACATGCTTGCTTAAAAGGACAAATAGCTTTGCTACTACAGGAATAACAGTCTCGGCGAGATCAAAAGCAAGAAGGGAAAAAAAAATGCCTCCAGTCACAAAGAACACTCAAAGCAAGTGGTGGCACAAGGATTATATGTTACCCATACATGTAGAGCAAAGAAAACTGCCATTAAATGTTCCCAGGGAGGCTGCTCAAGAGTGTTGGAAAGCTATTTTAGCAGTGGAGGTTTGGAGACCAGCACTTCTAATTTTATTTTTTGAATGGGTTCTCTTTTTTTAAGCTCCTTACAGCACCTAAAGGGAGATGTCAGGCTTGCCTTGGACTTTAATGAGTATGTTTGAAAATCAGGGGCCGGGCTGATGATCTGCAGCTGAAGGACTTGGGGCTCAGCATTGGGTGGGAGCAGGAGGAGATGGCTGGTGGAGCTTTAGGACTGCAAAGATTGAAATCCTGCACATAGCCCACCCCTGGGAATATTGGAGAAGAAACTGAAGAAACAGCTGTTTTTCCTGAGTGCCAATACACTCTGAGTGAAGGAAGACCTTTCCAATATGTTTTCAGCTTCTTTTAAAAAAATACAGATATATAATGCAGTGTCCCTTAGGAGCTACACACCTCGCTGCAAGGATGACTCTTCCTGTCTCCAGAGTCTTCAGGAGCAATGCAGGAGTCTCAGGCATTTTTCTTTCTGGGGGCTATTTTTAAGAGATGTTGAAAAAATGATAAACAAGGATCAAGGTAAAAGTGTGACAATTTAGCCACAGGTTGCTTGAAGACATCTCTCAACTACAGCACCTCCCAGGACCTCTTTTCATGTTCATCAGGGCAGCAGCACTGCAGAGAGACCGAAAGTTACCACTTAGACCAAGGATTTTTTCTTTCTATGCTGTGACACACTTTCCAAGAATTTAAGAATAGTTCAGGACACAATGTCTCTGTACTCTGCGTTGGGGAGGCCACACCTTGAGTGTTGTGTTCAGTTCTGGGCCCCT
>VWZD01011096.1:97710-135423 GCA_013396695.1 Sakesphorus luctuosus
AGAAAAAACTTCTTTGCAGAGAGAGTGCTCAGGCATTGGAATGGGCTGCCCAGAGAGGGGGTGGATTCCCCATCCCTGGAAGTTTTTCAGCTGAGCTTGGCCGTGGCACTGAGTGCCATGATCTGGTGACGGGACTGGAGTTGGCCCAAGGGTTGGACTTGATGATCTCGGAGGTCTTTTCCAACCCAATCCATTCTATGATTCTGTGATTCTAAGAGATTGGTGGCTTCTCTTTTATTTCTTTTTCCTGCTTGAAGGGAGAAGATGTTTTTGAGGGTCCCCTCCTCAAGTCCAAGTTTCACAGAATCATAGAATGGTTTGAGTTGGAAGGGACCCTAAAGATCATTTAGGTCCAACCCTCTGTCATGGGCAGGATCTTTAAGGTTCCGTTCCAACCCAAACTATTCCATGTTTCTCTATCTCTTTGATGAATGATCTCACACAGCTTTAGGGAGATTAAAATCCTTCCCATTCCAGTGTCTTCCCACCTGTGGATAAGGGGGTTGATGATCCCATTGTAGCCTGGTCCTGGATGATACCCACATGGATCTCTTGGGCAGCTGGAAATGCTGCCTTGGGTCTGGTGGAGAGCACTTTGCTTTGGTGACATGTGGAGGGCAGGGAACATTTCCAAGGGCCCCTTGGGGGTGAGTGAATCACAGGAGATAAATGAATGAAAGGACACAGCCTGTATGACACGTGCAGAGCAGGTTAGGTCACAGTTTCACCTCCTTCAGATCCAGAGAAGGCGTAGAAGGGATTTCTGGGCGTCACAGCTCAGTTTTCTTTGTGACAGAAGTGACAGGGTGTTTCTTCCCCAGACAAGCCCTGGGTGCAGCGTTAACACTGTGACCTGCTGGTGTTGCAATGTCAGTGCGCACGGTATGACACGCACCACACAGAAACTTGGAGGCTTTGGGAAGCTCTTGGCTCTCCCTCCCTCGCTGCACTGGAGCCGGCACAGAGCTGACATCCCGCCTGGGCTGCCAAACAAGCCCACACCAAGAGCTGGGGGGGTCAGAGTGTGAATCTGAGCAGCTGGACAGGCAAACTGGGCTTGGAGCTGTGCTGGCTCATGTCCCACCAGCTCAGGCCACGGTTACAACCACTTGTGTCTGGCCATTGTATATTCAGCACTGGTGTTGCTATGCTGGATGCAAGTCCCTCTGGACTTCACTCCCAGAATTACTGCTCCTCCTCTGCCCACTTCTGCAGCCACTTTTTATTGCCCCTGAGCCTGCCTCAGCCCTCCTGTGTGCCCTGGGGCACATCTGTTCCCCACCTCCGTTGCAGAGTGACATCACCCCATGTCAGGGCGAGCTGTGCTGGCAGCTTCCCAGTTTGTTTTATAAGGGCTCAGCCAAGACACCAGACGAGTAGTTGGTGGCTGAAAGGACAAAGTTCCCTCTGTAGGTGACAAGGCTCCTCTGGCAGCCCTGAACCCTGGTACAGAGCACACCTCCTACGCTGCCAGGCACCCAGCCAGGAGCTGCTCCCACACAGAGCCTGCCTTGCCAGGATGAAAGAAATCCTGGCATGGCGCTTCTCTGGGTTGGGGGGGGTTTAATTTTTACCCCTCTCTTTCTCTTTTTCTTGACAGCAGTTCAATTTTGCCACCAGATCTCATCCTTATTCATTTTTTTTCCTCAGTCAGAAACCTGCCCAATCCTTCCCAATTGCAATAAAAGCCTTCTCCAATTTGTAAATAAACATCGAGAAAAGCAGAAGCTCTAATTATAGCTGTTAATGCTTGATTATAAAGCATCTACCAGGCAACACACAGGTGCTGACAGCAGGTAAATACCAGCCTGGGCAGTCTTTGTGCTGCCTTCTGCAATGCTTTCAGCACCTCATTGGTATTAATAATGTTCCCGTGTTTATCTGACCTCAAAGTCCCAAAATGTGTGGCAGAAGAGGACTGTGCAGCTCAGGGGTCCCACTCCCTCTGCTCAGCCCCACTCTTTGCCCAGCTCCAGCCTTGGAAGGGATGACCCAGCCTCTCTCCACACCTGCTCCCAGCTTGGACCTCCCAGGTATGTCCAGATGGATGGTGAGAAGGAGAGTTCAAAGAGGCAGCGAGCAGAGTGTACACCCCTGGCTGGAGATAAGAGCCCAGACTGAGGTGAGAGTATTATGATTCAGGTGATGAATGAGGGCTGCTCCCTGTGCCACTGCCGAAACCTTTGCTCCCTCAGCCAGAGAAATGGAAAGCCGACATGCTTTGTGCTCCTGACCGCCCTCAGCCTCTCTGAGGACAAGGCTGCTCCCTGTCTTGGGTTTGCTCACAGGTCAGGGCCTCAGGTGTTAAGCCTCACTTCTGAGGCGACTCATAAAACAGATTTATGAAAGCCAAGGAGTATTGTAAAAGTTGGCACACCCTTGGCCTTTACTTTAGGCACCTGTAAGAAGGTGCTGCTTCAGGGAATTGCTGCGTTGTATACGGATCTGCCTCCAGCTGCCATCCTCTGCATGCCCCCTGCTACCCTGGCAGGGGGTCACTCATCCTGTGGACACTGACAGCAAGAGAGAATTCCCACCCTCACCACCAGTGCAGCATCACATGGGCGTGAGAGAGCAAGTCCTGCCTGCAGGGAACACAAAGAGGCTCTGCTGGGTTTTAACATGAGAAAGGGTTGGAGTGGGTTGCAGAATCCTGCAGCAAGGTCAACAAAAGGCAAAGAGCTCTAGGATGGACACAGGATATCTAACTGTGCTCCTCAAACCCAAACAGGCTCAGTCACCTACTCCTCGTTGTTTTGGAAAATGTGCTGCGAGGGAACAGTTCGGCTGGACTGACCTCAGGGTGTCAATCCTCCTCACAAACCCTGTCCTAGACATTGCCAGGGAGGGCTCAGCCTCTAAAAGTGGAGGTGAAGGCCGGGTTCATTGGGCTGCCTGGGTACCTTCATTCTTGCTGACATATTTTTGGTGCAGAAGCTGTGTGGGTGTTATCAAGGCAGACTCTCAGAGGGCAGAAATGTCAGTGTGGGGACTAGACTGGCAAAAAGGGTTTCCACTGGGACAACAGAAGTTTCCTCCAGCTTTGCACCCCTCCATCCTCTTTACTGGCAGGGCAGGATGAGAATCACAGAATCATAGAATGGATTGGGTTGGAAAAGACCTCCGAGATCATCAAGTCCAACCCTTGGGCCAACTCCAGTCCCGTCACCAGATCATGGCACTCAGTGCCACGGCCAAGCTCACCTGAAAACCTCCAGGGATGGGGAATCCACCCCCTCTCTGGGCAGCCCATTCCAATCCCTCAGCACTCTCTCTGCAAAGAAGTTTTTTCTCATCTCCAACTTCAATTTCCCCTGGCAGAGCTTGAGCCCCCCCGTGCCCCCTTGTCCTATTGCTGAGTGCCTGGGAGAAGAGACCAACCCCCACCTGGCCACAACTTCCCTTCAGGCACTTCCAGACAGTGCTGAGGTCACCTCTCAGCCTCCTCTTCTCCAGCACAAACACCCCCAGCTCCCTCAGCCTCTCCCCACAGCACTTGTGCTCCACTCCCTTCTCCAGCCTCCTTGCTCTTCTCTGGCCCCACTCCAGAGAAGAGTGCAGAGTGGAGCAGCTGGAGCCAAGTATGACACCGCATGTGCCAGATCAGCCCCGAGGTGCAGAAGTAGAGGGGAAACCACCTCTGGTGCCCAAAAGATCAGTTTTTGGCCACCCTAGTTCTCAGCAATGGGTCACTGCAGGAGGTTAGCCCTGGACATCATCTTTGCAGGGCTCTAGTCTCCCTTCCCCACTTCAAGTTTAAAAAATACTCCTGGGCTTTATAAGCAGCTTGTAACACGTTTTTGTCACGTTTTAACGACCTTCTGGAGCTGAGCAGGTTGGGTGGCAGAGCTGCACATGCACGCACAAACACACACACACACACGCGCACTGCTCTCTGCATGTCTCAGGTCTCTAGGGAATGCTGACTAGGAGGGATGGATGCTATTCTTAGCGGGCAAGTAACAGCCTTCATGCTCCAAAAGGGCTTCAGCTTGCAAAGACTTGTTCCTCCATCACCACTTTCAAGTTGAGGACTGATTTAACTGTCAAAGGTACTTACTGCACTGGGCTCGCTTTTCCCGGAAAGATTATCACTCAAAATCAGCTTCTTCTGAAAACACTTTGCAGACAATAAAAGGTTATTGGCAGCTATTAAGTCCTAAATATTATCTACCTGCCGCAGCGCAGGGGCAAGAGGGGTTCAAATTCCAGGGCAGGGACATGGGCTGCACCTCTCCTGTCTCCCCAGGCTTACGGGATGCCTTTGGCCAAGGGGACCCTCTCCGAGCTCAAACTCTGGCTCCAGCTCTTTGCTCCCCCATGGAACAGGGGCTTCTAGATTTCAGGGTGCCTTCCTTTCCAACTTCTGTCCAAAGCAGCCTGCCTGACTACAGTTTTTCCTCAACCTCTTTTTTTTTTTTTGAAGGATAGGAACAAAATAATCAAATTGTTGTAGGGGTGTTCATGCTGTATTTCCTGCACTGACTTTTTAGGTCCTGTTTGACTAGACTAGACTAGCTCAGCTGGAGGGAGCTACAAGGAACATCCAGTCCAACTGCCTGACAACTTCAGGTCTAATCCAAAGTTAAATCATGTTGTCAAGGGCATTGTCAAAGTGCCTCTTAGACAGTGACAGACTTGGTGCATCGACCACCTCTCCTGGGAGTCTATTCCACTGTTTGACCACCCTCTCAGTAAGGAAATGCTTCCCAGTGTCCAGTCTGAACCTCAGCTGGGTCAGGTTTCAATGGGAGACATTCACAAGTGATTAATATCCCTTCCACTGAGACCTCGGCAGATTTCTTCACCCAAATTACTTGGGCTGATCTATTTCTTGTGCATTTTTGTGTGTGCTTTTAGTCCGGATTCATGGTGTTCTTAGGGTGCATCCTGAATTTCAGAGGATCCTGTCAGGGGTGTGAATGCTGGCTTTGTCCAAACATAGTGGTGGATGGCACTGACATCCTTGAAGGCTTTGTGCCATCACTTCAAAATTGCAGCAGATGTCTGTTCAAAATCTTCTCAGCTGTTAGCCCAGAGAACTCATTGAAGTTAGAATCAGAGAATGATTTGGGTTGGAAGAGGCCTTAAAGATCCAGTTCCAACTCCCCTGCCATGGGCAGGGACACCTTCCACTAGCTCAGGTTGCTCCAAGCCCTGTCCAACCTGGCCTTGGACACTTCCAGGGATGGGGCAGCCACAGGTTCTCTGGGCACCCCATGCCAGGCTGTCACCAACCTCCCAGCGAACAATTTCTTCCCAATATCCCATCAGACCCTACTCTCTGTCAGTTTGAAGCCATTCCCCCTTGTCCTGTCACTCCATCCCTTGGAAATATTCTCTCCATCTTTCCCATTGATTTCTTCAGGTACTGGAAGGCCACAATTAGGTCTCCCTGAGCCTTCTTTTCTCCAGGCTGAACAATCCCAGTTCTTTTTCCCAGGTTTATATTTGTATCACATGTGCTATTCCTACTGATTTCTTTGGCTTGTGAAAGAGGAGCATGAACCAACAGTCTCCATTAGGCATCCTAATGTAACTTAAACCAGCCATGTGACAGTTTAATTTAAATGCAAATATTTTAACATAAAATATAGTCAGATAGAAATTTTAAAATGTGTGTATATGTGTACATTCATAAATATATACATTTTTTTTCTTACCAAGGCTATTAGGCAGGCTTATTATTTTTGTTAAAGAGTCAGTCTTTGTGTTTAGTCACTCCTGTACCCTTTGCAGTGGCTAAATGAAGAAAGTCTGATTTCAATTTAAAATAAAAAGGGAGGTGTGACAGGGAAAGAAGTTATCCCTTTACTGTAGGACCTTGTGGGGTGGTTGGATTTCAGTGCCAAATAACTTTATTTTAGCTATCGTGGAAACTTTTTTTTTCTAGTGGGTTGGCTGAGACTTTGCTTGGGGAGTTAATTTTACCAACTGAATTGTCACAAACATTTATCTCTTCTCCCTGCAAGACCACAGGGCACTCCGTGGTTGACACTGGCACCACATGGATGGAAAAACTGAACCCACTTCTAAACTCATTTTAACAAAGGAACAACATCGTTTGAACCTACAGTGTTAAATTAAACGTGACCAGGAAGATTGCCAAGCACTGACACAAGGCCCAGCCCAGCCCGTGTCTGTGCTGATAAACTGACTCCCCACCCCAAACAAGGTGGCTTTGTGCAAGGCAGATTTTGGGAACAGTCCCTGAAATGCTCTACCAGCCAAATCATGCCCCAAAGTTCTTCAGAGGTAGCACAGGCAGCAACACCAAAGTTAGGTCAGGAATCACAGAATCACAGAATGGATTGGGTCGCAAAAGACCTCTGAGATCATCAAGTCCAACCCTTGGGCCAACTCCAGTCCCGTCACCAGATCATGGCACTCAGTGCCACGGCCAAGCTCAGCTGAAAAACCTCCAGGGATGGGGAATCCACCCCCTCTCTGGGCAGCCCATTCCAATGCCTGAGCACTCTCTCTGCAAAGAAGTTTTTTCTGCTCTCCAACTTCAATTTGCCCTGGCAGAGCTTGAGCCCCCCGTGCCCCCTTGTCCTACTGCTGAGTGCCTGGGAGAAGCATCCCTTTAGTTTACCCCCATAAATTATCTCACTGATAATGCTTAAGGGCATTGACTTCCCAGTGATGTTGTATCTTCTGACCAAAACACCGTTTAAATCTCCAGCTGATGGGCACCCTGTGGAGAATTTAAGCCGATTTTTCACAGCTGTTTGCCCGGACTTCTGGAGGTGTAAATGCTCGCAGAGTCCCGGTGCTGCCTGGGCTGTTGCCAATACGGCGATGCCATCACAGCACAAAATCTCTCCGTGGTTAAACGGCGTATTTCCATCTGAAAAGCCGAAACACGCGGAGTTCACACAGTTTGTGTGAAGGACAAGCTGTACTTTCATGAGCTGCGCTGAGGGTGAGGTGCAGTGCGAATAATTGGCATTGCTGGAGCTCCCTTAGGAAACCACGCGTTTCCCTGGGTCTCTGCAGGAAAAAAAATAAGTAAAAAATAGTTGCTGTCCTGTGTCAGCCACTTCCTCACAGCTGGTCTATCCCCCAAACTTATCTCGGTGATGTATTTGCTGAGTGAGTGCAAAACTCCCGGGGAATGTGCTCCTGATTTGCTCCTCCATCATTCTGCTGCATAATCATAAACCCCGAGGTCACAGAAAGGACCCGTTTGGCTCTCCATGTGTCTGATAGAGAACAATTTAGTGCAGACTGCAGCACGTCCTCTGCTCATTCCCGCAGGGAATATTCAGCTGGAGGAAGTCAGCGTGGGCACAGGAATGAGTGCACACAGACTTGCCTTGCTATAGTTTAGGCTGGAAACAATGTAGTTCTGCTCCATCAAAACACTGAGACCCAAAGACTTCAGCAGGAGTACTGGGACAACTTCTTTCCAACCCTGAATAGTTTCTAAGAAGAGTTTGTTATTGTTTCTAAGTGATAATATTTAAATGGTAGTAAGAGAGGGTATACCAGGCAATCCATGGAGCTCAAGTCATCCATGGGTCCCACTGGCAACCCAGAGATGAAAGGCTTGGAAATCTGTCCCTCAACTGTTTTCTGGGAAAGTCAAGGGTTTTACTAAACTGGAACTGGGAAAGTCAAGGGTTTTACTAAACAGCTTTATGGCAAGCTGCTGGAAGGACTCAGAATCACAGAATCACAGGCTATTCTGAGTTGGAAGGGACCCACAAGGATCATCGAGTCCAGCTCAAGTCAATGGCCCACAGAGGGGATTGAACCCATGACCTTGGCATTGTTACAGCCAAGTTTTAACCAACTGAGCTGATTGACTCAGATGAAATCCCTTCTACAGTCAGCAAACCATATGGGTTAATGGGCATCACAAGATAACAAAACAGAAGTTAATCAAAAGCAAAATAGGATGTCCTGACCGGGAATTCAACTCTCCCCATAATAGTTTGGCATCATATCTACAGTGAAATTCTGCAGCTAAACTGCACGTTTTACCCCTAACTGACATGTCTACAGAATTCACCAAGCACTGAATGTAGGAGCATTTTTCCTCACTTCTGCTTCAGTCTGTGAAAGTCTAATGAACTGAAGACTGCAGAAGAAATGTTTGCCTCTTTTTCTTTAGACTTCATCAATTTTACAGATTTTTCTGGAGTTGTGTAAGGTTTACTTCCTAAAATCATACATTTTTGACTGTAAGGTCATGTCTCACTACATGGAAGCAACTCCCAGTAACATCAATTCAAACAAATTACATGCAGCAAAAACTATGAAAGCATTAGCTTTTATTGTTGCTTTTCCTCTTGCCTGCGCTCCCCACAGCTTGACATTTGTTAATGATTTTTCTTGAGTGAGTAGTTCTTCTCTTAGTCAGTTTTGGAAGAGTTTCAGCTTTGTCCTCTGCTGTGCCCATGCGATGCCTCTCAGAGGTGCTTGGAAGAAAGTGGAAGGAGTTCTTCCAGGGGCAGAGAGGCTAATCCAGCTGAGCTGGACTCTACCTTGACACTAGCTAAAGCAGGACTTGTTTGTGTCAGGGATCCTTTTGGGAAGCAGCCTCGCAGGTAGTCAATTCTGGAAAGTTTGGGAGATTTTAGTTTCATTTCAATGATAAAAGTGTATCTGGTATTTTTGTGATGTTGCCTTCTGGTCAGTGATTGACACCTCAGATGTTCTTGACTTCCCCCTGGTTTGGCTACCTGAGAGGTGAGTCACAGTCTAGTTCCACCTGAGGGCAGGGTTCAAAGAAAAGTCCCTTGTGTGGAGGATTTTCTTTATTCTCAGATATCACAGGGAGAAAGGAGTCGGACAAAGAAAGTCACCTTAATCCTCCACAGGTTAAACAGTGTGCCTTGTGGGTATAAAAGCAGATTAGTACTCCTTGTGAAGGATATGGAGACAGAAAAAAGATTTATTTCCTAAAGAGTTTTTATATGGTTTGGGGTTTTTTCCTCTTGACACACTTGAAGTTTGTTCAAATCATTTGTGAGAGAACTTTCCTTGAGACATCACATTTATGACCCAGTTTCCAGGCAGTTCTTGCCCGTTATTTCACAGTGAAATACTCCTGTTTCACAGTGTTTTAGCTCACAGGACTTGAAGTTACTTGTCTACAGCAGTATTTTATTCAAGTTTCTTGCACTGGACAACCCAGATCTGCAGCCAAGAGAAGGACACGAAAGTGTCCCCCTCAACTAGTGGCAGAAATTTTCAGTGACAAAGCTCTAAAACAAGATTCATTGCACAGGGAAATCCACCTTTGCTTTGCTTTGTAGGAATGTTTGTGACTTGGTAATCCCTTTGATTTATGATCCTTAACTGGAATGAAACAGACCATGCAGTGCACGAGCTGCTTTTTTATTTCCTTGTCCTCTCAGTTTTGCATAGAGGCAACACAAATTTGCCACTGGAAGAGCTCGTGACGTGTGTCGTGTGCTGCCCCAACAGGTCTGTCTGCAAGAAATGAGTGTCCAGTCTTCATAACAACAGCTGATTATCATTTATTCCCTTATCAGGAGGGATTTGTCAACTTTTTGAATCCCTGGCTGATGGGGGTCAGTGAATGATGAGTCACAGTGCCTGTCTGTGCCTGTTTCAAAGAGAGAGATGTTGACACACATGGCTCATTTCTGGGAAAAGCAGATTTTTGTGGGACACGGAATCCTGTTACCTTGCTGCAGCCTTCAATCTTGTGACAGAAATGATCCAGCACCCTTCTGACTTAGGGTTCAGATTCTAAGTGCAGCACAGATGCTCCTGCTGGTTGTTTTGCTGCCCCAGGCTTGGAAAACTGATGCAAGAATGAAACCAGAGAGCACTTCTGCCTGTGTGTCATGCCTTGTGCTGGCTGCTCAGCCCTATCCAGAGGGACCAAGCAGAAGGAATGTGTGACTTTGCTCACCCGGGAGTGCCACCTTTGCTGGTATTTCTCCTCCTCCCTATCAGGAGAAAAGAGGGATTGATCTGTGATTAGATATATTAATTGCCTTCATATTGCCTGTTTGGGTGAGGCTGCTCTTGAGTTGGTCAATGGTGCAGATCCTCAATGTCTAGACTGGGCAAGCTGCCTGCTCCTCGTGGCACCTGCGGCACAAATTCCCTCAGCATCTGGTGAGTGAGTAACTCACAGGGGTGAGATGGAGATGGGGAACTGGAGGAGGGGTTTCCATACATCATCATCCTCTGGAGCAGCTTTGTCCCGTGGCAGCTCCACTGCTTACACAGCAACTTCCAAGACTACCTGTTGGATGCACCAACACCAGTCACTTATTGCACCAGAGCCAAGTGCTGACTTTGACTGACAGAGGTACTGGAAGCCTGATTTTGGTTTCTAACCAGTGATTTGCAACATCCCACTTGCAGTTTTGTCCACATCAAATTCCTGGCGCCTGAACTGGTCCTGCAGCAGGCTCCTGGTCTCCAGCTGTTCTCCACCACTCCAGCCAGGGTGTGGAAGATGAGCTAATGCACGTGTGGTCTCACACTGGCACAGTGTCAGGAGCACTGCCCTGTCCAGTGGTTCTGCTCTAGTCATAATTGTGTGATACACACCCCAAACACAGAAATACAGCACTGCAGGCACAGTTACGCAGCCTCAAAATTGCACCTATTAAGGGTGACACCGTCACGAAACTCAACAGGAAACTGAAGAGCACAACAACTTCCAGAAAACAAAACCTGCCTCTTTTCTTGAAATGTCTTTGTTTTTCAAAGCATGGAAAGAATGAGGGTTAAACAGCGATATCTCTTTAATGACACGTCAAACAGTCTTGAGCAACACCGAGAGGATGCTGCATGTTTGGGCATTGCTTGGGATGTTTGGTAAGAACAGTTTATAGAAGATCTTTCCAGGCATTTGCACAAACAAAGCTCCATTAAATTGCATACCAAGCTGAAGTGTCCTTTTGGTGAGCAAAGCAAAGGAGAATTTTTTGGGAATCAGAGAAGCTGTGCTGGATGCAGGGAGAGAACAGCAAAAGGAAGGATGAGAAGGTATTTCTGCCTCACTTTCCATTGCGTTGCTCCCTAAGTACAAGTTCCTGTTGGAGGGTTGGATGTTGTGTCACTGGCACTCTGTAAAGGACCAAAGCTTAGAGACAGTCCCAGTGCTGACTGTGGACCTTTCCTGCTCAAAGAGAACACGGGGCCAACCTGATCACAGAGTCTGATCTCAGACCTGTCACGTCATCTCTTGGATTTCCTTGAACAGAGTTTTCCTTGAACTGATTCTCATCTGAACCTGAGCACATCAGCTGTAAAAACCCCTTCCTGTCCTGATGATGGCATTTCTAGAGGTGAAGAATACAGTACACAACATGAAATATTGTTTCCAGTGGTTCATTCCCTTCACTATGAAAAAGGTGTTTATTTTCCATCAAACACTCATATCTGGCTTTAATTTTTAGACACTGAGTTTTGCTGAATCTTCATCAGCTACTCTAACATCAAAGTTGCATTTTCCAGACATACAATTTTTAGCACACGGCTCATGGCTCTGCCTTTCTTTTTTCTTTTCTTTTTTTTTTTCTTGTTTTAAGAAATCTAGACTGAGTTCTTGAAGTCAGAACTCACAAAGTCAGAGGGATTTTCCAAACCACCTCCTGTTCAGACACAGCTGGGAAACCTGGAACACTGCTGTGCCTCATGCTGTGCAAATGCTAACTGTGCCCAGGGATAAACCAGGAGACAAGACAAGGGGACAAGAGATGCATTGCTGTAGCTTGGCAGGAGATGTGTCACTGCAGCAGTCAGGACACGACAGGAGCTGGACTTTTCCTCAGTTTTTTGGAAGATGATACAGTGAGGAAAAGCCTTATGGCAGGACACGAGGTGCGGCAAAGAAAATGAGGGTTTATGGGGAGTTCATCCTGTGCTCCCAATAAGTGAGGCAGGGAAGAAAGTGGTGAGGAAAAGGCTGGGCTGGAGACAGGCTGCATTTCAACAGGGGAACAGAAAGCTTTGGGGTGATCTCATTGTAGCCTTCCAGTGCCTGAAGGAGCCAAAAGAAAGATGGAGAGAATATTTACAAGGACCTGGAGTGACAGGACAAGGGGGAATGACTTCACATTGACAGAGAATAGGCTTGGATTGGATATATGGAAGGAATTCTTTGCTGTGAGGGTGGGCAGGCCCTGGCATAGGTTGGGCAGAGAAGCTGTGGCTGCCCCATCCCTGGGAGTGTCCCAGGCCAGGTTGGACAGGGCTTGGAGCAGCCTGGGCTGGTGGGAGGTGTCCCTGCCCATGGCAGGAGGTTTGGAACCAGATGATCTTTAAGGTCCCTTCCAATCCAAATCATTCTGTGATTCTATTATTATGCACAACTATGATAGAAAGAAATGCCATCATAGTCAAAGTCTCTGTCCTCTCTGTTACCCTCCTTGATGATACAAGGCTGAGTTTTCTGCACCAGGCTTTTTTCCCTCCTGAGAGAAGAGAGACATTTCAGGAAGAATTTCTTGATGGAAAGGGTGGGCAGGCTCTGGAAGGGGCTGCCCAGGGAGGTTTGGAGTTCCCATTCCTGGAGGTGCCCAAGGAAGGACTGACCATGGCACTCAGTGCTCTGGGCTAGGGGACAAGATGGGCATGAGGCACAGGTTGGACTCAATGATCTTGGAGGGCTTTTTCAGCCCAAATGATTCTGGGATTCTGTGAAATGCAGAAGGTATAACCAGGTGGCTGCCACAAGCACTGCAAAGTAGCCAAACATGGCCTTTGAAGGCAAAGTGGCAGAAATGCTGGTGTTGGGCCACACCTGCTGCCATCGGACAGATGCCTGTGCAGCACAACTGTCTCATTTTGGGGTTCTCTCTAAGTGTTATGTGACCTGTGGGACTTACTCCTGAGGTTGTTGTTTGGGGTGGTCCATCCCTGTTACTGGTGGGGCAGGAATGAGACCCAGATTGGAGGTGCTGAGGAGGCGGCTCTTGGGCTCTCAACAGGGCAGGAAGGACTTGTTGCTTTGAGAATTCACCTTGAAAAGCAAGTTTGTATGTGAGTAAAGAGGCTTCAGAGGAGAACCTGGAGAGGGACACCTCTGTTTCCAAATTAACAGGAGCAGATCACATGGGTAATGTCCTGCTGTGCTGTGGTTGGTGCAGTGAACTGAGGACCAGATTTCCTGGCACTCATAGGGGCAAACGAATGGAGATGTTGGAGAGCAACGAGGCTGTTCCCGAGGGAAAAACCAGAGTGCCTCAAAGCCTTGTGCACTCCCTGAGACGGCCTCTCCTGCCATGCCCAGAAGTCTGGTTTCTAGGTTAGAATATTAGTTTCACAAGTATTTCTGAGAATTTATGGTGTTTGGTCACAGTGGGTTTCATTTCAGGAATGGGATTTTTTCCAAACTTTCCAAACCTGGAAAAGTCTTAAAACATTCAGATAGTGAATCTGCCCTCGCCTTTGTATCCAAATCCATAAAATTTTCCTGCTGGTAATGCTTTGTGTGCTGGGATTGAAGTCCCAGATAATAATTGGATTTCTTTATGAGTCCACTTGAAGTTGCAAATAGAAAGGCAAAAATAATAAAATAATCCCAAACCTGCCTCACAGAGCTAAAAAGCAGATTTAACATTCTCCAGACCTAAGAAGAAAACCCAATTAAAATCCTCCTGCTGTCTGTTGAGACTTTTTTTTTTTTGATTGCTACAGAGTTGCTTGTTTCGCCTGAAATAATCAAGCAACCAAAGAACAGACTACTTCCCCAAATGAGGTTTTTCAGTGTTTGTTTGTCTTTCTCCATAGAAATTCAGGCCTTGCCCAGACGTGGAGCCTGTAACAACAACTGATCCCTGATCGTGAGAGATGGACACAGTGGAGGAGCAGATCTGGTGTCAGGACCTCCATGGCTTGAGCTGCACTGCCTCGGTTTTATTTGCCTTTGCCATTAATATGAAAGCAAATTTGCATTAGAGCCAAAGACATGATGATGCAAGTAGGGGTTTTTTTTCCATAAATATGTCATATTAAAATGTAAGACTCAAACTGCTTTGTATGTTGGAAGCACAAACACCCACC
This sequence comes from Sakesphorus luctuosus, assembly GCA_013396695.1. Lineage (NCBI taxonomy): Eukaryota > Metazoa > Chordata > Aves > Passeriformes > Thamnophilidae > Sakesphorus > Sakesphorus luctuosus. The sequence goes on from VWZD01011096.1 coordinate 111,715, forward strand.
TCCAGCAAGGGAAATATCTAAATCACCTTATCTTGGTTTTCATGCACTCCTAAGTCATTCAAATGAAAGCATGATAAGGATCAAACATTCTTTGTTTAAAATGCTAGAATTAAAACTTGTTCTGCTTGTTTGTTTTGATGGTTTTTTTCCCCCACCCCCAAATATACAATTTCCTTTTGATCATATAAAACCTTTCATTCATAAAGTGTATGGTGTTCTGGTTTCAGTTCTCGTTTCAGGCAAAATCAGAGAGGGACAGAAAGACTGAAATGAAAAAGCAGATCTTCAGTAGAACATTTTGAAACGTAAGACTACAAATATACCCCCTACATATTTTTTTTCCCTCAGCTGAAACAGAGACAAGTCTGGCACAAATCTGAATCATCTCAACTAGCTGGTACACGCATTTTCTGACAGATAAATATTTAACCAAGAAAGATCTCCAGCTCACAAAGCATCTTCCCTGACAGTGCTAGCCAGGAGTGGCTGCATTTAAAAAAAACTAAAATTCAGAGCCTGACAGTGCAGGTAAGAAGAAAATAACCTTAAAATTATTAAAAAACTTTAAAAAGTTCTAAGTACTTGTGACACTGTTAAAGGTTTTCTGTGCGCTGACACACATGGTTACTCAAGAGCTGAGCACTTGTTCCTGCCATGCAGACCTGCCAAGGCCAAAATAGCAGGGACATTTACAAATGCAGTGATGTAATCTTCTCCCACATTTTGTAAGTGTGGTTGCAAGTTGCACACTTCCTTGGTTTTTAATAGTAAAGCAGCAACGTTGAGCGTGTTGAGAGTCTGCACTGCAACACTGAACCTCTTTCCAGCAGCTCTGCTGGCGTTTCATAACTCAGTGGAGAACTCTGTGTTCACATATTTATCACCCGTGACTTCAACCTGGTACAACTTTCTGTTCCTCTATTTATTTTTGCAGACAGAGCTGACCAGCACTGCTCTTCGCCTTCTGCAATGGGTTGTGGCTTCATGGCCCACCCTGAGAGCAAAGGGAGCCGTCCCCAGGGTTGTCCTGTGCACAGCCAAAACCTCATGTGTCCCACAGAGGCAGCACAGGGCAAAGTATCTGCAGGAACACTTGATGTGCCCCTTCGTGCTGCCTCTGCACTCCTATTCCAGGGCTGAGAGGAAAGCTGGAGCTATTTTAACTTGGGACTCCTCTATATGGGAAAATGAATCAGAAGAGCAACAGTCCCCTATACCTTCCCCTGGATTCCTTTTTCCCGTTCTGGGAGCAGAGTTGCTCCAGAATGCAAGTCCAACGACATCCAAGCCCTGTTTTACCTGCTAATTGTCCCCCTCCCTGCAGACAGACCCATGCACATGGCTCTGAATGGTGCCTGGAGAGCTCTGGGAGCACAGAGCACCCAAAGGCAATGCCTGGCCTGTCTTCTCCGTCTTCTCCTGCACCAGCTTGTCAGGAAGGGCAGGAGGGAGCTGGGAATGACGACGTGCTCTGGGTATTTCCTGGATGGTGCCTCTGCAGCTGCTCTGATTTACAGGGGCCAAAGGGGCTGCTAAGAAGCCACTCTCTCATTTCTCTTGCCTCCCACACACAGGAACAAGGAACAATGAGGATCATGACCCGTTTTCCACTCGCATTCCCAGCCCCTTCCATGTTGTCCAGAAGTGGGAGAAAAATAACGTTGTGGGAAATGAGAAGTCAAGTGGTGGTAACCGGGGCAGGGAAGGTCTTTGCTGGGCTGCAGTGACAAGGCAGAAGCCACGTTCCCCATTTTCCCTGCCTTGTTTGAGTGTATGCAGGTCCTTGACAGGCTGAGTGGAAGAGTCTGAGCTACCTGGAGACCTGAAACCAAAGCAAAAAGCAATTTGAGACTCATAGAATCATAGAATAGTTTGAGTTGGAAGGGACCTTAAAGGTCACCCAGTTCCAACCCCCTGCCATGGGCAAGGACTCCTTCCCCTAGACCAGGTTGCTCAGGGCCCCATCCAGCCTTGCCCTGGACACTTCCAGGGTGTCAGAGGAAAGGATGAGTTGGGCCTTTATGACCAAAAGATTGAGACATACAATAGATGAGGCTGGCTGGGATCTCCAGTGCCACTCCCTGCTCAAAGCAGGACCGGCTTAGGGGTGGCATCAGATGGGTAATGAGGCAAAGTTGCTGGTGGGAATGAGGCACTGATGTAAGAGTTACACAGTGTGAGACCACAGGGGGAAAGAGGCTGTGAAATCAAAACAGGACAAACCCTAGAGGGTTTGGGTTGTGCAGGTGTCATAGATGGCTCCTGCTGATCCCCTGCAGCTCCATTAGGGAGAAGTCAGTCCCTGCAGTGAAGAAACTGCAGGAATGCAACTGCAGTGGCTAATTCCTTTTCCCAGGTATGTTTAAGCTCTGTTTCTGGAGAGTCCTGTACGGAAAGAGCTGGGAGAGCCTGCACCCATCACCACCTCTGCTGCTGCAGCAGAGACGTGCAAGAGCAGCAGAATCTCCCTCAGATCTCACCTCAGCTGCATCCTCTGCAACCCCCTCCCAAGCAGAGGGAAATGCAGAGACAGTAACTGGCATGGAGCAACAGCTCGGCTGTGCGAGTGATGGAGACACTGTGGGAGATATTAAGGGGCTGCTGTTAAGGTACTACTAATAATTTTCAGAATCATTTCCCCTCCTATTCTTCCCCTGACAGCCTGAAACTGCTGTGGGTCCTTTTAAAGCCATTCTGCCTGCTAACAGTTTATTGTTTCATTTGATAGGTTGCTTAGGGATAGCTTGGCACCTCCTGTGCTTTATCTCCCCCTCCCTTCAAACAGTGAGAGCATTTCAATATTTCTTGGAGAAAAATGGATGTAATAAAATATGAACATCTCGGGCCCAATCTGTGCAGGGGAAAGCTTTGCCCTGTGAGGCTGTTCTGGGCTGCCTTTTCCGGTTGCTGGGCTCTGCAGAGTTGGCAGCACCACTGAAGCTCCTGCTTCTTGGCAAATACCTTCTTGCTTTAACTGGTGCAAAGGTTTGCTCATGTAGGATGGGAAGATGGAGCATATATGGACCTCTGTGGTCTCTGCACTGGTGGGGTGAGACAGTGAGTCATTGCACATGGCTGAGTTGGGTCAAATCACACCATGATGGTCAGGATTGCCCAAGAACTGCAGTTACCATTGACAAGGGTTATTTCATAGAATCACAGAGTGGTTTGGGTTGGAAGGGACCTTGAAGATCACCCAGTGCCACCCCCTACCATGGGCAGGGACACCTTCCACTAGACCAGGGTGCTGAGAGCCCTGTCCAACCTGGCCTTGGACACTTCCAGGGATGGGGCAGCCACAGCTGCTCTGCCCAATCTGTGCCAGGGCCTGCCCACCCTCACAGGGAAGATTTTTTTTCCCCAATATCCAGCCAAAACCCACCTTCCTTCAGTTTAAGGTCATTTCCCCTTGTCCTATCAATTTATGCCCTTGTGATAAGACCCCTCTCCAGCCTTGTTGTTGCCCCTTTAGGTGCTCTGAGATCTCCCTGGAGCCTTCTCTTCTCCAGGCTGAACACCCCCAACTCTCCCAGCCTGTCTCCAAAGCAGAGGTGCTCCAGTCCTGGGATCAACTTATTGGCCTCCTCTGGACTCGTTCCAACAGGTCCACATCTTTCTCATTGTTGGAGACTCTAGACCAGGATGCAGAACTCCAGGTGAGGTCCCCAAGAATAGAGGAAGAAGAATCAGCTCCCTCAACCTGCTGTTTGGAACTGTAGATTTCAAGGTTTGGAAAACATCCAGGTGATAGCAAGACCACCACTGAGTACTGACCCTCTGGAGAAGTATGGTGGTTGTGACTCAGCAGCAAACCAACAGCATTTGGTTGAGTATGGGTGAGGTCTGCACCAGGGTCCTCCAAGGGAAATTGAAAATCCTCAATTTATGAGCTGGTTAAGGCTGGAGCTGCTCAAGGTTGGGAGCAAAAATGGGGACTGGCTTCACTGGAGGCTCGTTGCCTGCAGGAATCTCCTTCCTTCTCAGAGCACAAGTCATGGGATGAGGACTCAGCCACAGCACTGGGCTCTGTCTGGGGATTTCAGAGATTGCTCAAAAATGTGTCATGAAAAGTGTCCATGCTCATGAAAGAGAGGAGGGATCTGTGAATCCTGGAAGGCACTGCCTGTGAAAAAAATACATCCCAAGCCTTTGGATCCTGGCAAAGGCCCTTTAGGAGAAAGTGGAATTTTCCCTGCATAAACAACAATGGTTGTATTTGTTCAAAAGGAAAAAAAAAAGTATGGGAGGGCAGCAGACTCCTGATGAGGAAGAAAAGGAGCCTTGTGCACAGGACATTGGGACACTGTTCCCAACTAGCTCATCCTTAGGCAGAGACTGTCCCCACTGGCTCAGCTGTGGCTTGGGCTGCAGAGTGGGCAATGTGGGACAAGGGGGTTTGGGACCCAGGCCTGGCTTCAGGCAGAGATGTGTGTTCTTGGCATCTCCCAGGGGCTGGCACTCAAGGTGGGGAAAAACAAACAAACAGGTCTGTTCAAAGGTGTGTAGGAGGAATGATATTTCTTTTGGAAGAACTCCCCTCCTTCTGCAGGGCAAAAAGCAACCTGTGAGGGAGCAAAACTCCCTGGGAATGGGAGGAAGATAAATGGAAGAACTGCATCGGCCACGGTGTTCTTTGCCTTCTGTCAGGGAGAAAAAAAGAAAAAAAAGTAAGAAATTTAGAGAAAAAAACAAGGTTTATTCAAGATAGAACAGGCCAAAGAGAGGCAGACAAGTAGGAACAGGTTTCTTTAGCTTAATAACCATAAAATCATGGAATGATTTGGGTAGGAAGGGACCTTAAAGATCATCTGGTTACAACCCCACAAACAGGGACACCTTCCTCTAGACCAGGTTCTAACATCCAGCTGAAGGACAAGGGGAATTATGGTCACTGTACCTGAGACTGAGTTTTAACCTGCAACCATTTCATGAAAAACACTTTTCTTCTTTTCTACACTTTGCTCAGATGAAGGTGGGAGGTGGGTGCTGGGAACCCTCCTGTGGCAGAGCAATCCCACCCTTCACAGCACCACAAGGAGTGAGTTGGACATGGAGCAGGCCAGGAGCTGTCACTCCACCACCGTCCTCCTTGGCCATGCCTTGGGAGGATGAGCCCAGCCTGCTTTTTCAGAAAGAAAGGGCGTATGTAGAGGTTTCATGACACTTGTTATGCTTGTTAGTTATTATATTTTGTTGAGTTCATCATTTACCTCTTAAATGCCAAAAGAAATGGAGGCAGAAGGAAGAAAATGGTGAGATCTGATGCTTCTTTCCCAGGCCACATCTTAAAACTCTCTTATTCATAACCAAGACTTACCACTTGAAAATCTCAATTTGCACAGAGCTAATCATGATGTCACTGGCCAACCTATTTTGCTTATTTTTAATAACCTCCCTTATTGTGTGGCTCCAGACATCACATGGCACACACTTCACATGAGACCCTGGATATCTTTCTCAAAGACTGTGCATTCCAGACTGACTTTTTTGTTCTTCTTGCTTACAGGGACACCTTTTATTCCCTCTTTAGCCTTTGGAGCATTCACGTGTCTGGCATATGAACCCTGCTGCAGTCACATGGGGGTGTGAACACAGAGGGTTCAACTGCACACAGGGAGAATGAGAAACATGAGACACCAGAGAAACTGCCATGGCTGAGATCTGGCCACATGAATTTGTTAACTAGTCTTCAGTTCTTGCTTCCTTTTCAATTCCAGGAGGCTTTTTCAGCTAAAACTGCAAGAAGGTCCAGTGTCTGGTTGGCATTTCTAGAGTACTTTAGTGAACCCTCTCAAGAGACAGACTCTGTGTTTCCATATTGTACAGCTGCTGCTGCTCTGGTTCGTTACCAGATGTTGTCCTGCAGCATGAGAGTCTTGGGCCACAACCTACTAGTGGAGAGGGAAAGCCCAGAAAAAATGTGTCAGGACATCACCTTGGTGCTTCTAGTTGCATGAAGAAGATGTGAACGAGCTTTATTTATGTATTTATTTATTTGATAGAATATATCTATAAGCAGAGAATCTGTCTTGAAATGTCTTACCTGGGTGCAACCAGAAACCTGTGGAAGAGCTGGGGACTGGAAACAGAAGAAGGGTTGAATTCTGGAACAGCCCTCTTGGTCCTTGGCATATTAACAGCCACCAGGGCCAGAAATCTCAGGCTGATGAGAAGACTGTGAAATCTCCAGGTCTGCAGATGATGTTGAGTAGTTTGAGGAGTCAAATGCCACAGTGCTGGTGAGGAACTCCAGGAGGAACCTCACAACATGGTGTGTGTGGCTAAAAGGTGGCAGGTGAGCATCAGTGGAGCTTAATTTAAAGAAATACACCCCAGGAAAAATAACCCAACCAGGGTGTATGAGATGATAAACCCGGAAATGGTACCTATCAGGAAATGGATCACTGACAACTCTCTGAAATTCTCAGCTCAATGTGCAGTGACTGCCAAAAAGCCAAAAAAAGCAGAAGGTACCACAAGAGAAGGTACTGAGAAGACAGCCTTGTTTTGCTGCTGAGCAAAACCTTGAGTGAGGTGCTTGTCTCCAGTGCTTGAGGAAAAGTGAGTAGAGAGTGGCCAAGGGACTCCTTCCTTATAAGGTGGACAAGGTAAGGAGTCCTTAAGTCAGGAGGAAAAGAAATGGGCAGGATTTCCCTCCGAAGGGCTGAGCACTGTGAGGGGATGGGTGGTTCCCACGGGCAATGGACCAGCAGAGAGTGGCCAGGTTTATTCAATCCTCCCAGTGCTGGAGATAAAGTACTGGGATAATCGATCCATCATCTGCCCCATTCTCATGTTCCTCACCTGCTCCTGACTGTGGCTGACAGCTGAGACCGAAGGTGACTATGAGAACAGGGTGCAGCAGGCAGATGTTTCCCAGAAGAGCCTCCTGGACATCGAGCATTTGTGGCTCACAGATTTCCCAGCTCGGAGGTGTTGTTTTCCTTAGGATAGGATTCCACTTTTTATAAAGGAAAAAGGAGACTTTGAAGTCAAAGTTTGTTATTAAAGGTGACATGCCAACCATGGGTAGGTGCCAGCTGCAAGACTTTATTTTGACTGCTGTCTCATGGGGAAAGCTGGCAGCTGGGAGGGCAGGGAGGCATGGCCTGGAGAGGGTGAAGAATTTAGCCAGCCTGCTTTCAACAGCCTCTTTGATGCTGGGTGGCTGAGAAAACAGAGCGGTGCTTTCTGTGTGACAAAATATCCTTTAATAATCGTCTTCTGGGTCACACTGGGTTACAGCTTGAACCTCTGCATGGACCCAATGCAGTGCAGGAAACCAGGTTTTCATAGAATACAATCCCAGAATCACTGAGGCTGGAAAAACCCTCCAAGTCCATGCTGTGCCCGATGCCCACCTTGTCACCCAGAGCATTGAGTGCCACGTCCAGTCATTCCTTGAACACCTTCAGGGATGGGGACTTTACCAGCTCCCTAGGTAGCCCCTTCCAATGCTGGAAAGGGCTTTTGCTGGAATGTTTTTGCTTCTGGAAAACACACTAGGGTGGGTTGGGTGTACCAGGATACTTCTGCTATCATGACATTTCTTTTTTCTTCTGGGGGAGGAAAATAAACAACTTCCCTTTAGTCTCTAGGTTGGAGCCAACACTGATCATGCACACAGGGGTCAACTGAGCTTTCAGTCTAAATGAAAAAAACAGTTCTGTGTTCAGGGAAAAGAGATTGCAAATGAAACTTGTACAAATTGAGAGGTCCACTAGTGCTCTGCAGCCACAGTGTGAGAAAAACACCCAGATAAAAACCCCCAAACATTGTTCATGATGGCCCATAAGTTATTTTCCTATAGAATAACTGTCTCCCCTCATCAGGATCACATGTGCTATGCAGCACTACCTTTTTGGGGTGTTACCCAAAGCCCAGGAGAGCTTGTTGGTTTGAAGGGGTTTTTTAAACTCTTTGTGCAAAGTTCTGGCTCAGCTCGGGGGGTTGCAACTCTTACACCTGGACATGGTCAGTGTGAGGTCAGTCTGTGGGCCAGCACCCACTGAGGGGCACCCAGGCTGCAGCTGTGGCCGATGTGAAGGGAGGAAGGTTGTGGAAGGCTTCTTTACAGCCTGGAGAAGAGAAGGATCCAGGGGGACTGCAGCTTCTTCCACTGCCTGAAATGGGAGTCTACAAAAAAATGGAGAGGGACAATTTCCAAGGGATGGAGTGACAGGACAAAAGGAATGGCTTCAAACTGAAAGAGTAGGGTTAGATGGCATATTAGGAAGAAATTCTTCCTTGTAAGGGTGTGCAGGCCCTGGCACAGGTTGGGCAGAGCAGCGGTGGCTGCCCCATCCCTGGATGTGTCCCAGGCCAGGTTGGACAGGGCTTGGAGCAACCTGGGCTGGTGGGAGGTGTCCCTGCCCATGGCAGGGGGTGGCACTAGATGATCTTTAAGGTCCCTTCCAACCCATCCCATTCTGTGATTCCTTTCCTTCACAGGGACAAGGAAAAGAAAGGCAGAACAGTGTCTGCAGCTGTTCAGAGAAGACCAAGGCCATGCTGCAAGACACACCCTCCCAGCTCCTTCCATTTAGAAAGGCACATTCCCCCCACAAAAAAACCAAACCCCACAGTTTTTAAGAAGCTGCCACACCAGTGATTGTGCTGAAAGCCACATCAAGACCCAAGCAAGTTTGGTAGACAGAGAGATCAAGAGGCCTAGGGGAAGCATCATTTAATACCCACATTTTTCATTTTTAAATATGTGCAATTGTTTCCATATTTCCTGCTTTTCTGGAGGGATGAAGGACATAAAGATAGTGGGAGAAAAACTTCCTTTGCAAAAGATAGGAACAGTTTAACCTAAAGTACCTTAACACCTCTGTTTTTCTATATATTCACTCATCACTTTACACACTGATTCACACCCCAGAACTGGCATTTTTTCCTTCAGAGGCACAACACAAAGGTGTTAACTTGAATTTATATCTAAACAGAGTGGTTGAATACATTTAGCTTGGCTCAAGCCCACCAGCCTATGCACTCTTGCAGTATTTTCTCCAACAGCCTTTAAGTCTGGCTGGGTTGGGGTTTTTGGGGTGGTATTTTTTTTTATCCTGTAGAGGTTTGTTTAGGTGGCAGAATGGACAAGGGCTGAACCACCAAACAATGAAACTTTCCAAATGGAAAAGCACACACACCATTTTCTTTTCAAGAGGTTTTAATGAAGACTCATATTTTTAAACCTCTCACACTGTACAACACATTTAAATGTACATCAAGCTGAGATAAAAAATAAAGCTTTCTTACAAAGTACATTTTTCCAGTGATTTTTTTTCCTTTTTTTTTTTGCAGTAAAAATAGCTGCTACATAAAACCCTCCTGATCTTTGAAAAGGAGTCACAGTTATTTCCAAAAATAGAATTCATATTGTAATCATACAGAATAAACTGCAGGAAGAAGAGACAAGTGAACTGAAAAAATAAGGCTCGTATATAAATTTTTTTGTTTAAAAGTACATGCATAGAAGTTGAAAAACATATGCCATTTATAAAGAAAAAAGGTAATTTTATCCATATTCGTATTTTCATTTTCAGTTATAGAAGAAACCACAAACAGGCCCTTTTATGTCCCAGAATACAACATTAGTTTCCTGTAAAAATGCCAAAATGCACAAAGAATTGCCAGCTTCAGGCTTGGCAAAATCCTGAGCCAGCCCTCCCTCCCCCCCATATTCATGCATACTGAGCACTTCTGTTGTCTCTCAGGCCAATTAAATATTTGCAAAAGGTTGTACATCCTAGACAAACATGAAGAAACCCCACATTTGATAAGTTGACATTCATCCTATTTCAAAACACACATACAATTAGTTTAATTTACACTATACAGTATCTGTTAAATAGGAGCATTAGAGTTTCCAAAGGAATCACAGAATATATACAAACTGAATATTGAAATGGTATGATTTTCCTTCCCTTCTTTTCAAGGGTGGGGTTTTCCGTTAACAGTTGCTACATCTGGTTTTGGACACAGAGTGTTTATGTACCTATGCAGCACATTTCTGGAGTAGTAATAATAATAACAATAACAATAATAAAACGTGCTTTAAAACAAAAGTACTATCCGTCTCCTTACTGCTCATTTAAAATAAATTAGTTTTGTTTTTTTCTTTTTTTTTTAAATAAACTGCATGACACAAGATGTAAGCAAGAGGATGATGGTGTTTTAAAACATCTGAGCAACACTTCTGCTGCATTGCTGGTCTCTCACACCCAACCTTTGGTTTTAAAGCCAACCCTTTGATTACACGGCAGTGTAAGTAGCCAAAATGCTTTGCACGGCGGCACAGGCAGTGGGAATGCTGCACCCCGGAGCTTTTCCATGTCTCCATGACAGAGCCAGGGGGCTGTGCCGAGCATTCCCATGTCTCCATGACAGAGCCAGGGGGCTGTGCCCACCTCCACGCTGCTCCAGGCGATGAAACAAGGCCACTCCCCTTCCAGCTCTCGCATCCGCGACAAGGTCCTTATTTCCCAACTGCGGCGCCCATCCGGAGCAGGCGGCAGCGCAGCCTCCCACACAGAGTCCCCACACACGGGTGGTCTTCAGCCCTGCAGCCCCCAGGGCGTGGGGCTCAGTCCTCGGTGTCGGGCTGCACCCCCAGCATGGCGTGCAGCTCCTCGGGGCTGTAGCCCAGCAGGCTCTGCAGGTCGCAGACGAAGCGGTACACGTAGCGTTTCCCTGCCGTCTTGTGGATGATGTTCTTGTCGTAGTAGTAGCGCAGCCCCCGGCTCAGCTTCTCGTAGTTCATCTTGGGCTTGTTCTTCCTCCTCCCCCACCTCCTGGCCACCTGGAAGGAAAGCAAAACACCAAGAGGGTTTATTTGGGTTGTGTCGGCTGATAAAAGCGGGTGTGAAGGTCATTTCTTGGAGCACTTCACGTGCTTTGGATTTCCCGCCCTTGGGATTGGTGACCGACCCCAGAACGGACAATTATCAGCAGCAGCTTCAGGAGGAAGTGGCTGAGAGCAAATACCACTCAAAAGTGATGCCAGTTTGTAGGGGATGGTTCAGAACATGCTTAAGATCAAATCTTAAGGGATTTCTCTCAGTTGGTTAAAACTTGGTTGTAATAATGCCAAGGTCATGGGTTCAATCCCCTATGTGGGCCATTGACTTGAGAGCTGGACTCAATGATCCTTGTGGGTCCCTTTCAACTCAGAATAGTCTGTGAGTCTGTGAATTTCTTAAGGGAAATCACTGAATGTCCTGAGTTGGAAGGGTCCTACAAGAGTCATCAAAGTCCAACTCCTGGCCTTGCACAGGACAACCCCAAAAATCATTCAATATCCTGAGTTGGAAGGGTCCCACAAGAGTCTTCCAAGTCCAACTCCTGGCCTTGCACAGGACACCCCAAAAATCCCACCATATGCCTGAGAGTGTTGACCAAACAGTCCTTGAATTCTGTCACTTTGTGATCTCTCAAGAAAATAGGAGTACACCATTGATTTGTTATTAAGCAGAATGGGACAGCTCTTAGGTGGATGTTGAGTGATACGAAGTTCTTCAGAGTTAATTATTTATCCATGCCCCCCTTTTTTAATAAAAATCCTTCAGTGGACTTTATATCCCATCTCTCAATAAAACAACTTTCCTACTGATAACAGAATCAGAAAATGAAGTGCATTCTATTTATTTTTAACGACTAAAATGATAAGTTCCTGAAATATTTCATTTCAGATGGCAGAGCAGACCTCAAACCTTTCTGTTCACCACAATTAGCCACATACCTCGTCTGGATCAGCAAGTTTAAATTCCCATCCATCTCCTGTCCAGCTAATGAATGACTGACAGGACTTGTCAGTCAGTAATTCCAGCAGGAATTGCCACAGCTGTATAGGGCCACTGCCTGTTGGGAGAGAGAGGGTGGGGAGAAACCACAATTAATACCTGTGCAAGCCCTCACCACAACCAGTGTGTATGACCAGACTCATATCACAGAATAGATCTTGTAATTACTCTGATTTATCGTTTTCTTGAATCAGAAAGAAACCCAAGCTTTTATTCTGTAGCACAAATTTTCTCATAAACATGCTGAAACTAAAACAAGTCAGATTTTCATGGAAACACAGGATTTGACTCAAGTTATGTCTTTCCCTTTCATATGGATCCCTTATCCCTCACTCCCACCTCCCAACCAGCTGCATTTCAAGCTTCAGGGCTTGTCCTACACTCCTTGGCTTGGCAAACATTCCAGAGGAAAAACCAATTTCAGCAAGGACTACAGAAGCAAGACTTTAACAGGCAAGCCAACACCTGTGGAAATTCCTAGATGTGGGAGATTTTGTCCAAGTTTCTCTCTTTTTCAAACAGATCAGCGACTGCATTTGATTTTTAAGTGTCCTGACATACCTGCCTGTTCTTTCTGTGGCTGGATAATCCTATGAGACTCTGTTTAGTGCCACTTAAAACTCGAACTCTTCATGACCAGTGGTGTCCATCCCCATGGCATACACTTACAGAGGACACTGATGTTACATAAGAGGAGGAGTGACCATTTTGCTTCCCAACTTACCAGTAAAGCCAGCCAGGATGGCTGCTGGTATAACTGGTTTCCCTTGCTCCACAGGATCACTGCGTTCTTGAATGTAGTCTTTGAAAGACATTGTAGGTTTGCTCAGGCACAAGGACTGGCTACAGTCATCCTCAAAGCTCTCATAGGATGGCACACGCTGTAAATCCACCAAGGAAGATTGGCTGTTCCAGGATTGCAGCATTGAATCTGAGCTTTCATAGCTCTCTGCACCACTGTCACTGGATTCGTGTTCTCTCAGCTTACCTTTAAAAATAAAATTTAAAAATAAAATAAAATTGTTGGTGGGGTTTTTTTCCTTCCGCTCAATCCACCCTGCACATATAAATTATGTAAAGGAGGAAAAGACATTGAGAATATGGTCTTCAACCTGGGTTTTTCTTGCAGATAATGACTCACCAGCATTATCCATCAACAAATTCAGGTTGCTTCTTGGGAAATCCTGGTTTACTGCACAGTAGTTCACACCAACAGCATCTGCTTGGGTTTTAGGGAACAATGAAAACTCTTGTTCTGGGTTGAGGAGATTGGGCCCCGTGGAAGTCTGACAGACGTCAGTCAGGAGGTTGGCTTTGGGATAACTGAGGGGTTTAGGGTATCCAGGCATTTGCATTCCATAGGAATTCTGATCTACATTAACAGCTGAAAAAAGAAAGGAAATAATTAGATTATTTTCCCTGCACACCCTTAAACAAACTAATACACTAAATACACCAAATCAGATTCTGTAAATCTCCCTCTATAACTTGCCAGCCACAAATGTCTATTGTTTGTTCTCCAAGGAAACTACAGGGCTGCAGAAAAAAAACAGGGAAGTTTGAGTGGTTTTGAGTAAGGCCCTCACCATTAAGTGGTGTAATCAGGTTGAGCTGAAGATTGTGGCAGAATAAAATACAACATCAATCAAACAGTCTGAGGGAGCCAGCACTGCATCCCACACACTTCAAAAGCTCCATTACACTTCCACAGCCTTGAAAAAGCCCAAACATAACTCTTGCTGCTTCCCAGTAATGGTAGTTTTCCCCTCTATTTTCTACGGATGGGAGTGGCCATTCTGCTCCACAGATGGAGGTTTTGGCATCCCAAGAGGAAACTTCATTTTTCTCAAAGCCTTTGCTCTTCAAAAGATTTCCGATATAAATTAGATGACAATTAAACAGTACAAGGAAATAAAAGGCTGCAGCAATTAAACTCAAATGCTCTCCTCAAGCACAGTGACTATTCTGGTGCTTTTTGTTTTTCCACTGCAATCTATGACCTCTTTCAGTTACTTCTAAGCATGTAAAATGGCAATTTAAAAAAACAAAACAAAAAAAACAGAAACAAAAAAACTTACTTAAGGAATTATTATTGACCCAGTGAGGAACAGAGGTGAGATGAGAGCTCTCCACATACTGATCCTGTGTTTTCTCTTGGCTGTCTGGGAGAGGACAAAAAGAAAATTTGGGCTTTTAGTTTTAAAGATCTGACATGTGTGCCATGAAAATCTTCCAAATCTTTTGAGTATTTTGGGTTCAACATTAAGAAAAATTTTACTAACATGATATTGCATTGACAGAAACCACTCCAAAATCTCTAAGCAACGTCCAAAAGGCTTGAAGACCATCACACCAAACAAACTTTAACAGAAAACTTATAAACAACAATAATTGATGTGTGTTTGAAGGTCTGGCTCTTGGTTAATTCTTTTTAATGAGGTATTTACAGTGATCTTATCCCAAATCTCATTATTTCAATGATTTTCCCAAACAAAACCTTAGCACAATAGGTACTCAGCCTGAACACAGAATTTCTGCAGCTATCTGCATCTGTGCTTTGCATACCAAGGATATATTAATATTTCTGGTAATATTAACCAAGGTTTACAGTTCATTTGTAATAAAACCCCTTCATAGTGAAACCAATGTTGAAATTGAGTCCCGTTTCTGTTTGTGATAAAAGAGCCCTAAACCAAAAGCTCTTTCTGGCTTTCTAACTACCTTTTATCATCTGTTCCAGGTGTTCCCACAGAATATCACCCACATAGTCAGGTGCCAGTTCCAGGAAACGCTCCTTGCCCAGGTTGCACAAGTCTTGGCCACTCATAAGAAACTGATGGAAGTTCACATTTGCCAAGCTAAACTCATTGGTAGCCCATGAAAGCCACTGGCAAACTTGCTGCTCAGTCCAGAGCCAGGGATCTGCAAGACAGAAAGGATGCAGCATTCAGAGATAAACTTCTGACTTTTGCCAAATAATTTTCATTAGAAAGCAGCGACTTAAAAAATTGTTTACTCAAGTTAGTTCTGAATGAATTCAGAAAGGATGTATTTTTGAATTTAAAACCCCCACAGTCCCCTCTTTTCCTTCTGCATTCACTTGGAATCAGAGATGTCCTCAGCTTACTTGATTCTCTCTCATGCTGCCAATGCATGAGCTCTCCATGCACCCATTTTTAACACCAGCATGTCTGGGCTTTCCAAGCCAAGCTGTGCCAGATTCACATCGGATCCATTCTTGTATTTCCTACTGACATCATCCTTTCTCTTTTCAAAGAGCCGCTATTCAGCCTCCTCCTTAGCATTAAAAAAAAAAAAAAAAGCTTATAAATAGCAAACACTTACTATTTGGGATACCCAGTCGACACTGCTCCTTTGTGAACCCACTGAAAGTATCTTTCAAGGCCTGACTCATCACAGCCTTACTGCACGGGGTTAACAGAGGCAATTCACAGTTGTTCGACTCTGTAAGAAAGAAAAGGGGTGGAAGGGGGAAAGAAGATACATTAAATAAAGGAGGGACAAGATTTTGCTGTTGGAAGAAGGAAAAAAAAAAGCATGGTAGAAAGATGGGATTTTAAAACCAGAGCCAAACGGCATAGATCCATTTCCTAAAATCTCTGGGCTATTTGGTTGATAAGACTGCATCACTAATTAGAGCTTTGCAGCTTTCCATGACATAGATCCTTATTTACTCTTAGTAGTTACATAAAGTGCCTTCGTTGCAGGGGAACTTCACTATTATTTTTTTTAAAGAAAAGAGACTGCTTATTCCTGTTTTGCCACCTATAATTTGACCCCAGACTTCTTTATAACTCCAGACAGACTTCATTTAGTTTGAGAGCTAAACAACTCGTAGGAAGGTTGTGCAGAGCCAGCCTACACTGTTTAACACTATATTTCAGACCTTCCCATGCATCTCTCCATCACTTAAGGACATGGTGCAATAGATTTTTCTATCATCTGAACCAAACAAGTGTGACTGGTAACAAGCTGGTACCCAGCAGGTGAATAATGCAACCAAACACAAAGCTGGCACCATTACATGCCAGTATAAATCACTAACCTACTTAACTGATAATTAAATTTACAAGTAGATACCATTTTGAGAATAAATTTGGCTTCCACTCAGCCTTTCATATGGGGCAATTTTCACCAGAAGATGCCTTATTTTTTCATGGACTGGTTTGGGTTGGAAGGGACCTTAGAGATCATCCAGTGCCACCCCTCTGCCATGGGCAGGGACACCTTCCACCAGCCCAGGTTGCTCCAAGCCCTGTCCAACCTGGCCTGGGACACTTCCAAGGATGGGGCAGCCACAGCTTTTTAGAGGACCTGTCCCAGTGTCTCTGAAAGAACACCTAAGCAAAGAAAGCCAACCACACTGCCTAGGTGGTCCAGAGTAGGGAAACCTTTTGCTGATGTTTTGTTTGTGATTTGAAAACAACCTCATCAACTCACAACTGCATCCCTGGACATTTGAGAGCCTCAGAGCTCACACACAGGCTGGATTTGCAGGAGCTCTGCTGTGTTAGAGGCACAAAACAGAGGCAGGGTATATAAAGGCAGATTTTGGAAGACTTTAAGCTCAGCAGCTCTTCTTGCTCTCTTCTTGCTCTCCCAGACTATCTACAGGCTCCACCTGAACCAGGCTGTGCTTAACTTCTGTCTCTACCACACCCTTCCTAATATCTGCTAGGACTTGCTTTGCTGACCAGAGCAGGTGACTGATTAGAATCACGTTAGAACAAAGGACCTGTGGTTTTCTGAGGTTTGAGGGTTGGGGTTTGGTTTTCCCTTCCCTAAGGGGAGATAAAAGCGGCTTCAAGTAGAATATCTACAATTTGGACAAGCTCCCTGTTTTGTCAGGCAGCTGGGCAAGGATTTGTAGGTGTTGTCCTACACACACATACAAATAAAATAAAGTAAAAAAAACTGTATACAACCCACTCTCCTTTTTAAGGCATGGAATAAAACATACTGGGATTTAACAGCAGAGGGTCAAAAAAAGGAGCTTGAAGAATACTTGCATCTTACTTATGGTTGAGATGTTGCAAGTTTCAATACACATAAAACTTTTCTAAGATTTTTAAACTCTTAGTTCTGCTTTCATACCTACTAAGGCATCTTCCATGAACATGGAAGCTCCTGAATCCCAGTTCTTACTCACTTTCAGAACAGAGAACAGCAACTACCCACAAAGCAACTCACATGGATAAAACACAGAAGTCTGTGGACTAAACCACTTCTTTCTAGGGAAATCCACGTTGAACTTGTAAGAGTACAGCCAGGAAATGTTAGTTAGACCTCACAAACCCCTGATCTGCTGACTGGACTAAGGAACAAAATGAATAGTTACCGTAAGAAGTAGAATCAAATCCTGTTGGCACTTCTTGAAGGGTTTGGTCTTCATTAAGTGAGAAAAAATATCCAGCGAAAAGAGAATTTGAGCTGTCAAAGGTGTCAAATGCTGGTTGACGCTGCAAAGCAACAGAACAAAGAAACAACAACGTAAGCATTTTGGTAGAGAACTGTGAACTTCATTGCTAGGAAGAGTCTGGGCTGGGTTTCCTAGAGCTGGAGATGAAGAACAACCACTATGTTGAACTTGTGCCTTTGAAAGAGAACCACAATGAGGGCACAGCTTCTTGCACGTAAATAAAAAGCAGCGACCAGTGTGAGGTGGGTGGATGTTCTGCAGGTTACAGTAAAGCCAAATAAGGATATTTTCAGTTTTCCTGGAATTGAGGCTCTTAACAATAGAGAATACACGTGTATGTGTGTGTGTGTGTGTGTGTGTGTGTGTGTGTATACACACACACACATATGTTTGTGTATATAGATATATACACACACCCACATATTTATTTCCAAATATATTTAAAGAAATCCACATTTCCTTAACCCTTTAAGTTGACTGTCCATTTAATGACTACTTCATGCCAGAGGCAGGATCAGTAAATTATGGGAAAACAACTGCCAGTACAAGACCAACAGTGGATTTGTGCAGCTTTTTTTCCAAAACAAACAAACAAACAAACAAACAACAAAAAAGGAAAAATGTAATCTGAACCACATCACTTGAAGCTATACAGTCAGCTTAAAAGGACTTGAGGGAAGATGTTACTCCTTTGCTGAGACTTTTATATTTCTGAGTTACTGGATTTCTAGTATTTTGAAGCCTTTCAAGTGCTCAGATGCTCAGTAAAACACTTCCAGTTTCATTCTATAGAAAGGGATAAACAACTTTGATAAAAATGTTCTAGATAAAAGTGGTTTTCTATTGTTATCCTGACAACATTCAATAAATATTGTTATATTTTGAACACTTAACTCCTTTATCTTGAAACATATGCCAATTGTGTGTGCTAGAAATGCTGGTACCTTATGAGAGCCCTGAGCCACTTTAGTCTTTGGGGGGCAGAGGAAATGTTTACAGAGGAGGAAATAACTTCAAAACCAACTTCTGCAACTTTCCTGTTAGTCAATAGGAAACCGTATCTGTAATATCTTGAGGCACAGATGGATAAAAGCTGCCAGTGAGATCTTTAAAAGCACCTGAGGGTAGAACATTGCTCTGGAAAGCTACAGCCTGCTCATGGCAGCTACTGCAGCTCAGGGAGCTGGAGACAAACTTGCAAATGCTTATTTGTTTTAGGCAAACACTGGTTTGCCAGTTTATGCCAAAGGAGAGGATTTAGCTGAGGACAAGGCAGAGATTTTTCAGGGCAGTATTTATGTGCAATGCAAGAGTGAGCTGAACCATGTTCCTGGAATGAGTGTTAATACTCCTTCACATTTCCAACCTTTTCATGTCATCACAACCAGTTAAATGGTCAGAAATCTCCTGGCCAGCAGAGACAAACTGTGTACCTCTGGTTCAGGTACCCCCCAAGCAGAGTCAAGGCCAATCCCAGCTGAATAAAACAAGTTAATAACAGCTGCCAAATCTGCTGGTAAAAGATTCTTTATACATTACTAGATAAAAGCACTGACTCATCGCCAGCACCTCAAAGAAAGGGCAAGTTCTTTCAACACAATCTGGAAACTCCTGCATTTTGTGTAAATAGCTGACCCTTATCCTGAGTCACTGGAAAAAATGCTGTGGCATGTGAATGAGTAAAATCTGTACCATACTAGTCTCATATTTCAAAAAGGAGAAGATTAATGTTTAAGCAGGTTCTTGATTGAGTAGTAGTAAAAGAGGGAAAACACAATGTAGAATAAATTCTGCTTGTCCTATCAATTATAGAACTATTTTCTTTGGCTTTTTAACATGAGTGATTATTACAGAATGAAATGAAATTAAACATGAACAGCTCCAGAATAGTAAAATACATGTTTCTACTTTGATTTAACTCTGTGATAATGAATACTGAATAACTGCTCTAAAAAAACCACTGTTACAGAGCACACAGTTGTTAAGTTGGGGGATCTCTTGGATTTTATTGTTGCTGAGAGGAGAAAAAAGCCAAGGAGGGACACAAAACCCCAGAGCAGTCAGCACACCAGTCTCACTAATTCTTCAAAACATGGACATTCCTCAAAACTAACGACAGCCAGAACTGTCTCCCTAACCCTTAATTGATTTACAACAATCAATGCTGTGTGAAAAAAATGATACTGAGATTAAAAAGCAATTTGCATGAGGGAAGCCCTAAAAGACTGAGTCTTTATAGTCTGCTGCTCATTTGACCTCAGTTTGTAAATCCCTCTCAAAACAAGGTAACAGACACAGTCTGTCTAAAGATAAAATAGATTTATCTTTGTTTCTTACAATGTAATGGATTTCCATTAATAATAGTAGCAAAGAGTAAGTGAATAACCTACTTTTATTCTGTGCAATGCTCGGGAATGAACCAAACCTAACCAGCCCAGTCAGAACAGCCCTCTGCCAGTCTCATCAAGTTAAACACAAAGACCATCCTTGCTGCCCATCCTTTAACCTTTATTTAGGCTCACGTTCCACCAACAACAGTGACTTTGAGTTCAGTCCTTGTCTACCTCTCATTTTCCAAATCCCTCCTTGGGGAAGAGGGTTGAGGGCGCAAGATTTACACCTTCCTATTTCAGTTCTGCTTTTCACACCTCTGTGGAACTCAGTGGGAAGATTAGAGGTTACAAGGATTCAATTAAAACCTGTGTTCCCCAATTCCTCTGCTAAACCCAATAACAATACAATAAATGCACTGACTGGGAGATGCCCCAGTTGGGTTTAGGAGATGACAACTCAAGAGAACTCACCTTGAGCATTCCTCTGTACATGTTCGCAACGGGAGCTACTTGATCCATGTTCCTGATCCCAAAATCACTCATCTGAAAAATGAAGAGGGGGCCACGTGAAAAACACTGCAATGTAGGAAGGCAGCAGATGTTAACAGATGTATCTGACTGCTCCAGTGCAGACCATGGAGCAGCTCATGGAATGAGATACAGGGAAAGCCTTCCTGCTCATTGCCAACATCCCAACCACACAGGGCACAGTTCCCAACTTGCTTTTAGGCAGCTTTTTCACTGGAAGAGCTTTCACAAAGATTCTGTTAGTCTGAAAAGCCCACAGAATTCCTTTGCCCACCAAGTATCTATTTCCTTGGGCATTTTCCAACTTTCACCCATTATCTCAAGCATTCAGCTTTGTGTTATTTTTGCTTACTATATTCCCACTCACAGGCCATGATTCACTTCGGATTTTGGCTTTCAGGAGGAAGGAGGAGGAGTGACAGTGATGCACCTTCACCTACTGCATTCAGCCCTTTCACCCCTTTCTGAATAATCACTGAAGCCAATACTCAGCATTAGGAACCTCCTGCCTTTACCAGGCTGGGCATCTCCAAACCATGTTATCTTGCACGTTTTCTAAACACAGGATTAACATATTTATAAACCTCTAGAGGGCCTAAGTTTTAATTGAAAAGGTTTATGCAGTAAAATACCCTTTCTAAAGAACTGATAATGGGAGCACTATGTTGATGCCATTGAAGTCAGAGCTTTATTATATTGCCTTTATTACCAGGAATAGGGTTATGTGAGGCCTGTGTAACTTGTTATCCTATAAATATCACTTAAGGAAAAGAGTGATAAGATTCATATCCTCTTACTGACCTATGGGAGAGATGAAACATAAGGAGTAAAGCTAGTTTTATTGCCATTGTTCAGCTTTACAATGATGCTGCAATTCAGGTGTTGGTGAATGATACCTTATCATGCAACACTCTCAACAATTTTCCTTCCTCTTTTTCACAGCTTTTGGTTAAATTCTTTTGCTCCCCAGAAACGGCCTGAAAACATGCACTTGTATTTAAATAGCCTCATAAGACACTATCAAGATTTCCACAAAACTGTGGCCACTTATTACAAGCAAAGTTCTCTCATTAGCCGTATAAACAGAAGGAAAAAACTAAATTCAATCTTAAATTCAGAAGAAGATGGCAAATTAGGAGCTTAACATAATAAGCCCAGCTTGTTCAAAACGACAACACATTCAAAAGCTGTCCATATAAACACAGAGGAAAATAAAAACATTCAACAGCCAAAGACAAGGAACCCTTTCATCCTCTTAAACAGCTGATCAATTAAAAAAATAATTAAAAAAATAACAAGAGTCCTTAACTTGAAAGGCCTATTTCAACTTCACTGTTATCAGCTGTCTGGGGCTTAAAATTGAAATAAAATAAAACAACCGCCTTTGAAAAGAATATTCATCAATGTTACCCCAAAAGTGCAATCTGCTGATTGTTCTTTACCTCAGACAGCACGTACAAATATTTGATCTAAATTACACATCTCATTGAGCAGCAAAGAATCTTACACAGCATGAGTCTCACTCAGCAAGTATCCTAATCTGTTCATTAAATTTGCCACAGTTTAAACAACTGTTCATCCTTGTGTTTGGCTAGGCTTTTAAACAAGTATACAGTGATTTCCAGCACTCTTTGTTTTGCCTCTGAATCCTGCTCTGGTGTCCAGGGATGATTGGCTGTAAGATTTGAGGGTATTTGTGAAAATATTATGCATATATTAAGTTTAGATCTGAGCCCTGGTTAGGAAATCAGATTTCTGGCACTTTTGACCTCTCCATAAACCCTGTTAGGCACTTTCCCGTTGACTAAAAGGACTGGGAATCTCTCCTTCCTGGGATTTTTTTGTTTCTTTAGAGATGTTTAGCGGGTCTTAAGACAAAAGGTTTATACCAAGTGTTCATTACATGGCATTGCTCATTAACCCAAGTCCCTGTTTCTCCATGCTAGGCTGCTCCACGGCCTCCCTGGAAGGAAAGCTTTGGAAAAATTGGACATCGAGCTCAAGTCAAGTAACACAAGAAGATCCTTCAGCGTGTTTTGCAACACTCCAGTTTTCCTCCTCCAACCAGGAATTTCTGTCCCCTTTGCTCATCATCCACCAGCTTTCTCTCCATCTGCAGTACAAATTCTCAGCCCTGAGATACAAAACCCTTACAGAGTTCTCACGCTGAAAAGGCAACGTGGATTTTGATGGCACAGAGGGTTAAAGCTGCCCTTCTGCTGGGCTTAGAAAGCTGCTGTTTAAGTTGAGAAAACACTCCGGTGTGGCTGGGCCTCACCTCCAACTCCTCCACTAACGCTGCTGACTGCTGCTCGCCAGCTATAATTGGTTTAACTGGCAGGACACCTTCTTCAACACCCCCGCATAGCTGAGTGGGTGAACCAGAACAGGGTCAACAGGATCAGGCACTTATTAACTAATACTCCTGAATTCTGATCGCCTTCTTTTCAGCAACAGCCAGGTGCTTGCCCACAGCTGGATTCAGCTGGGAAGCATCCCCATGGAGAACGGAAGCGCGCTGGTGTCCTCAATGTATCTAATGTACCTCCTCTCTTAGTTTTCCTTGGGGTTTTTTTATATTTTTTCTTTCTTTTTGGAGAGGGAGGGTGTGGATAACATGTCTGGCTGCTGTTTTTCTACCAAATGTCATTTTTTTAAGACTAAAAAAAAAAATCCTCCGCAGCAATAGGTTAGGACACAGCCGCCCGTCCGGGGAGCGCCGCTCCCCCGCGCAGCCCCCGACCGGGAGATAGCCGGCAGCCCGTACGACTTCTCGCACACATGACACGCTTCGCCCACATGAAAGTTCGATGGAGGAGATCACACAGCCCAACATTTTTTGAGTCCCTTTAAAGTACTAACCAAATCCAGAGCGCGCTGCCCATTAACCCCTCCCTGCCGGCGCGCAGCCGCCTCGCCGCGGCATCGCCCCCTCCGCCGCCCCGCTCTGCCCGCGGCTCCACCATCGCCCCCGGGAGAGGCCGCTCAGGGGCTCTGGGGCTGCGGGGGCCGTGCTCGGCATCCCCGGAGGGGCGCAGAGACCCCTCGGCAGGGGATCAGGGCGCTCCGGTCGGGGAGCTCCGCCGAGGAAGGGGTTGGGGCGCTCCGGCGTGGAAGCGGTTTGGGGCGCTCCGGCGTGGAAGGGGTCGCACCGACGAGCCGCCCCCCTTCCTCTCTCCCTCCTTTTCCCTTCTCTTCTCTCCCCGCCGCCGCCCCCGCCTCACCTGGCCCGCGCTATCCCGGCGCTCCTGCGCGTCCCTCCGCGGCGGCGGCACCGGCACCGCACACACGGAGAGTCCGAAACAACGAGGCGCCGCTGCCTGTCCGGGAGCCAAAATATCCTCGATGTGGCCGCGCCGGCCAACAACAACAGCGGGGCTGATCCCAGCGGCGAGTCCCGGAGAAGGAGGAGGAGAAAGAGGGGAGGGAGGAAGGAGGGAAGGCGGGTGCCCGGCGGTGCGTGGGCGCTGCCGGCTGAGCCGCTGGTGCCGCCGGCCCGCGGTGCTGCGCTGATGCCGCGCTGATGATGCTGCGCGTCGATTCCTCCCCGATGCCGCTGCGCTCTGTGCCGCCCGCCCGCCCTCGCAGTGGCTCTTCAGCGGGC
>VWZD01011096.1:135437-216343 GCA_013396695.1 Sakesphorus luctuosus
GGGGGAGGCGGCGGACCCGCCTCCCGCAAGCCCGGCCCCTCCGCTTGTTGTCGCTGGTACCGACGCGGCCCCGCAGCTCCCGCGGCCCCGGCGCCTGCTGCCGGCTCGGTGATGCCAAGCGCGGTGAGGGGAGGAAAAGGGGAAAAGGCAGTTTTGTCTCGTGCGGAGAGGCGGATATTATTTTTTTTTAACATGAGATAATTCATGCTGGACGTTTTCCATGCTTTGTTTTTAATTAGTGCTTCTCCGAGAGATGGATGAGATTTATGAGAATTAACCCCTGAAAATCCGAATATCTGGATAAATAGTCGATTTGGGCTTTAGCAGGAATTTCTTCACAGAAAGAGTAATTAGACATTCCGATGTCTAATCTAATGTCTAATCACATTTGGAGCAACCTGGTCTAGTGGAAGGTGTCCCTGCCCACAGCACGGGAGGTAGAACTGGATGATCTTCAAGAATCCCTTTCAACCCAAACCGTTCTATGATTTTATGATTTTATGAATGGGCTGCCCAAGAGGGTGGTGGAGTCCCCATCCCTGGAGGTGTTTAAGGAATGTCTGGAGATGGCACTCAGTGCTCTGGGCTGGTTGACAAGGTGGTGATGGGTCAAAGTTTGGACTCAATGATCTCAGAGATCTTTTGCAACCTACATGATTCTGTGATTTCCATAAGTAAACTATGACACTTGGTACTGTGGAGATTCAAGGATTATGTCATGTCGCACCTTCCACAATTATTTTTGGGAGTTCTTAATATAAACGAGACGCGATGTGAAAGCTTCAGCCTGTGAATCGCAGATCTTGTGAAACAGCGTTGGCGTTCCTCACACCTTGAGAAAAATTTGGTGGCCCTTGGAAAGTTGCAAGGAGCTCAGTGACACAAAAATATGAAGTAATTTTCTGTTACACTTATTTTGTCAAAGTGAGTTCCCCATGAGGGGTTGGAGAGACTTGGTGGACATGCAGGCAGAGGCCTGGGTGGCTTTTCTTAGGTTGGAGCCACCTAATTTTCCTAATTCTCTTGCCACCTTACCTACAACTGACTTATTATACGTGATATTAAACACTTGGACTGTATTCAAACAATGGGATCCGTGTGCACTTCCCAGCTCCCTGGCCTGGCTGTGTATTGGAGCCACAGTTTCTTCTTGCTTCCACTTCTCTGGATTCTCAGTGAACATCAGGGGCCCAAATTGCGTGTAGAGAGCTGTTCTTTAAGCTTGTATTACCCCTTGCTTTATTTAAATTACCTCCTATTTCAAATTAACACTTGTGTCCTATGGTTGTAACTTTTCTTGTAAGAGGAGCCCACCAACTGCTCAGTTCCTCACTAGATTTCAACAGATCCTTTACTTTTACCTGCAAATATTTTTGCCACTAAAATCCATAGTTTCTTTGGCCTTGGTGCTGCAGTTCTCAGAGCTCCCTCTTATACATTCCAGCTATTTCTGACTTTAGCAAAAGCTGGACCATACAACTTCTTATCCCTGAGTAAGATTCTTCAGTATTTCTTTCAAACTCTTCAGAAAACTTTTTCCGTAGAAAAGTGGGATATATTTCATTCCTTAGGGTCAAATGTTACCAAGAAAATTGTGACAGTCTACTTAGAGAGACTTAAAGAAGTGTCTTGATTATGCCAATGACATTTCTTACTTCTGGAGAGTCCTGATCTAATAAGGCAACATCTGTTATAATCCTTAGGGAAACCATTAAAAACTGTATGTCAGCTGCATGGCAAGTCTAATTATAACACTGACAAAAACAATTATGACACCCTTTATATAGGGGAAACATCTGTCAAAAAGATAAGATGAAAGGCTGGGAGTTATTTATTTCTTGCTAAATTAACATTCTGGAACTCTGAGCAAAATTATTAACCTGGCCATATTTTGCTCTACTGAAATGTCTTATTTTTAGAGCAATTCTTCTTGTGTAAGAGTATTCAGTTGCCTTAAATAATACATATTGTTAGTATACAAATAGACTATTGCTCCATTAGAAGTGGTACAAGCTTAGTGGGCTGGAGCACATGATGTATGAGGAGGGGCTGGGTTTCATTACTTTGGAGGGGGAAAAAAGCAGGCTAATGGGAAATCTGATTGCTATTTTCAACTACTTAATGGGAGGTTAAAGCAAAGAAAGAACCAGACTCTTCCAGAGGTGCACAGTGGCAGCAGGGAAAATGCCAAGTTGATATTTGGAAATGAATGTTCCCGGTGGGAGTGAAATCTTTGTCCTGGAGAGTCTCTGATCATGAGTGGACAAAGCCCAGAGCAACCCCAGCAAAAGGTCAGAAAAGAAACCTGCAACGTTCCTTTCCAGCCTGAGTTACTCTATAATTCTGTGATCCCTTTGCATGGCTCAGTTTCAAAATGTAACATTTTTAAGCTGGAGAGTCAAAGAAAAGGTTACTTTGGTTTGGTTTGGGTTCTATCTTAGGACTTGTCCATCCTCCCCACAATTTCTTTAGCTCTTACCCATGTTTTATTCCTATATGTGTTGGCACAATGTCAGCCAGAGACAAAAGGAGGAGTTTTATATCAACTAAAGAATAATTATGGAATCAGCATCTAGCTTCAAATTTTTGAGATTTTGTTGTTGTTGTGACAGATTTACTGGTGCTTTCCTTTTTTGTAGGAGGCAAAACTAGCTGTGCTATTCAAGAGTGAACCGACTAGGAAGGGAAAAGGAAAGGGGATAAAGAATAAAGCACCAAATGTTGCCAAGCCCCCTTCTCTGTGATAGTCCAGATAGATAATTTTCAGCCCTCCTTGCTCATTTTTTGTTGTTTTGTTGAGGACTCACACTGCAAGCGAGCACTAAGGAGTTATTTCTGCTTTTTTTAACTGTCTTTCTCTGCAATGGTATTTCAGAAATAAGCTGACCAATTACCTTCTTGTAGCAAATAAGGTAAAGGAACTTGTTAGACTTTTTTTTAAGCATCTAAGAACATGGCGTTTTGGCCTGAAAGCAATGGATAGTTATCCAAGGGGGTCATTTGGCCCCGTATTTCTGCTTTGAGCAGCTACAGTGCTGAATTGTGGGTTCATTGGAGGCAAAGAGCAGCAGCTGATGGTCAGGGCATCCCAGGGAAGGGGGTCTGCACCCTGCATTCTTACAGGGGACAACAAAAAGGGGGAATAAGATCCTAAAAATGTGGAATTCTAAAGCATGGAGAGGGAATGCGAGGCGGCAGGTATGTGGAAGGGCTGCATTGCAGGCAGCGCTCCGGAGCAGCTATGACTTAACTCCTCCAGAATTCCTCTTGCGCCACGGGAGAGGACACACAGGAGTGAAAATCCCTGTCGTGCTGTCAAAGGATGTGTCGCTGCCTCATCTGCGTGTTGGCTCAGCTCCTCTGCCTGAGTATGTTTGGGGTGCACGTGTCCCCCCTCCTCCTCCTCCTGCTGGCACGNGGGCACTCCGAGCTCCTGCCCCGCTGATAACCCTCCCACTGCTCCCGCAGCCCCAGCGATGCCTCCTCGTTCATTTGCATTCAGCAGCGTAAATAAACAGAGTCATCCTGAATTTGAAAGAAAAGGCTGTATATTTGTGCCCCTGAAAGACAATTAACAATGAAGCTCCAGTAGGGACCGGCTGTAAGTTCGCAGCATAAAGGCTCTCAGGAAATAACATCTTTGAGAAATAAAAGCCCGGCTCTCTCTGGCTTGAAATAGCAACTTCAAACAAGACGCTATTATGGGTTGAAACAAAGGATGAAACTCATTGACTCTGCCATTCAAACGCGACTAAACCAAAATATTTATACAGGTTTGGGGAAGAGGGAGTGAGTATCAAACGGATTTTCACTCAGACTTATATTCTTCATGGTTTAAAATAAAGCATCTCTGATTTTCCCCGCCAAAAAGTTCTCTCCGTGGTGTTTGGTGCATCAAGTGTGACCAGGATCATTTCTGTGAGGGCATCTCAGTGAGTCACAAAGTGTAGTGAGTTATTTGTGTGTGTGTCACTATTCTGAGCACATGCAAACCAACAGCAGTAATTACCGCTCGAGAAAAAAAATACTATGGCAAAGTTTAAGCAATAACAGAAATTGCCACATTTTGCCCATAAAGGGCTGCATTTCATTTTATAAAACTGAAAGGAATCGGGTAAACTCCCAGCTCCATAAAGTATAAAAATTTGAAGTCCTTATGCTTCTGGGTTTTTATTAATTAAGTGAAAATATTACAGGCACAGCTCAAATAATGTTGCCAGTGGACTGGAGAGATGCCAAACACATGAATTTAGGATGATGCCTCATATGATTGAAAAACCTAAACCTTTACCTTTCATCCTAAAGCACAAGATTAGTCATTAAACTAGCTAGTGCTTAAGAGATTGCTCATAACATTTTGTGTGTATTTAATTCATTTCATGCATTCTGAGGCATAAAATAAAAAGCACATGTCAATATTTTAAGGCCAAGTGTATTCAGAAACAACAGAGTTTAGTAATTGCTTTTGGATGACTGGGTTCAAAAAAGTATGTTTGAGCTTCCTTCAGCAACAGAGCCTTTTCTTTTATTCCCTGCATTTCATGTACTGCTGGTTTCATTTAAGAATCACTTTGTTAGTGCACAAGTTTATGATTTTCCTGGTCAACTCACTAATCACTGTGATGTGCCCTTCAGCTCACTAAGGGCAGCAATTAATCCTGCAGGGTACGGTTCCCTTCTTCTCCTCCCCCATCACCAAAAAATACGTGTTTTTCATCTGCAAAAGTTACATGCTGGCACTTGGTAAGTTCTCAGAGCTATTTAAAAACTTCACCTTAGTCCTAGGTGTGTGGATAATGGTGCTTGCAGCACAGAGAGGGAGAGCCCATGGCTTGTCACTGCTGCTCTTGTGCTTCTGTAAGGGAGAACTGTCCGTGGGTGTATTTTTGGAACAATGATTTAAGGTTATTTTTTTCATGCTGACATAAACTCCTGTGTGTCAGTGCCTGAGCCTTGGCATAATACAGTTTGTTCATTTTATTTTTTATATTACCTTCTTTATTATTCTCAACCTACTTCGTTCTCATTCACCCTGGAGCAGAGGACACTGAGGGCAGAGCTCAGCAGGGGCTGCAGCTCCTCTCGAGGGGCAGCTCCATCTCTGATCCCTGTGAACAAGGACAGGACCCAGGGAATGGCTGGAGCTGTGCCAGGGCAGGGGCAGGTGGGATCTCAGCCAAAGGCTCTTCCCCCAGAGGGTGGTGGGCACTGCCCAGGCTCCCCAGGGCAGTGGGCATGGCCCCGAGGCTGCCAGAGCTGCAGGAGCCTTTGGGCAATGGGACAGGGCCAGGGGGGAGTGTTGGGGTGTGCTGGTCTGGGCCAGGGGTTGGATTTTGTTGATCCCCATAGATGGCTTTCAACTCCAGATATTCTGTGATTCTAGGATTAATCCCTCACCTCCCAGAGCAAATTCCCAGTTCCCTTTCTCACCTCGTGGACTTGTGTCTGTGTAGGGAGCTGTACAACCCAAGTGCTGAGCGGTGGCAGAACTTTGTGGCACTGAAAGTGAGCACAGAGTCATATCTAATCACTTGACTCTTTTTGGCAAGTAAGCACTATGATTTCAGCCACGTATCACTCTTGTGCGTGTTCAGTGCATATGCACAGCCTTACCAAAAGAGCAGCAGTGAGTCTTACTGTGGTCACTGAATATCTCTGTTTACACAATGTTTAGAAATTCATTCAGAGCCTGCCAGGTGCTACATGTTGGGACTTGAAGCAGCTGGGGTTTTTTTTTAGCCTGGAGAAAAGGAGACTCAAGGGAGACCTTATGGATCTCTAAAACTACTGTAAGGAGGGTGGATCTAGATAGGAATCCAGCTCTGCTCCCAAGGAACAAGGGACAGGACAAGAGGAAATGGCTTCAAGCTGTTCAGAGGGAGGTTCAGGTTGGACAACAGGAGGAATTTCTTCATGGAAAGGGTTGGTAAGCATCAGGAGGGGCTGCTCAGGGAGTTAATGGAGTGCCCAGCCCTGGAGGTGTCCAAGGAATGACTGGACAAGGCACTCAGTGCTCTGGCCTGGGTGACAAGGTGGGGATTGGGCACAGGGTGGACTTGATGAACTTAGAGATCTTTTCCGACTTAAATGATTCTGTGATTCTATAATTCCAATGGGACGAGCATTTTTCAGTACTAAGAGTGAGGGAGGAGTTGATGGCTTCTTTCCTGACCTGAGGAAAAATTCAGGAGACCACTGTAATCAGGATCATTCACCTCACTCTGTTTTGATGATCTCAGCCTGAAGTGCAGGGAGGAAAAAACCCCACCTATTTAAGTGACCTTGAGTAAACAGTATATATGAAAGACCTGTATCCCATTTTATTCACCTGCTCTTCATCTGGAAGACTGTTCAGGCCTTTCTGTCAAAGATTTCCACCCTAATCCCACAGAAGTAGGAAAAGGAAAGGCAATTCCAGCTTTACCTGTAAGTGGATGCCAACCTGGTTGTGTCCACTGGTGCATACATGGGCAGACTTGGCAAACTGCCTGTCTTTAATTCAGACACCTTCTCTGAGAGGAATTAGTCAAACTGGCTGTCTTTTTGCTTTTACTTCCCCAGGGGCATGATGTCAAATTAGTCATTTTTACAAGAGAGGGAAGCTTTACAACAGCCACAACACACGTTGTCTGGAACACCGACAAGATAAATTCACTTCATACAAATACAAGCAGCAGTTGCTGTATCTGCCCTGGTTGCTTTTTTCCCTTTTTTCTTTTTTAACAATGGAGCAGGTGCAATGCCTGTATCTGTTATCAGTATCTAATATGGTTTAAGCAAACAGTGATTTGCTCATGTTGTCTAGGTGTTACATATACTCTATTAGTCACCCCGTCTAGTGCTTATCAGAATGCAAAAAAACAACACTGGAGATGAGTCATTAAGATTCATTAAAGAATATCCTTGTCATAACAGCAAAGGAGGGAGAAATATGGAAGGGCTGGGAGGGGCTATGTTTAATAATTGTGGAGAACACAGGACATATGCTGTGCACCAGGGATCTTGGAGACAATATTGTTTCATTATCAGCTGAGCAGAAAGTGAGCTCAGTTGTGCTGATTGACTCCAGGGAGAAAACTCTGCATTTGGAGTTGGAAATAATTAGCTTTGGGGGGACCTGAGTTATAGGGTGATATCCCACACCAGTGTCAAACTGGGGCCAACCTGTAAGTCTTGCTTCACTCCACGTGCAGCTTTGTTAGTGGCAGAAACCCGGGGGCACTGTGGTCCCCTTGCCTTGCTGGTGATGTTCCCAGCAGAACAGGCATTCCTGCAGGATCTGCCATGGCCACTGGTGTGGCTGCATGTCCCTGTCCTGTGTGACAGTCTGGCCCTGCATGAAAGCCCAGATGATCCAAACACTCTGCTGGCGCTTTAAGGACACACAGGACTGGAACTGTCACCTCTGTGATGACACTGGCCAGCATACACTCTGAGGGGGCCAGGCTGTGCCAGGCTGGCATAAAACCGGGGTAAATAATTTTCTTAGCCCATGAGAATCTATGGAACTTAGGCATTACATTTTCCTCTCCATCTCAGGAACAACAAAATCAGTTTTAAAAGCACTTTTTAAAATTTTATTTTGGAAAACAAATCTACATTTAAAAAAGCCATGATTGATCAAGCCTTTGTATTATTTTTGCTTCTGGGTTTTTTTTTTTGTGGTTTTTTTTCAACCTTTTAAAAACATGATTTTACTTTAAATCACTTCCTTTTCCAACAGTGGGTTTTGGTGGAGCTTTGGGAACATCAAGCACAGGCTTCATCTTGTGAGGGAGCACTGCAAGCAGTTCCTCTCCATACCAATCTCCATTCAGCTTTTTCCCCAGCATCACAGATTCCCCTCTGAGGGCCAGATGTGCTTTTCTCCTCAGACAGATGAGTGTTTCCATAGCTGAGGAGCTGGTCCTGCTGACAGCATGGAGAGTTCTGGGGTCACTGCTCACTCTCAGGTGTGAAGTGGATGCACTCTGGCCTTGGGCAGATAAAAAGCCACAGGACTTTGTTGCTCTTGTGCCTTTTCCCAGCATCAGAAATATTTTAATTAGGGGTGAAATAAATTGCCTACACTATTTCTTTCTTTCCTATAGTGCAATTTCTCTCCTTTATCTCAGTGCAAATTGTTTTTCTTAGCATGGCTGATTCACAGAGAAAGCTGATGCTTACCCAAAGGCCTGTAAATGAGAATATATATTCTACTACAACCTTTATGTAATCATTAATTTTCTTTTTATCTATGTCATCCAGTGACTGCTGCTCATATCACAGCTTTGGCTCTGCCCACATACGGAATTGGACTTTGGAAGTAGCACACTCTCAGGTCCTGCTCAGGAGAGCTCTGCTGCTTCCCATTGGATTTCTTTAACCAGAACCCGCATTGAGTCATACAATCGTAGAATCATAAAATGGATTGGGTTGGAAAAGACCTCCAAGATCATCAAGTCCAACCCTTGGGCCAACTCCAGCCCCGTCACAACATCATGGACCTCAGTGCCCCAGCCAATCTGCTTTTAAAAATCTCCAGGGATGGGGAATGCACCCCCTCTCTGGGCAGCCCATTCCAATGCCTCAGCACTCTCTCTGCAAAGAAGTTTTTTCTGCTCTCCAACTTCAATTTCCCCTGGCAGAGCTTGAGCCCCCCGTGCCCCCTTGTCCTATTGCTGAGTGCCTGGGAGAAGAGACCAACCCCCACCTGGCCACAACTTCCCTTCAGGCAGTTCCAGACAGTGCTGAGGTCACCTCTCAGCCTCCTCTTCTCCAGGCTAAGCACCCCCAGCTCCCTCAGCCTCTCCCCATAGGACTTATGCTCCAGTCCCCTCACCAGTTCCTGAGTAAATCCAGGAGAAACTGCTCTCGTGGGGAGCACTTATCTCAGGGGAACACACACTTTGGCCACCAGGAAAAAACTGAACAGATTGTAGAAAATTGGGACTTTGATCTTACCTTCTTTAAACCCCTTCTGTGCTTTCACAGAAACCTGGCATTTCTGGGAACCCAAACCCAGCATGTGCCAGTGTTTAAGGTCAGGAATTAGCTTAAAATACCATTTCCCTGCACTTGGCCCCTCTGTCCCTTCCCAGTGTTTTTGGATTTTCAGCCTTGCCTCAAGCTGGTTCAGATTTTGCTGCAGCTCCTGAACACCAAACACATCTGGGGCAGTGTTGGGAATCTGAGAATCACAGAATCATTTAGGCTGGAAAAGACCCCTAAGATCATTGAGTCCACCCTGTGTCCCATGCCCACCTTGTCCCCCAGCCCAGAGCACTGAGTGCCACGGCCAGTCCTGCCTTGGGCACCCCCAGGGCTGGGGACTCCAAGCCTCCCTGGGCAGCCCCTGCCAGTGCCTGACCACCCTTTCCATGAAGAAATTCCTCCTGATGCCCAACCTGACCCTCCCCTGGTACAGCTTTAGGCTGTTTCCTCTTCTTCTGTTGCTCAGAAGAAGAGACAGAGCCCCACCTGGCTACCTGGTCCTGGCAGGGAGTTGCAAAGAGTGAGGAAGTCCCCCCTGAGCCTCATTTTCTCCAGGCTGAGTTCCCCCAGCTCCCTCAGCTGCTGTTCCAGCCCCTTCCCAGCTCTGTTCCCTGCCCTGGACATGAACCAGCCCCTCAGTGTCTCTCTTCAAGAGAGGGGCCCAGAACTGGGCACAGCCCTCAAGGTGCAGCCCCAGCAGTGCCAGAACAGGGGGACAGATGATCAGACGATGCTTCCCAAAAGAGAATTGTTGGACTCTCAGGTGCAAGGACCAGCATTTATGCAGGAGCAGTCTCCTCCTGTAAAAAAAAAAAAAAATTTGAAGATTGCTTAGAAAATATTCCATAAATCTTTAATTAATGCATTGGCTTCCCATGTCAGGTGTTTTGGCATTAAAAGCTTCCCTCACTTTCTTTAAGTCTCTGCATCCTGTGTCGTTACACGCTCCGGTGGAGAGTTTGGTTACTGAGAAAGATTTCAAACTAGCATACTCCACTCCTTTTGCCGTTTTCAAGGATATTGAAAGCACCTAAAGAAACTCAATTTTTCTAGGATATTCCCTTCTCCTATCCCTGCATGGATACCCTCCTCTTCCCTTGAAAGGAGCACGTCCCTAAAGAAAAAGTTTGTTTACCAAGTAATTGTTACACGGGCTGACGATTGCTCTGCAAGGATGTGTTTTAGCTTGGATTTAGCTTAAGGAAATGAGTGTCACAAAGTCACTCAGCCTTTTTTCCCCTCTGGCTTCCTGTTTCCCCCAAACAACTTTTGAACCATTTGGTCAATTTTAACCCAAGCTGGGAAGGATCTTGTGATCTGAGGCAAATAAAGTTCTTGAGTGTCATAGAAATTAGAGGCAGAAGAGTAGATAAAAGACACCAGGGCTTGTGTCCCCACAGAGATAAAGGCAAGAAATGTGGGCTCAACTGTATTTTTTTTCCAGAGAATCACACAAGAAATAAATGATATTAACAAGAACCTTTGATCAGAGCTCACATCTTGGTAGGCTTGAGATAAGAATTTGTATGTTGTTAGAGATGAGATAAGCCACTCTAAGGCTCAGGCCACGGGACACCAGCCTCATTTATTCTCCTGCTGACAGAACCACTTGCTGCTTTGGTAAAGTGTAATATTTACTTGTACTCACTGGTTTCTCACCAATCCTTAGGCTCTGCCTTAGCCAGCTTTTGTGGGGATATTTGGTGAGATGTGAGAAGAGACCTGTGTTGCTCTTTCAGTGTTGGTTGAAGAGCAGAATTGCCAGGATCAGCCTTAAACCTGAGTGCTGGGGCTGGATGACTCTCAGGCTTCACCAGGAGATGCCAAATGGACCCATTCCTGCCCAAATGACTGAAAGTCATGATTGTCTGAAGGCCGTTCCAATTTTAGGTTCCAGTTTCATTTGGGAACTTATTTGGCAAATGGCCACTGCTATTGATACTTAGATTTGCCAAATCTTACCAGGAAGAAGAGAACAGGCATGGAAAATGTACACTTATCCATCCCTAGACAGTGAGTCAGATATCCTATTTTAATTCAGGAAGATCACTAATGACTCCTATTACTTTTTTTTTTTTTTAATGTGCCCAGTCTGTAAGGAACATGGGGAGCTCAGCCTTGAAGTGGTTCCTTCCAGTGGGAAGAATCCTAGAATGGATTGGGTTGGAAAAGACCTCCGAGATCATTGAGTCCAACCCTTGGGCCAACTCCAGTCCCGTCACCAGATCATGGCACTCAGTGCCACGGCCAAGCTCACTTTAAAAACCTCCAGGGATGGGGAATCCACCCCCTCTCTGGGCAGCCCATTCCAATGCCTGAGCACTCCCTCTGTACCTTCCATGCTCTTCTTCTTGCTGTCATAGTCTTCTGGATTTCAGTTTCCAGTGTTTCAGTATGGATGGTAAATCCCAAATGCAGTGATGGGATAGGAGACACGCTCATTTTTCTGCTATTTGGGGTACTAATCATGCAAGTGATGATCTTAAACGTGTGCTTGGCAATGTTGAACATGGGACCTGCCCAGCTTTTGTCTCTGGGTTTTAAAAAAAATAAATCTTTCCCAGTCATCTTTTTGACATCTTTTGTAAACAGTAAATCCAAGAACAAACTTTGTAAAGCTCTTAACCCTAATCTTCCCTATGAGCTGCAAAGGTCAAATTACCAGTTATTCTCTCTGTTTGTTTTCATCCTTTGGGTCTCAATTTTCATGCTTGCTTTTGCTCCAGAGGGGGAATCTGTGAGGCTCTTAGGTCAGGTTTTATACAAGGCAAGCAATCCACTCCTTTTCCAACGACCTGGCATGTAGTTGAAAGAGTGCAAGAAGAGCTTGTACTTTGCAACACATAAATGGCAGGTTTTGAGCCAAGGTTTACAGAAGAAGTGAACCAATTTGTACAGAATCCCAGCCTGCTCTCTATTATTTAAATATTTTTTCCACGCTCTCCAGGAGCAACCTGGTGGATAACCAGCTGCTTTGCATTTTTCAGGTGGAAGAAGCAGCAAAGTCATTCTGGAGGGTGGTGGGGGCTGTGGGAGCAGGTGAGAAGGCACAAAAGCAGGAATGTAGGAAGGACTAAGTCTCCTGAGTCACGGCCCTGGGGAGGGCTGGAAGTCTGTGGCTCATGTGATGTAAAGCCTTGGGGGAAAAGGCGCTGAAGTGACAAACCACGAGGATGACTTCAGCAGCAGCAGCATTTTCAGCACAGCTGGTGTGGGGAGGGGTTGAACATGGAAGAGACAGAGAGAAGGTTGGAACAGTTCAGAGGGAAGAGGAATGTCCATTTGGAGAGTTACACCTCCTGTTCTTTCTCTGGGGGATGCTGGTTTAAAACCCAGCAGTAGTTTCATGAAGCCTGTTTTCCTGCATGTCTCCCTGCTGGATTCCTGATTAATTCAAGCTTCCCAAGGTTTCTGTTTCACTGAGGACTCTGACAAGATCCCTCGTCTACTCAGTCATTCATTTTCAGTAGGAGTAGGAACATAATACATTTGTGATCTCCTGGCTACTGCCAAAGGGGGCTGCAGTTGACCAGGGGGCCAAAATTTATTAAAGAAAAACAGTCAATCACCTCAAATATACCACAATCACTTATTTCCTAATAAAAATGTGATAAAAATAGCAAAATATCTGAATTAACTCAACAGCTTTTAAATATCAGTCCAGCACACCTTAATGAATTACATACTGTATGTTTCACTTAAAAACATGGAACATTGAACTCTATGTTTTTTTAGCTAAAAACATGTCAGAAATGGCTTTTAGTGAACTAAAAAAAATTTTTAAAAGAGCTCTGAGAATTAATATATCTCGTTGTTGGCCAATATTTGGGGTCCCTTATTGGGACAACCCAGTTTCCATCTCAGGAATTGCTTTTCCAGGGGATGGTGATACCTCTGCAGAACAGGTGGTTGAACAGACAGTTTGAATATTTGATAGCACACACTGAGGTGTTTGGATGAACTGGTCATTTCAAAACAAAATCAATAGGCATGCATCTCTAGGGAATAGTAAACAAAGTTGGAGTCATTCCTAATTATGGGGATACAGCTCTGTCATCAGCTCCTTCTCTAGATACTATTATTTATAGAAATAATTACTATGCAGCATTTAAATTTGGGATGCTCACGGTTCTTTAATTGGGGGCTGAACTTGTGTTTGGCGATCTGGATTCCTATCCTTACTCATCTGTCTATCATTTATAAAGATTATATATCTGAAACGTGACCTGTGCATAATTATAATTCATTAAGTTGCCAGCAGTATGCTGAAAAACTTGCATTTAAATCAGGGGGTGAATAATTAAAGCAATTAGCAGAACTGACTATTTGCAATATGGCTTCTTGAAAATGTGGAATAATTGCTAATCTTCTAGACCGAGATGGACAGAACATCAGCCTGGTATTTAATTTGGTAAATATGAATTAGGTGAGGTGGTGCAAGTAAGAAATTCTTTTTTTCTTCTGTTCAAATTTCCAGGGGTCACGTGAGCTGGTGAACGACACACAGCCCAGTGGATTATTTCAGGGCACGGTAAATTCAGGGTGTCCACATGAATCCTCGAGCTATTAAAACATTCCCCTCTCCCGGCTTTCATCATTTTTATTTATAATCCTTAATTTGTGTGGTCGGGATGGTGCCATTCAGGGAGTAACAGTCTTTTTTCCACACCATGGGGATGCAGCACATCAGCCTGTCCCTCTCAGAGCCTCCCTGAGCGAGTTCCCTGTTGATTATTTATCTCAGGAAGGCGGGAGGGCATCCAACACCCACACTTGGCCAACTCAACCCTCCGTCACCGCACGGCCGGAGCGAGCGCGCCACGCGTGGGAGAAACCAAGAGGAGGAGATCCAGCGTGGAGGAACCAGACCCAGCCTTCCCAGCTTGGGATGGGGCTGGCAAGGGCTTGCTCAGCCCCAGCCCAGCCTGGTGGAATTCTGCTCCCAGGCAGATGGCCTAGATAGGGATGTGTACCTGGATGAGCTGGGCGCTCGCAGCTCCACCTGGGGAAAGGCGGGTAGGTGACTCAGAGCAGCGTCGGAATGGGGAGGTGTCCAAGGAAGGCCGCCCGGAGGGGCAGAGCCTGCCCCCAGCCTGGCAGGGCAGCGGGTGGGTGTCTTACTCAATGCTGTCATCAGGTGGTGATGGATGATCCATCCTATCGGTGTCTTTCCCAATTCGGCTGCTGAAAAAAATGTGTCATGATACCAACAAGTATCAATGGGGCGCCCTGCAGAGAAAGGGCTGGGGAATTCCAAGGGCTGTGCTGCCATCAGCCCCTCCTCTCACAGTCCCAGCCCAGGGATGGAGGGTGTCCCCTTGGGCTGGGGCTTTGGGGGTGGGCTGCAGGTCCTCATGAAGGATGGGAAGCTGTGGCACGCCTGCCCCATCTCAGGCCGCCTTTGGTGCTTCCAGCTCCTCATCTCTGTCTGTAGCTGAGCCAACAGGCTGTAATTTGGATTAATGAATTTGTGTCTGTGTTGTCAGGCACAGAGGGTGGCATGTGTGACATCCACACTGCGTGGCAGGTGAGCTCTCTGTACAGCAATATTAGTTTTACACACAGTTTGTTTTCTTTTTAAAGGCTTGTTGTGTTTGTGGTACTGGAGTCCCTTATACAAGATAGGCCAGTTCAACTAATTAGTTGGAACATCATTTAAATAATTTATTGCAAGAGCTTAACTTTTGTGCTTATACTCCAAGAAAGTTAAGAGAATATTACCAAATTTTGCTCTTAGGAACACACATGCATTTTCCAGAACTTGGATAATTGCTCTCTATATTTTTCCTATGTGTCACAAATAATTCTTTAAGCAATCTTATAACACTCATTTTCTACACTGTGTTTGGGGATTTTTTCGTCCTCAAATCCTATTTGAACAAAGCACTCCAAGACTGTGACTTGCATGGAATTTTTCCATGCTTGATGTTGGGCATATGCACAAGGCAGAATTGGTGGGACCTTGCTGGGACACCGAACCCACCTCTTTGCCCCAGGGCTCTGCCAAGGCAGGCTTTGTGCCTTTAAAGCAAACAGAGTGATTCAATGTCCTGTATGTGACAGGGACAGCTTTTAACAAGTCTGGGGATATTTTTAGAAGTTGATAAAATGACACTTCATAAAACACCAATCAAGCAGCTCGAAAGAGGAAATAAGAGTGGAGAGACTTTGGGAAAACATTACTGTATTTTTAATTATCAGTCCTTTTGATGTTGTCAGACCGTACCTTAAGCAATGGGAATAATTGTTTAACTTCCTTCCCATTTAATGTGGTCATTTGATGGCTTAGAGGCACGACTTTTCCTCCTAAGTTACCATTTACAGCTGTGGCCATCCCATGGGGAGGGTGTTTTGGGCAGTGTGTGGGAGCATCCCTGCTGGAATGGGCAGCAGGATGACTCCCTGCTCCCTGCCTGCCCTGGGCAGCTCCCCTCCATCCCTTATTCCTGCTGGCCCTGCTCCCCATGGAGTGGCCACCCAGTTCCCCTGCTGAGTGCTCACAGGGGGCTCATGGCACATTCCCATCACTCCAGACCCAGAAGGGCTTTGCCCAAATTCGCACAGAAGTGGGGCTGTGGGAAGTCGGGGAGAGGGGAGAGCCTCTCACCTCCTTCTCTCCACAACTCCCTGCCAGGAGAGGGGAGCCTGGTTGGGGTCAGGCTCTGCTCCCAGGGAACAGGGACAGGAGGAGAGGGAATGGCCTCAGGCTGTGCCAGGGGACGTTCAGGTTGGACATCAGGAGGAATTTCTTCCTGGAAAGGATTGTTAAACATTGGAAGGGGCTGCCCAGGGAGGTTTGGAGGCCCCACCCTTGGAGGTGTCCAAGGAACGACTGTACATGGCACTTAGTGCTCTGGATTGGGTGACAAGATGGGAATGGGGCACAGGTTTGACTCAATGTTCTTGGAGATCTTTTCCAACTTCAGTGATTCTGGAATTATTTGATTTCTCTTTCACAGGTCCTTTTGTCTCCAAACCTCATCTCTTTGCACTTTTGCACGGCGTTTCTTGCAAAGTGCTGCCTTCTTGTGCCTCTCTGCTTCTCTCCTGGTGTTTTTAGGAAGAAGTTGGTACTCATTAGTAATAATTACTGCAGCAAAGATCCAATTCATGGAGTTGGACTCAACTTTCTCCATCATTAGAGGCAGGACCTGGGAACAAGAACAGTGCTGCAGGGCAGCAATGGCCACACTCACTGGTTTGGCAGAGAACTGTGACCCTGTCTGGGCTGTAAGACACACTGTTTTTCACAGGAAA
This sequence comes from Sakesphorus luctuosus, assembly GCA_013396695.1. NCBI lineage: Eukaryota > Metazoa > Chordata > Aves > Passeriformes > Thamnophilidae > Sakesphorus > Sakesphorus luctuosus. Next base: position 151,668 of record VWZD01011096.1, read on the forward strand.
TGTGTGTTCACTTCATGGAATCCACTAAAATTTCAGCTTGCTGGGGCCGAAATATTCCCATATATGGTATTGACACACAAAACCCCGTGTGCTGAGCTGGAGAGGGAGGCTGAGCCCTCTGATCCTCTGTGGGCTCCAAAGGGAGGGGGAGGTTCTCTTTGGGAAGGGGCAGAGGTTTGCAGGTGCATCCCAGAGGTTAAAGGCTGAGCTGGGAGAGGGATACCTTTCTCAAAATGAAACAAAAGGAGGAAGCAAGTCAGATTTTGTGGAAATAAGTAATTTCAGTGCGAATGGGAATGAGATCTCTGGGGGTGCTAAAATCTGTAAAAAAGCACAGGTCTAAAATTAAAGCAAGATTTCATCATGTTCTACATTGTATACTCATATTCTCACTGAATTTGGCCAGTCCACCCTAGTTGAAGGTCTGGCCCTGTGGATGGAGCCTAAATTTATTGTTCTATTTTTCACTTCTAGTTTAATAGAACTAGTGGCCCAGGACATGCTCAGCTCTTCAGATAAAAGTGTCTTAAATCAGTGTTAGCTCAGACTTAGAATCATAGAATGGATTGGGTTGGAAAAGCCCTCTGAGGTCATCAAGTCCAACCCTTGGGCCAACTCCAGTCCCGTCACCAGATCATGGCACTCAGTGCCACGGCCAAGCTCAGCTGAAAAACCTCCAGGGATGGGGAATCCACCCCCTCTCTGGGCAGCCCATTCCAATGCCTCAGCACTCTCTCTGCAAAGAAGTTTTTTCTGCTCTCCAACTTCAATTTGCCCTGGCAGAGCTTGAGCCCCCCGTGCCCCCTTGTCCTATTGCTGAGTGCCTGGGAGAAGAGACCAACCCCCACCTGGCCACAACTTCCCTTCAGGCACTTCCAGACAGTGCTGAGGTCACCTCTCAGCCTCCTCTTCTCCAGCACAAACACCCCCAGCTCCCTCAGCCTCTCCCCACAGCACTTGTGCTCCACTCCCTTCTCCAGCCTCCTTGCTCTTCTCTGGCCCCGCTCCAGCCCCTCAATCTCTTGCCTCAACTCAGGGGCCCACAACTCAACACAACACTCCAGGTGTGGCCTCCCCAAGGCAGAGTCCAGGGGAAGGATCACTTATTTCATACCACTTCCACTCACAAAGAAGGGAAAGAGTTAATACTCTTTCAGCTGAAACTTTTGCTTCTTTATGAGTTCAACTTGCTGAGAAGACCAGCAAACACATGGTGTTGTCCCCTGTTCAGTGTGACAGCTTGCAGGTCAGCACAGAGAGATTCCCACCCTGCCATGGTTGGGGTCCTCAGGATGGGGGTTTCTCCATCGCAGTGTGGAAAGGAGCTTGATTGAATCCAGCACTTTGGTTTTCCTTGCCACTGACTCCAGAAAGGAGGTTCTGGCTCTGTGTGGTGATGTGGAATGCTCAGTCGAGGGGATTTACACTCATCCCCAGAACTCCAGGGAGCCTCTGTAGAAAGGCTGATGCTGAAAGGATCATGTTTCTGTGTATGCAGCTCCCTCAGAGAGGCAATTCGACTCCTGGAAGCAATCTGGGGATCAGTGGCCTGCCAGAGAGCTCTGAGAAGTTGCCTGGATACAGCTTCCCTCATCCACACATCCCATCCTGAGAAAACAGAGATATTCTGGGATTACAGAACCAATGGCCATGTGTGTTTGGCACTGTGCAAAGATCCCCTGTGTGGCAGAAGAAGTTCCTGAGGATAAAGTGGTCAGTTTTATAGACACTTGATGTTCTTCAAGAAGTATAGAGGGGCTACAGAGGGGACAGAAGATGGACTCTTTGTCCTAATTTGAAGGAATCATCATTAAACTAGGACAGACCCAGCACCCACTGCAGCAGAGCAGCTGCCTCAGTGCCCCTCCATCTGGGGACAATGTAAACTGGGAATGACTTGTGATGGAGAAGGTTGTTTTGAGAGAGACTTTCCCATTTCTTGTGGCTTTCCCTTTTCCCAGTGAAGGACATCTGCCGCAGGAAAACAGTAACCCCTAGAGAATTCCTCCTCATGCCAATAAACTCCAGCATGAGCACTGACATCTCTGTATTTGTAAACATTCTTAGCATATCTCTTCTTTGGGATCCATCCAAAAGTGCACTAGACCCAAATGCTGTGATTTTACTGCTGGCTGGTGCAGCTCATCACACTTTTTTGTTATGTTCCACTTGTTCTGATCAGTGAGACAATTTTTATTTTTTGTTATGATAGCTGGTGAATATTGTGTTGGAGGGGCAAATAAAAGTTGAAGTGGGAATTTTCTAATCAAAGTCAACTGTTCTTTGTTGTTTGTGATCTGGAAGAAGACAACACAGATGGATGAGTCAGTGTAAGTAGTGTCTGATGCTCTTGAAAGACTCCTTATATAAACATTTGAGTGATCTGATGAGACTTTGTATGTGTACTGATGATAAATGAATTGTTTTAATATTAATGAAGAGCCTGAGAAATCTTTGGAGACCCTCTTTTAGTGCTACAGTACAAGTGGAATACATCTTTCAGAGCTTCCATACGAGTTGAGGCAGAGATTTTAATATGTTTGGTTGGTTATTTTTTTTCCTTTTTCTAAATTGGAAACAATTTTCAAGCTCTGTGCAAGCGCTCATTCATGCTTAGCTATGTGTAACTGGATTTAGAACAGCAATCCTGGCAATGGCTTTTCTTTCCCTCTAAAATACATATTTTCCATGAAGTAGTGTCATTAATGAGTGTTGCTATTTGTAAGGAAGCCTTTTTTTTTTTTTTTCTCTTTTCCAGCTTGCCAGTGAATCACTGCAGGCTGTGACCTTATCTGATCTCGTAGGCTCAACAGGGCTGAGACTAATCAATAATTGGTGAGGTTTCATCACAGAGGCCGTGGGTGCTGCCGGAAGCTGTTTGGTGATTAAGTAGTTGACACTCTTTTCTCTCAACCATTAATGAAACTCTGTCCCATTGAAGCCCTGGTAGGACCCTTTCGGATGGGATGGAAACCAGCCCTTCACTGCTCAATCCTCACCACTGTTTTTTATGAGTGGGACTATTCATCCAGGCAGTCCTGGCCAAATTCCAGTTTTAATAATTGTTTTCTGCTTAGTTTCCTTCGGTTTCAATTTAGACTTCTTTGTTCCCTAACCCAAGGTGTTAAAACTGCTTGGGATGATTGCTGGCAATGCTGCCTGGCAGAGGGTGGGTGAGATTCTGCTGCCTCTAAACTTTATCAGGTATTTTGTCAGCTTCTCAGAGGGCTCCCTCTGTGAACCTCTGATAACGTCCTGTGGAAACATCTGGACAGGGGGGAGCTTTTCAGCTTCCTGAGCTGGAAAGGCTTTAGCCATTGAGGTGCACAGATGTAGCCTGAGCTGCATTTGATGTTTAGATCATAGACAAAACTCAGTGCCTTATTTGTCCTGTGACAGCCTCTGGGAGTTATTAGTGTTGGCGTTAAAGTGCTCTGTCAAACACAGAGGGGATGTCTGAATGCCTTTCTTGTTTGTTTGTTTTCAAAATGTGTAAAGACAGCCTGGAAAGCTCCCGGTGTTTGTTGTTGGTGGCATTCCCTGAATGCCTCTAACTCCCTGCTCCTCCTGGAGAAACACAGGAGGTTTGGCTGGTGTCCTGCCCCACCTCCCCACTTCTGCTTCAGTGCTGCCCCTCCAGGAATAGAGAGAGCATCCAGGACACTGAGCTAAAAGAGAATTGCAAGTTGGAAGGGGAAAAAGACATGGTATTCCAGATAGTTCTGGGAATCACATGCTCAGTTCCCAGTCAGGAATAGCTGCTGCTGAAATGAGCACTAGGTTTTGGACATACCAATGTTCCCTCTCCCCTCAGGTAAACCAGCCAGGTTAAAAAATATCATTCAGGTGATTTCTGCTCATCACAGTTCCCACTCTTCACTTCCCAATTCAGCTGCTGGTTTTGCCTGGGCCGCTCCTTTGCAGAAGGAAAATTCAAAGGGGTAGGGGGAGAGAATGAATGGCTTTCTTGAGCTGGAGCTGCTCAGACAAAGCCAGACAAAATCAGAACAAAATAAACTTATCAGAATGAGATTGCTTTAAGCTGATGTGAGAGGTTTTAATTTCTGTGGGGAAAACAAGAATCCTAAACTCCTGGCTGAAGCCTGGGCTGTGGTTACACGCCTTCTTCTGGCTGCAGCTCTGCCAAATGGAGCTTATCACTGCTTTCCCCATCCAAAATTATCCCTAGTTGCATCTCCTGGTGGACCTGTTTCTTGGGCAGGGGTGGGAGGACTAAAACCTGGTTTAGTCAAAATGAGCAGGTCACCTTGCACAACACAGAGAAGGTCTTTGCTAACTGGATTCATGAAGTCCTCAAGGAAGGTCTGCCTGGCTCTCCAGGACCTTCAACATGTTTCATACAGAGTTCAGTGACCTCACACTTCTGTGCCTTACCTTTCCTTGCAGATAAAATCTGGAAAGCAGATTTAATAATTGTCAGGGCAGGGTTAGGTGGGATCTCAGGAAAAGTTCTTTCTCCTGGGTGAGAGGGTGGTGGGCACTGAACACGCTCCCCAGGGCAGTGGGCACAGCCCTGAGGCTGACAGAGCTCCAGGAGCATTTGGACAACACTCTCAGGCACATGGTGGGAATTTGGAGTCTCCTGTGCAGGGCCAGGAGTTGGATTTTGACGATTATTGTGGTCTCTTCCAACTCAAGGTATTCCATGACTCCTCTATCCATGCTCTGCCCAGCCCCTTGCTGGCTGTGCTGGGTGGATTTCCATCCTGAGCATCCCTTTGCCTCAGCCTCCCAAACACCTCCCCACAGGGTCATCCTGTTGGGCCTGTTGGGGCACACATTGTTTTTGCGGGGTATTGGCACCTGGAGAGTCCCAATGGAAATTTTTGTTCCCTGTGTCCTGTGTAAACATCTGAGGACAAACAGACCCTGCCCAGAAAAGCTGTAAATAATGAATGCAGAGAAAGGTTCATGGCTTGTGTTGTGTCTAGATTGGAAACTGAGGCAAAGAGGCTGAGCAACTCATCTCTCTGCCTGATGGAGCTGAGGAATGAGCCTGGATCTCCTTCCATTGCCCCTAGAGGAGCTCTCCATCAAAGCTACCCAAGGTTGGTAAAGGATCATCTCACTGAAATGGTCCTGGGTGCCCAGGACCAGTTATTTCCTGGTCCAAAATCCTCTGTAGTTTGAAGTCACAGCTTTATTTTTAGATCAACACTACCTCAGCCATAATTACTCTTGTACCAATCAGGTATGTGGTAATGCTCAGGGGCCTCTGACTAGTCTTGCAGTGTAAGAATTAATTTGCAGGGTTGGAAAAGGGGGAATGGCAGGTGTTTCACAGGAGCATGTCATTGAGGTTTCACCTGCCCCAGAAAGTCACTAAAAGGTGATGTCCCAAGAGAAGAGAACAGCCACAGTGGGCACTTAAGTGGGTCCTTCTGTGCCCTCTTGTTTCAGAAGGGATCCTCCAGCACTGACCATATCTGATCCCTACGTCATGACAGGGAGCCCATTTTTAATGCTGCTTCATTGGAGAGTCAGAAGCACTTGTGGGATTGGTGTGGGAGTACAAAATTGTTTTCTGATGAGGAACTGAGTCCAAGTCTGTTGGCGTCTCATGTAGTGGCTGTTTATGTGTAAACTTGAAACCAAACCAAGCAAAGGGAGTGAAACCATCCAAGGCCCAAAATGTCATCTGGCAGTGAGGAGCTCTGCAAATACCAGATTAGGAGAGCCCAGGACCAGCTGGCTGCTGTTGCTGCTGAAGGGAGTGCTCACCAGACATTCCAAAGCTGGCCATAAAGCTTTCCTAACTCACTTGCTTAAGCCCCTGTGCTCACTGCTACTCATTTTAGGGTCACTAGCAAGCATGAGGGGTGCTTCTGTTTAGCTGGGGGAAAGAAGGCAGGCAAACCAGCACAAAGTCAATAGTTTTAGTGTCCTTTCTCCTGTGGGCCACAGCAGAGACCTGGGTTCAGCTCCATCTGGAGTCAGCTGCAAGGGTTTGGGTGGTTTTCAGCAGGACTAGGGTGAAACCAAAGTGTAATGGCAAGTCACCAAGGCTGTATTAAAGGCTGGTGCATTGTCCCTGAGGAAGCAGCTGTGCTGGTTTTAGAGGTTCTTGCCTCTTCCAGGCATTTTGCTCCTACCCTTCTGACAGAGGTTCCTGCTCCCAAAATGTTGCCAGCAGAAGGGAATGTGGGATGATGCTCTGCCTCACAGCCTTCACATCACCCTTTTTTCCTGGGAAACGAGCCCTACTGGGGTTGCAGACTGTGAACCACAGCAGGCAAGCTCCTGACACACACACACAGAGCTCCTGGCACCTCCACTGCAGGGTGCCCATCTCCAGCAGAAGGGTGAGCCAGCCAGATGGGGTGATAAGAAACTCACAGCAGCAGGGTTTGCCTGCCATCACCCATTGGTGCCTCTGCTGAAAGCAGTTGTGCCCATTGCATGTGTCCATACTCACTTAAAGATGAGACCTGAAACACAATGGATGGTGCTTGTTGCTCAGGAAGTGTTTCTTTTTATAAATTCAAACACAGGAGGAGGCTTTGCTGCTGTTGCTGCAGCAATATCCTGACACGCTCACTGTGCTGATGGGCAAAGGAAGTTTTGTTCTGAGTACAGCAAATCTCACCCCAGAAACTTAACCCTTCGAGGCCTGGGAGTAACCACCACGTGTGAAATGATCTCAGCTGCCACAGGGAAGGGGGAGTTTTAAAAGCAACTCTTGAAAGATCATCATTAAACAGAGTCTTACGCAACTTTGGACTCGGAGGGATCAGTGTTTGCATATTGTGGTTTCAGGGACCTTGATGGAGCTGTTTCCCAGTAGAAGTAAAATCAGAAGTGGAACTTGCTGTTGCAAGCAAATGTGTCTTCAGGCAGATTGGTGATGTCATGGCTCCTGTGTACTGTGGCTCTGCCCACCTTAATGTCTTTTTTTATCCCTTGATGCTGAAGTACCTCAGGGTTTCTTCAGATAAAGAACTCCCAGCTCTTGGCATCTTGCCCCATGACATTTTACCTGGAGCTCTTGCAACCTTCTGTGACATTAGTTTTACTCTTGAGTGTGTAATTGATCTTATCCAGTCTTAAATATATTCATGATATCACTCATTCTGGTTCTTTTTCCGACACGTACCCATTTCATGAGGTCCATACAGTACATGTCTCCACATATTTTCTTTAGCTGTATGGGCCACCACGAGGAGTTATTATTATTTTTTTGAATCCACATGAAATGTGAGGATCAATACAACTCAGGGCAAAAAAGGAAAAAAAGAAAATATGAGGAAAAATATTAAGGAGGAACTGCAGGCTGTGTTGTCATTGTGGACTTAGCAGACTGAGTAGGTTTTCATGCATTTCTTTTCTTCTAGTGATGCTGTTACCAGATGGCTGATTTACAAGTCAAAAACTGAAAGCATCCAGTAGTTCAGCCTTACTTCAAGAAGCCTTCATGGATCATGCTAATGTGGCCTATGGAAATTCACTCCAGAGGAGAGACTGTGGAATGGAGAGACCAGGAGATAGAATCATAGAATCATAGAATTGATTGGGTTGGAAGAGACCTCTGAGATCATCAAGTCCAACCCTTGGGCCAACTCCAGTCCCGTCACCAGATCATGGCACTCAGTGCCACGGCCAAGCTCAGCTGAAAAACCTCCAGGGATGGGGAATCCACCCCCTCTCTGGGCAGCCCATTCCAATCCCTCAGCACTCTCTCTGCAAAGAAGTTTTTTCTGCTCTCCAACTTCAATTTCCCCTGGCAGAGCTTGAGCCCCCCGTGCCCCCTTGTCCTATTGCTGAGTGCCTGGGAGAAGAGACCAACCCCCACCTGGCCACAACTTCCCTTCAGGCACTTCCAGACAGTGCTGAGGTCACCTCTCAGCCTCCTCTTCTCCAGCACAAACACCCCCAGCTCCCTCAGCCTCTCCCCACAGCACTTGTGCTCCACTCCCTTCTCCAGCCTCGTTGCTCTTCTCTGGCCCCGCTCCAGCCCCTCAATCTCTTGCCTCAACTCAGGGGCCCACAACTCAACACAACACTCAAGGTGTGGCCTCCCCAAGGCAGAGGCCAGGGGAAGGCTCACTGCCCTGGGCCTGCTGGCCACGCTACTTTGGATCCAGGCCAGGATGCCATTGGCCTTCTTGGCCACCTGGCCACACTCTTGGCTCCTCTTGAGCTTCCTGTCCCTCAGTCCCCCCACGTCCCTTTCTGCCTGGCTGCTCTCCAGCCACTCTGTGCCCAGCCTGGAGTGCTGCAGGGCTTGGGGTGGCCAAAGGGCAGGACCTGCACTTGGCCTTGTTGAACTCCATCCCATTGCAATCAGCCCATCTCTCCAGTCTCTCCAGATCCCTCTGCAGAGCCCTCCTGCCTTCCAGCAGGTCGACACTCCCTCCCAACTTGGTGTCAGCAGCAAATTTGCTGCTGATGGACTCAATCCCCTCATCTAAATCATCACTAAAGATGTTAAACAGGACTGGCCCCAACACAGACCCCTGGGGACACCACTGGTGACTGGCCGCCAGCTGGATGTCTTGGTGCTCATGTAAAAACTCTGCTGTGGGTCCACCCCAGAGCCAGAGATTCATGCATAGGATGGAAAACCTGAATTCACATGAGATGAGTGGAATGTATAGCAGAGTACCTACAGAAAAATACAATCCACATTGCTCATGGTTTGGGGTGGGGGCATTTATAGGAAGAAGGGATTTTCCTCCACTCATCTCCAGGAGTTTGAGATGTGGTTTCATCTTTCTTATAGTCAGGCATGTTCAGTAAACAGCATAAACATCACAACTAAAGTAATACCTCATGAAGTACTGTGAAAAAGATGAGGACATTTAGATGACACATAAATATACCGAGTTTTCAGCCACGGTATACAGTGAACTGCTTTCAATGGAAAATCAAGGCTTTCAAAGCAATTCATTTAGCATTTCCATTTTAACACTTCCTCAAAATCAATTGCAGCAGAGAACATAAAGCTCACTGTGCTTCTTCAAACTGAGACACAAAATAGTCAAGGACTTCTGCTATGAAGCAACAAAATCCCTCCAGGGCAGAGATGCAACCTCTTTGTCCTGGGGCTGGTGACATGGCTAAAGGACTTTTCCAGTTTGCTGTCAAAGAAAGGGGACGTCTCCATTGCTGATTTAAATGCTGTGTAATTATATAAAGTTTCATTTGGGTTGATATTTTCCCCTCCCAAGTTATTTTAGTGTGGATAAAAGCAGCCCCTCCACAAAATAAAATGTGGGCAGTTGAGTACACGCTGGTCCTGGTGTTGTGCTAAGGCTGATGTGGGGTTTATCCTGGGCATCTCTGCAGGAATTTGAGTCAGATTTTTACAGGAGAATTATCTCAGCACACGGGGTAGCTGGGAGAGGCCATTAATCAGAGAATCTCAGAATTATCTGGGTTGGAAGGGACCTTAAAGATCATCCAGTCCCACCCCCTGCCACGAGCAGGGACACCTCCCACCAGCCCAGGGTGCTCCAAGCCCTGTCCAACCTGGCCTTGGACACTTCCAGGGATGGAGCAGCCACAACAATTTAGCTAAGAGTGGTTTAAAAGGTATCAAATGCAAGTGAAGATCTTCATATCTAAGTGGGCCTCAACCAAAAGGCACCACTCAGGCTCTGTGTTTTGCAGAAAGGACAATCCCTGGGTGTTTCTTTCTGAACTACTTATTTTTATTTCATTTATTAATGGCTTCGCTGGAATTCCCTTCATAATCAGATTTTAGGGGAATAATAGTACTGAGAAAAAGCCAAAATAAGCAGCCTCCCATCCTGTCCTTTACAAATAAAAATTAAAAATAAAGTCCACCAATAACAGTTTGTTCTTTGGTAAGGGGCTAATGGGATACAGAATTTGGCATGCTGGAACAGCAACTGGAATGAAGATATTATCATAAAAATCACCAAGTCTTGACTTCATTAAAACCTATTTAATGGGATCAACATTTTTTCCTGGCCAAAATTTCTAAAGTTATGTAATAAACTCTGTGAGCCTTAATCCTCCAGGGTTATTTCCACACTCTATTAACAGGCTATAGCAGGTTTTTCAAATACGCAGCATGGTATGGTGTGTACCTGGGAACAAGGAACAGAAAGTTCTTTCAGAGATTGTATGTACATATGTCTGTAGGCTGCATGAGCTTGCCTAAACAATTCACACCATTATCAAGAGGATCTTGGCAAAAACAAGAGAAAAAGAGATGCAGGGAGTTACATAACAAGCACATATCTCTTTCCTTTTTAAGCAATGGCTGCTTCCACTTAACAAGTGATATTTGAAGCATTCCATAAAAACTGCTAACCAAATTAATTCCCATGGCCTCTTCAGGCATGGACTTGATTACATGTAGGATGGTGAAATGTTGGCTTCAGTCTTCTAATCTTCTGGGTAATTCCAGATATTTGCATTCCTGGAGATTTCAAAATGTAATATTTTTAAATATTTAGTTGTAAAAGGCAGATACAGAAAGAAGTAAGTTAGGAAGAAAAGTGGAAGGATGAATAGTGTTCTTTTTTCTTAATCTGAGACAGGTCTAACTGTAACTTTGGGCAGCAATCCACCTGGAAATCCCCCCAGACACCCACTGATCATGCACATATCCTGTATTTCTGGATGTACGTGGACATTTCAGAATACTGGAGCTGCTCAGATGATCAGACCTGTCCACAGGCTGTGCGAGTGGAGCTGGGGGTGCTATGATTCCAGCCTGACCATCTTCCCCACAAAAGCTGTCCTCACTTTAGGAAGTTTTAGCCCCTTATTTTTTTACCCTCAGAAGTAGCAAACCCAAGAATCCTTGGGAAAATTATCTAAATAGAAATAAATTGCCTAAATGCTTCCAGCAATTTTTCACTGAGGGGACTGATGGGTGTTTATGACCCAAATTCCTGGGTGACTGAAGGTTTTGACCTGAGCATTCAATGCCTCGTAGAAGACAAGCCCCACTGCAAGAAGCCAAAAAGCAGTGAGTTGTCTGTCCCATCCCCAGGCAGGGGACACCCAGAGCAGGGTGCAAGAAGGGGACAAGCACATCCTCAAGTTTCCTGCAGTGCATCCTCCCCATTCCTGGCAGTCCCTGCACGGGGACTTCCTGGCCCAGAGGTCGTATTTGTGGCTCTGTGTTTAACAGCTCACCGTGGACTTTTCTTCCATGAGTTGGACTAAACTCTGCAGTTTATTTTTGGCTTCTGCAACATCCGATGGTAATAAATCCCAGAGTGGAGCTGTGTGCTTTGGGAAAGTGTGTGTGTGTTTGTGTGTGTGTGTTTTATACTTCTTTCCTCTGCTCCCCAACATCTTGCAGTGTGAGAAACAGAGAAGGAACATCCCATGTTTGCCTCCTCCCCATCACTCAGATGGTCATGCTCTCCCACTCCAGCTACTCGTGTCACCTCTTGTGCAAGCCAAGGTCTTCCTGTCTCCTGATAGCTATTTTTTACCCACTTTGCATAAAATCTGAACTTTTCTAGTTGTCCTCTTACAAAATCAAGGATGTGGGTTCATTTATGTTGATGTGCCCTGTTTTTTCTGTTACCTTCTTGGTGTTGTGTTTGATCAATGCCATTTTTTTGCCACGGATAATGTAAATTGTCTCTGCTCCTTTAAGCATCATCTCAGAATAACAGCTTTGAGAAATGCAAGACAGGCATGAAGGGAGTCTATCTCTTATGTGCTGACTCAGCTCCTCTGCTAGCCAAGAAAGCTCTGGAAGCAAAGTGCTTTGTCCAGAGGGGAAGAAGTGTCTTCTATCCCCTTCCCACAGTTCAGAAAGAGCTTTTGTCCATAAAGTCAGCGACATAATCTGTGGTCAGAAAGCTAAGCTGGCATGCTTTTGGGTGACTGGAAGTTGAACAAAGAGAAAAAAAAATATTGAGATTTCCCAGATGACCCCAAAATAAAAACCTCTCGTTAGGTTGGCACTTTCTGCGTGGCTACTGTGTAATTTGGTTTTGTACTGACTCCTTAAACTGAGATTATCTTTGTTGAACTGTCTTTCAGTTTTATATGGATTTTCTAGTGGAAGATGCATCACAGCTCTTCCATCACAGTGGAAGATGTGTCACAGCTCTTATGTCTGGAAAAAGGAACCATAGAATCCCAGAATGGTTTGGGTTGGAAGGGACATTAAAGATCATCCAGTTCCACCCCCTGCCATGGGCAGGGACACCTCCCACCAGCCCAGGTTGCTCCAAGCCCTGTCCAACCTGGCCTTGGGCATTTCCAGGGATGGGGCAGCCACAGCTTCTCTGGGCAATCTGTGCCAGGGCCTGCACACCCTCACAGAGAAGAATTTCTTCTGTACATCTAACCTAAATTTCCCTACTTTCAGTTTGAATCCCTTTCCCCTTGTCCTGTCACTCTAATTCTCCCTCTCCAGCTTCCCTGTAGCCCCTCCAGACCCTGGAAGGTGCTGTGAAGTCTCCACACAACCTTCTCTTCTCCAGGCTGAACAGTCCCAACATTCTCAGCCTGCCTCCAAAAGGGAGGTGCTCCAGTCTCCTTACCAAATTTCTGGCTTCCTCTGGACTTGCTCCAGCAGTTCCATGTCCTCCTTATGCTGGGGGCACCATAACTGTACACAGTATTCCAGGTGGGCTCCCCAAAGAAATGCCTCATGCCCCTAAATGCCTTTTCCAGCTCCCCATGGAGACCTGTCCTGCTTCCTTCTCCCTGCCACTGCTCTCTGCTCTGTCTGCAGTTTAGAGGAGCAAAGGGTGCATCCACCTTGCTCTTTGGAGAGTGGTTTTCCATTCTTAGGACATTGGGCCTGTGTGGCAGAGGATGCCAGGGGCAGCTCAATAGGGCAGAATTCCATGGGCTGTAGGTGGTTCCCAGCTTGGACAGATCTCCCTGAGGGTCCCCTGGGGTTTTGTTGTCTTGGCAATAGGACTGGAAACCTCATGGAGGTACCAGCCAAATACAGTTCTTTCTCTTGCCTTGGTACACGTGTACCCTCTTGCTGTGAAACCAGAAAGAATTGATGCTCTAGAGATGGGGGGCTCCATCCAGCCCAGACCTGCAGACATCAGCAGCTTCAAAAATATGGGAAAGTCTGACAGGCAGAATTGTTCTGCATGTGAGCAATGGCTCTGTGGAGGATCTTCCAGGTGGACAAAGACCTGTGCTGGCTTTGCTAGAAGGTTTTATTTTTTAGAAAAAAAATTACTTTTTCTTCATGCCTGACAGTCTTGAAGAACTTTCCAGAATGCACGTTGTAAACCATAGCCTTAATCTGTGTGCCAGCATCTTCATGAGCTTCTGACATGTCTAGAAGCAATCCATGGGTCACTGAGTGTGTCTGTGTGGGATGGGCTGGATGAGCTGTAAAGGTTACACAACTTTTCTCCTGGATTCTCCTCAGAAGTGATAGGATCCAGGAATTGCCTGCCTACTCATGAGCTGCCCATACCAGCACCTCAGCAAGCCAGCCTAAAAGTCCACCACTCTGTGCATTTCTTGTGCAGACACACTTAAGCCTTTTGGTCTGTAAACTGAAAACTCAGGTCGCAAATGAAAGAAAAAAACTTTTATGTCAAAAGGCTGACAGAGCAATTTCTCCGAGTGTTTCAGAGGCTTGTGTGAGTTTCTTCCTAGGCTATAAATTTGCCTGTTACTTGGGAATATTCGCTTTGGAAAAAGCCTTCAGAGCAGGTTTTACACTGTGCTGTTGGACATTTCAGCACACCAATGACATGATTGTGTGTGCAGTATATTAACCCATTCTCTGTCAGTATGAAGCCAGTCCCCCTTGTCCTGTCACTCCAGGCCCTTGGAAATAATCTCTCTCCATCTTTCTTCTCAGCTCCCTTCAGTACTGCATGGCCAGTATTATGTCTTCTCCAGCCTGAACAATCTCAATTTTCTTAGTCTTTCCTCATAGCAGAGCTGCCTCCATCCCTCTAAACATCTTGGTATCCTTCCTCTGAATTCATTCCAGCAGGTCAATATTCTTCCTGTGCTGAGGACCAACAACAAAGATTGACAACGAAGCTTGATTTCTGCTTCTGGTGTGGAAGGCTGTGAGAGTACCAGAGCAGAGATTTTCTGAGCCTCCTCAGATTGCATCTGAATTCTACTGGGGAAGAAGGGAGAAAAACTGTCCTCAGTATGTGCAGCAGAACATGTAATTGGTCCCCAGATTCTCTGTTTCATGAGTGTAGGTTGCTTGTGCCAACCCTCTGTGCCCCTGCATGGAGCACAAACTTCCACCATCCCCAACACCACAGGGACCTCCAGTGGAACACAATGCATTGCTCCCCTCGCTGGCATTTCGACTGAGGGAATTCCCCATGGATTCCTACACCAGGCAGTATTCCTGAGGATGCCAGCAGAGCTCCCAGGACACATCCCTGCCTGACCATCCCCATGACTCTGCCTTGCAGGGTCTGTGCACTGCAGCGCTGAGCACTCCCAGGAACCTGTGAGGAGAAAGCCCCAATACCTGGGAGGTGCCTGACCATGTGGGACCTTATCAAAGTGCTTTTTCACCTTCTGGAGTGGAAGTGGCCTGTTGTCTGATGCATTTTGGAGTGGTGGGATATTTATTCCTGCTGCTGTGTTCAGGAGCATCACCTACTCTGCTGTGTTAACCTCCACAAGAATCTTTGCTGTCATTCTTTCCTCCTATCCTCCCTCTTTCCCTCCCCCCATCCCCAAACTCCCTTATTTGCAATTATAGTCTGTTGTAGTGAGGAGCAATGGCTTTTTAATTTTCCACCCCAAATGGAAGTGTGCAATTATTATGCAAAGCAGCTTTCTTTTAATTCCCCAAAATTTCCGGTGTATGCTGCAATCAGTCATTTTCTACTGTACTTTTTACTGTCTGAAATTGTAAGCCTAGACCATTAGAAAACCATAATAAATAATTCAGTGATTTCCTTTCAGCTTCATATTCTCCTTTGCTGAATATGTTTGGAGGTGTAAATATCTCTCTGGAGGGGGATAATTTTAAGTTTAGTTTTCTAATTTGATTAAGGAAGCGGCGCCTGCCTGTTTCCTCCACAGGCAGGAGTATGAGCACACCAGGGAGATGTTTAGATGTCTGTGTAGGTGTGTTTAATATGTTCCTCCTAATTGTATTTCCTTTTCACAAAATAAGAAAAGTTATAATGCAACAGGATTAATCTTCCCATGTTCCCCTGCCTCCTTTTTTTCCTGGTTTTAATTGTTGTGCTCCTCACAGACAGAATCATGTAGGTTGGAAAAGACCTCAAAAATCATTGAGTCCAACCTTTGACCAACCCTCACCTTGTCCCCCAGCCCAGAGCACTGAGTGCCACATCCAGTTGTTCCTTGGACACCTCCAGGGATTGGGACTCCACCACCTCCCTGGGCAGCCCCTTTTGATGTTTAACAACCTTTTCCATGAAGAAATTCCTTCTGATGTCCAACCTGAGCCTCCCTTAGCACAAAATGTGTACAGGCTGTTCTCTCCATCTCATGAGTAAAGGAGGGACCATCTTGCATGAACAAGTTTAAAGAACAAGACTTTAGAGGCTCCTGTTTCCATCTGGAGTTGTGGCTAAAGATGCACAGTGACAGGAGAACACATTTCACTCAGCAGCTCTTGGGAAATATTTCAACATGTTTTGCAGAGGTGAGTGTGACAATTCATTAGAACAAATGGCCATGTGCTACATTAGGAAAGAGAGCAAACAGTGCAGATCTGCACAGAAGTGCGGGTGGCCTTAAAATTGTGATTTTTTTGGCTTATGTAAGTTAAGGGTTCTCTCATTTGTTTTCAAAATCCACGAGATGATTTTGCTTTTTCTTTTCAAACTATTCCTTAAAATCAGGAGAGCTCTAATTGTGGCCTTCCAGGACCTGAAGAAGCTACAAGAAAGATAGAGAGAGACTACTACAAGGGTCTGGAGTGACAGCACAAGGGAGGATGGTTGCACACTGACAGAGAGCAGGGTTAGATGGGATATTAGGAAGAAATCCTTCCCTGGGAGGGTGGGCAGGCCCTGGCACAGGTTGGGCAGAGAAGCTGTGGCTGCCCCATCCCTGGGAGTGTCCCAGGCCAGGTTGGACGGGGCTTGGAGCAACCTGGGCTGGTGGGAGGTGTCCCTGCCCATGGCAGGGAGTGGAACTGGGTGATCTTTAAGGTCCCTTCCAACCCAAACTGCTCTATTATTCTATGAAACTGTAAAGAAAGCCTAAATTAGACCATATTGGACAATGACCCACGACTATTGCAGGTAGAATAGTTTTTTCTTGCTCATAACCAGACTATCCAAGGACCTGAGTCCTCAGAGGAGGTTTAGACCCTGGGACTCCCCTTTACAGACTGATGTGCTTTTTCTGGACTCCCCACAGACTGTAGTTTGTTGTTTCCAGCCCTTTTACTTCTTTAGCATTATTTAAAAATAAATCCTTCTGAGAACCTTTGGTGAGGAACCTGAGCCCACTTGAGGTGTGCCCTGAGCATCCTTGGTGGGAGGGACACTCCAGGGATTTAGCTCAGTGTCTGGACACCACTGGAGTTTAAGAGGAAGTTAAAGGCACCAGAGTGGGGCAGGGGGGATCTAGAAATTTCCAACCAATATGAGGGACAGGCATCCAATCTGAGGGAGGGAGAGAGGGTGTAGGTTATAGGGCCATAAGCTCTAGGTGGGGTCAAACTCTTTGTGACACCAGCCCTTTGTCAAGGAATGGGTCACCCTACAGCTTCTGGCAGGTTCTGTGTTTTGAGGAAGGGAACTTCCTTCAAGGTCTCACTTATTATCTTCCCTTTCACAAACCTTTGCTTTTCTTGGTTCTGCACAGGACCAAAACCAGACATGTGAAAACACCATGACAAAAAGGCAACTGGAACATTCTTGGCATGACTTGGCATGTGGGAGCAGAGAGATGGGGACCTTGATAGGCCTCCAGACGAGTTCTGCAGACTCAAGAAGGGCAAGCAGTTGGATAAACATCTGAACTTTCATATGTTTATCTGAACTGAACTCGAACTCAGAGCTGCTTCAGTTTGCCTCTCAGTGGCTAGTAATTACTAGAAAGGTTGTTAAAACTGGAAAGTCATCTTAATAATGAATTAATTCCCCAAAAGACATAAACAACCCCCCTCATTTTTTTTGTGCTGGCTCAGGACTTTGGAGCAGACATTTGTCTCACAGGCAGTCTACAAAACCCTTTGAAGGAAAAGAAGTGTTAGATTGTCCTCTGCTTTAAAAGATGTTGGGAAGCTGTGCAGCTAAAAATAAAAGGGTATTTGATAAACAGAGAGGTGGCAGATCTGATTGCAGTTCTTTGTCAGTCACCAGCATTACTGTGGAGTTCCCCGTTGTGATGTGAAGCCAGTGTTAGATCAGACTGTGCCAGACACTTCTTAAGGTGGAGTTGTATTATCAAAAGCAGGGCAGTCAGTGGAGGCTCATTACCATGAAAAATGTGGTTAGGATCCTGTCTAGGAATGATAGGGTCGGCTTTCTGAGTGAAAATTTATTTAATGAAATAAATAAAGCCTTTTTGGTTGTGTAGGCTCAGGAGTCACTCACTACCTCTGCAGTGACGTTAAAGTTTAACGTGATAACAGCGTGGCGAGCAGAGAGAACAGTTTCCACCCACATGGATAAATATTGATCTCAGTGATAAAGGAGAACAAACATTCTGATGAAGTGGTGGGGAAGAAACCCAAGCTGATATGGGAGGGTTATTTTTACTGCGCAGTAAAAGAAAGTTAGTCTTTCAACTGAGAACAGGGAAGGGCAAGGGGATGGCTTATCAAAATGTTGTTTACAGGATAATAAATTCTCTGCCTTCAAGCTGTAAGATTTCCCCTTTGGTTGTGCACACAAAGAGATGACCGGGGTGAAGTTCTGGTCATGGTGGGAGAAGTGGCAGCTTTGCTGCTGACTGGAGCAGGGGCAGGTGTTCATAGCAGGAGTGCTGTGAAGAGGCTCTAATGCTCTGTATAGGTCTAGTGTGAGCAAATTGCTTCTTTAAGTTCCTCCTTGGCCAATATGTGTGTGAAACTAAGCATGCAGTTCTCTGCTCCACTGAACCTGGCTCTGAGACTGATGACTAGTCTGACATTTTAGGAAAGCTTAAATTTCTAAGGTACAACAGACCTTTTAAAAATTATTTTTTATTTTATTTTAACTGATCTTGCCTGTTTGGACATCTGTTTCCTCACCCAGCTTTCTGCTGGGCCTCCTTTGCTTTGAGGGGCTTCACATGAGAGAGCTTCGCCAGGGCTGGGCAGTAGTGCTGGCAGCAGGGAGGGTGACATGACCTAAATGATGGAGTCGTGTCCCCTTGTCACGTGGCATGAGGAGACAACACTAATCTCTGGGAGGTGAAGGCAAATTAAAGTCTTAATTTACAAGAGCATGGAGTGACAGAACAAGGGGTCATGAGTGCAAACTGACAGAGAGTAGGGTTGGATTGGTTGTTAGAAAGAAGTTATTCACTGGGAGGGTGGGCAGGCCCTGGCACAGGGTGGGCAGAGCAGCTGTGGCTGCCCCATCCCTGGGAGTGTCCCCGGCCAGGTTGGACAGGGCTTGGAGCAGCCTGGGCTGGTGGGAGGTGTCCCTGCCCATGGCAGGGGGTGGAACTGGGTGATCTTTAAGGTTCCTTCTAACCCAAACCATTCCATGATTCGATGATTTAGAGCATGAAAAGTCCTTCCAGATGGGTTGGACTACTGAGCCAAGTGTGATTTGTACTCCCAAAAATACTTGAAGCACCAACCACACCTTCTGTATTGGGGCACATGGATGCCTGGACACACACACAGATGGGATGGACAGGAGGAGGAAGGGATTACTCTGGCCAAAAGTAGGTGTCCTCCACATCTGTGTCAGACTTAGTCATGTGGGCTCCACCTGCAGCCAGTGGGGAGGTTCAGACACCTGCAGGACGTGATTCACCTCCTTCAGCTGCATGTATGGATCAGGTCAGAGGAACTGCCTCCCTCTCACTGCTCTCCCCTGGCTGTGAAAGCATTTCTCTGTGCAGGCATCTTACCTGTTGGCATGGAGAGGCAGGTCACAAGAAATCCCTGCCTTTGTTTTGGGATCCAGCCATTTCGGGAATGTACAACACACTCGTAGGTCCAAACAAACAAAGCTCTGATGGGATATTTTCAAAGTGGAAATTTTCTGAGCTTCTCATCTCTTCCTTGGCAATTTTGTAACCACAACCATTGCTTTTCCTAATCATTATCTCTCATCAAATCTGGCTTTGTCCTGCTCAGTGCAGTGTGTGTGGTAGTGACCAGACATTAGATATCATGTCCACATCTTTTTTGGCACAGGTCCCCAAAGAGGTGGTTACATGGTCCCACTCCCGTAGTGTTTTAGATCTCATAAGCCTTAATACATTTTCCTTTAATATGCAGATGTTAATGCTGTTTCCTCTGCCTCCTGACTTACCATCACCCTCAGCTTAGGAAGAACCTAAGAAAGATAATCCTTTTGGAATAGCTTTGAGCTGTTTCCAGCAGCTCCCTACAACTCTTTTCCTCCCTCTTTTCCAGAGCAGTGATGAGTCTGCAGGGGAGGTAAGAAAACTCCGGCTCCTCTGACCTTTGCCTGTTAACTTATGCCTCCTCTACATGATGCAAAGAGGTTTTCCAACTCAGTCCAGCTACCAAGAGCTTTCTGACAGTCAATAAATCACATCACAGCCTCTTATCTTGATTGGAGCTTCTGGTGGCTCCTGGCAGATACTTACTGCAAAGATTCAATCTTACTATTGCATTAAAAGAGGGTTTAATCACTGCCATAGGTAACTCTGGGGCACTTGTGTGCCTTAGTAATGGATTTGTGTGAGGATAACAATACATGTGCATTCCAGATGAATATTTCCTTCCTGAAGGTGATGAATTGGAGAGGGAAATGGTGGTTTGGAATCATTAGGTCTCTGTATAGCAAATAAGCCAAGCGGTATTTGGCTTTGATGGGATTACCTGAAAGAGTTTATCTGTGATGGAAGGTGTGGCTCCTGCCTCAGGAAGTTTTGAAGTGAAGATTTATTTTTTTCATAACAGTTCTAAAGTCAGACAGAAAGGTGCAGAATAAAATAATCACTTCTTCTTCCAGTCCTGACTCTGCTTAGGTGAGTCTCATTCTTTCTTAATCTTTCAGGTTTTTATCCCTGGAGGGAGGGTCCCTTTGAAGAACAGGAAGAATTGTCATCAATGCATTCAACTTCTCAAAAGAAAACACCTTTGAATTTTACTCTGTCTCCCTCTATCTAGATTGCCTCCAGTTTTCCCAGGCTTTCCTTGGATGTCCTCAGTTGTCAGTGTGATATGACAACCTTCCCTCACAGCTCCAGGACCAGTGTGAGTCCTTAGTGGCATCTCCCATAGTGGGATGCGTTTCATAGCATCAATAGAATTATTTGGGTTGGAAGGGACCTCAAAGATCATCTAGTTCCAGCCCCCTCCCGTGGGCAGGGACACTTTCCACTAGCCCAGGTTCTTTCCCATCCAACCTGGCCTTGGACACTTCCAGGGAGGGGTCACCCACAGGTTTTCTGGGCAACCTGTGCCAGTTCTTCCAGGTTTGCCCCTTCCAGAGAGACATCCCAGCCATCAGGGCACTTTGGGAATGTCTCACCTATGTCCCTGTTGTCAGCAGGAGCAGCAGAGTAAGATGCAGGTAGGAACAAGATTACAAACTCCAGGCTTGCTGACCAGCCCTCCTGGGGGATTAGTGGCCTGTGTCTGGAATGAAGAGGGGGGGGTCCCATGTCATTAAAGAGCCTTTGGGCCTTGGGAGCTGAGGTGGTCTGCGAGGGCGGGAGGCAGGACTGCTGGGCCCCAGGCTATGCAGACCCTTCCATGCTCTGAGGGGTTCACCTTTGGTTGGTTCTCCAACTGTGAAAAGCAGAGACCCTCGAGCAGCCACCAGATAGAGCTCCCAGGGGCTCAAGCTCATCCATTCATGCTGGGATTGCACCCTCTGTGTCTGCCTGTCAGTTCTTGAGCATTCATTTGGCAGGAGGCTGCTTATCCACTAAGAAGTTCGCTATCTTCCCTGTTTTCCAGGACCCCATACAGTTTTCCCACACACCAACTTTTTAATTAAATGCTCTGTCATTTTTTCTTCCAGACATCTTGAAGAAACTACATTGTCTTGGCCTCCTTTACAGCTCCAGCACTGAGCCAGAAAGCACCTCCTCGGGGCAGTCTCTGCTCCCTCACCACAACCACCTACTTGTTCCCTTTGGGTTTCAGAGAAGGCTTTATCTTTCCATTTTTACTCCTAATTTATCTGTGCTGAGATCCTGCCTGGGTTTGGCAGATTTTCCTGTAACAAAGCAGCCAGCTCACCCAAGGCTGTGTCAGAGCCTGGCTTGTTCTTGTCAGCAGCTTTTATCTCCCCTCTGCAGTCACTGCTGTACCACCACTTTGGATTTCTGCTTTAGTTATTCCTGCTGCTTTGAGCTGAGGTTGCTTTCTCCATTAGTAGAAAGATGATTTAGTTCTGCTGAAGCCTGGCAATGATAGTACATAATAGCAGCATGTATTTTTAATCTAGATTCAGTTTCTATGTTTTACAGCACCAGGGAGAGTTTGTTTTTGTGTCTGAGATGCCACTAAAAGATGTGTATGATTTCCTGAGTGCTGATGATTCCAGTGAATTATCCCAGCTCTGTTTTAGAGCTGTGGCTTGGGGAGTTTTAGTATTTTAGTATTTATGTACCAAGCTAGCAAAAAAAACCAGTCTGTTTTTCCAATTCACAAAACCCCCATTCTGAAGTTAGGTTTGCATCTAGAATCAATTCTTCTCTCCCTCTGACATCTCTGATAGATTAGTGAAATACATACCATTTGCATTGCTCTTGCCCCTGGTGCAGCTGGACAAGGATGTCACTTGGGAAAAGCTGCTCAGCATTGCCAGGGCTTCAAGGAGTCATCAACCACCAAAGAATCCTTGTTCCCAGTAGCCATGGAGCCTCATCATTCCCAGCCACAAGGAGGACAGCCCAGGGATCATGATGCTGATGAAAAACCTTTGAACCAGATGCTGAATGAACACAGTGTTTCATGTTGAGCCAACCAGCTTTTTTTCTGAGGGTTCCTTTACAGTGCAGTGCTTTTTTGGAACTTTAAGGGTGAATTTGGCCCTGCTTGGTGATGCAATTCAGTGCTAAGACCACACTCCAGACAGATGTGCTGAAATAAAGCCTGAAGAAATTTATGTCTTGAGCTCCTCATGTCATGAGCTTCTGAACCTCCCAGGTGGCCTGATTTTGAGGCAGTTTACTTCTGGGTGTGTCCCCATAAACTGGAACGAAGCACCAGAGGGTTGAGGGCTGTCCTCAGGCATTTTCTGAGGCTTTACAGACACTCTGTTTCACAAGTGGGTCTGTGGAGTTGGTCCATTACAACAGTTTTCTTGGTGATAGTTGAGTCTCATGTGCCCAGTTTGGCTCCAGGCAGGGTGACCCTGCAGTCCCCCTGAGCATTCCCAGCATCTCCCCAGGGCTCTCTGCACAAGGAGCTGCTCCCTGCCTGGCAGACTGCCTGCTGGATAAAGACCCCTCTGTACAAGCTTGATGCTTGTCAGGATCTTGTATCCCCCAGCAGATGATTAGACAGAGTTTTCTTTATCTACCCTGGTCCAAGCTCTGTGTGGCAAAGGAGCTTGGCCTGACCAGAGCTGAAAACTGAAGTCAGAGCAAACAGCACTGAGGCATTTTAAGAGGAAAGTCTGGAGAGTTTATTATTCCATTTTATATCACAATATGTAGGCTATCCTGAACTGTGAGTTGTGGTAAGAGGAGAAAGATAATGACCAAATCTAGGAAGAGAAATTACTTTTTTGTATTACTGATAAGCCAAAATTAGCAAGTAAAGTGGACCAAAAGAGTGTTCTGATGCCCCTCTTGGCAGCACTTATAAAACAGCCTCTCAGAGTGAGCCCAGTGATGTCACTCAGGGGCAGATCCTGCTCACAGCAGAGGTGTCTCTGCTCCTGACAGCAGTGAGGATATGGAGCCCTCAGAAAAGCCCTCAGAAGAGCAGACTGGGCTGACAGAGCAAACCATGGTTCAGTCCTGCCACTGAGTGATCCTCAATGCCAGTGGAACTCATCATTCCTGGCAGTGCCCAAAAACCTGTGGATGTGGCACTTGAGGACATGGTTTGGTGGCGAACGTGGTGATGGTGCTGGGTTGATGGCTGGACTTGATCTTACAGGTCCTTTCCAAACTTAGCAATTCTGTGACTCTGTGACTCTGATTCTACGAAATGGGTCAGAGCTCTGTGTGATTCTTCCTTGTGGGCTTCCTTCATCATATCATTGCTGGGAAATAGAACAGATCTGGCAGAGAAGCTGAAGGGCTGGAGACAATCAGTCACAGCTTGGGCTCGATGATCTTGGAGGTCTTTTCCAACCTAAATGATTCTGTGACTCTGTGAAATGAGTCTGACACCAAGAAGCTCATCACTATCTATAATTATCTGAAGGGAAGTTCTAGCGAGGTGGGGGTTGGTCTCTTCTCCCAGGCACTCAGCAATAGGACAAGGGGGCACGGGGGGCTCAAGCTCTGCCAGGGCAAATTGAAGTTGGAGAGCAGAAAAAACTTCTTTGCAGAGAGAGTGCTCAGGCATTGGAATGGGCTGCCCAGAGAGGGGGTGGATTCCCCATCCCTGGAGGTTTTTCAAGTGAGCTTGGCCATGGCACTGAGTGCCATGATGTGGTGACGGGACTGGAGTTGGCCCAAGGGTTGGACTTGATGATCTTGGAGGTCTTTTCCAACCCAATCCATTCTATGATTATAAGCTGCTTAGAGTGTATTGAATCCAAGTTTTTCTGTGTGCTGCATTTTTGCACGATTTGCTCCATAAGGGTCCAGGTGTGTCAGTTCATCACCACTTTGTCCCCAGTGTGGTGACAGAGGGTCTCCTGGAGGGTGACTCCAGGGTTGCTGATGAATGTTCTTGCCTCAGCAAGCAGAGCTGTACAAAAGAGGGAAGTGTATCACAGAATCATAGAATCATAGAATCAATTGGGTTGGAAAAGACCTCCGAGATCATCAAGTCCAACCCTTGGGCCAACTCCAGTCCCATCACCAGATCATGGCACTCAGTGCCACGGCCAAGCTCAGCTGAAAAACCTCCAGGGATGGGGAATCCACCCCCTCTCTGGGCAGCCCATTCCAATGCCTGAGCACTCTCTCTGCAAAGAAGTTTTTTCTGCTCTCCAACTTCAATTTGCCCTGGCAGAGCTTGAGCCCCCCGTGCCCCCTTGTCCTATTGCTGAGTGCCTGGGAGAAGAGACCAACCCCCACCTGGCCACAACTTCCCTTCAGGCACTTCCAGACAGTGCTGAGGTCACCTCTGAGCCTCCTCTTCTCCAGCACAAACACCCCCAGCTCCCTCAGCCTCTCCCCACAGCACTTGTGCTCCACTCCCTTCTCCAGCCTCCTTGCTCTTCTCTGGCCCCGCTCCAGCCCCTCAATCTCTTGCCTCAACTCAGGGGCCCACAACTCAACACAACACTCGAGATGTAACCTCTTTCCCTACTGCTCTGGCAGCCTGATAAAATCCCATTAAATTTATTTTCCATAAATTGAGCAAGGATAAGCTACTGAACAAGAGGAACTGAGTGCAGTGACTAACAGGTCCAAGTGTGCAGAAGTGAGCTCATGTCTCCATAAGGATATATATTGTGTGTGTGGCTTTTTTTTACTTGGAAATCAGACGTAAAAATACTTTTTTTTTTTTCTGAGAAAAGCAAGAAGCAAATCATGATCACATTTCCTCATTTTTGGTTTCCTCAAGGAAGCATTTAGTCAGTCTGATTATTCACCCTGAGACATATCCTTCGCTTTCTTTGCATTCTAGGAAGGAAAATTTAGCAAATAAATAAATAAAGTGTGGTGTATGTATATATATAGACACACACACACACACACATATACATATATATATATATATGTATTTAAATTTGTGGTCTGACAACTCTTCCCTCATCTTGGTTCACAGCATTTTTATTTCAGTGAGGGAACAGAATACAGCTATAATTTAACTTCTTATAAATCTAAGTTAAGGTGCCTCCCCATGACTCTTTGGGCCAGGATTAAAAAGAAAACAAAAGTCATCTTCTGAAGGTTGGTTATCTAGTTTTTCTCATTTGTAATGGTGATTTTGGTATGAAAAAATGGTACCTTTATATAATTGAGGAAAATTATGTATTTGTATATAAATGCATAAAAATTTATATATTATCCTGATATTAGCCCTGATGTTGGTCTCATTGAAACCACATGTGTTGAAGCCTCTTGTGTAACCTCAAACATGCTGTTGCTGCTACCAAACTTCAGGAGTGTTTGGCAACACCATTTTTAATTTTTCAACATGAAAAAGACCATGGAAATTTTTACTGTACATTTTTTCATGTTAAATAAAAAAAAAGAAAGGGAAAATAATTTATTTGCTTTTAATCTGGACTGTTTTTCAAATCAGAATGATCTCTCTTCACTGCAGCTTTGGATTTTACCGTTTCTTATTCTGAGGAGTTATTGCTCAAAACAGGGTTTCACTTGAAAATTATGATTTTTCCAAGGTAGTACGAGAAGAAGAAAAGCCAATTGCAGCTGCTGTGAGTAGATAAGGACTTGGGCCTCAAACACTTTTCCACACAAGTAACTTGATGTATCTAAGTAGCCACGTGAAATGCTTTCATGAAGTTATTTATATGAAAAAGTGTTTGCAGGCTCATTGTTCTAGTTCTGACTTCCCCCATCTCTAAACCAGCAATGGGGCAGGATTCAGTTGGTAAATGCTTTGAAATAAATTAATTTTGTCTATGAATGAATGTGTCATTTATTGATGTCAGGGAAGAATCTGCCATGAGATTCTTGGACAGGAATACTGGCCAACAAAATGGGTATTTTCCACCTCCACAAGAAAGAATAATAAAGTAGAAGATTTTGGAGATTAACCTGGGAAAGGAAGAAATAGTTCTTAAAAAAGGAATAATCTCACAAAAGTGATGCAGGAAGGAAAGCAAAGAAGCCTTTAGAGAAACAGCAGAAAATGCAATTTAAGTAGGAGAAAATTGTTCAGTAAGTCTGTTGTTAGCCAGGGAACTTGGTTAGTGTGATGTCCAGAGGGCTGCATGTTTTCTTTCCCCCCCTCCAACAGGCAAAGCATCCATTGTGCCTCCAGACCCATGCTCTGGCTGATTCTCCTGCTGTGAACCACGAATGGTCCTGCCCGTGCCCATGGATTCACACTCCTGTGACAAAGCCAGGCCCTGTATATTGTGATGTGACCTTGAAGGGGAAATCCTGGCCACACAAGAGTGGCAGAAGTTCCCCTGTCACCAGAGGAGCCAGGTTTTCCTCTTGGATTGTGCACCTTCCTGATCTTTCTGCTTCGGTGCAGTTTGGAGTTCAGCGCCCTGGACTTTCAGTGGGATGTGTTTTGATAGCCACGAGCTGGTGTTGGTGGTGTGGTGAGTGAGCTCATCTGGCAGCCCACTGGAATTCCTCCCTGCTATTTGAGGTTTTGGGTTTTGTTTTGAAAGCTTTGTTAAAACAAAAAAAAATGCCATGAGACACTCTTACTCCCTTTCTTTCCAGTGTGCTGCTCATTAAACTGGTGGTTTGGGCTCACCAACACGGGCAGTTCGTGCATGTTTAGCCATCTGTGAAGGTCTCTCATCAATTAAAAGATGCAGTGCTGTAAAATGATATTGCAGTCGTTACCCCTGGTTTATTTTATCCTATTTATCCTATTTATTTATTTTCTCTTTTGGAATGCCCTCATGATAGCAAGTGCTTATAGTGCCACCGTCTGGTGGAGACAGCTGCTTTCTCCAGATTTTATCTTTAAATTAACATCTTGCTGTAAGAAAATCCAAGCCAGTCTTGTGAGATTCTTAACACCCCTTTCTCTTGGTTGTAGTTGCTGAGAAGAGTAATTTGAGGACAGCAGTTAAAATGACTGGCACTCCAGATGGATTTATATCACTGTCATGGGGTATGAACGACTTAATTTATCCTCTTTTGAAACTGTGAATATTAATCTATGTTAATATTTAAAGCCATAATTTCAATTAGAGTTTTCAGTTTTTCAATTGGTCTGTGGTTTTGTGATTTTTTAATATCTTGGGGTATGGCTTAGGGGTGATTACGGTGGTGCTGGGCTGATGGTGGAACTGGATGATCAGGAAGGTCTCTTCCACCCTTGATGATTTTGTGATTCTGTAAGATAAAATTCTTCTGTATATATTTAACCATTCCACAAAGGGTCTGTTTTATTCTGTGCTTCACTAATTTGGTCAGACAGGGCAATTAAATTACTTACTGCAGCTGATTTTTCCTTTTTGATTTTTGCTTTTCCACTGCCTTATCCCGCAGCCATAAAAGCCACATTAGCAGTGATTGGGGGATTAAGGCTGCAAAATAAGACTGTGATGTTTGTGACATCCTCACCTCTTCAGTCAAATGGGTCTGACTGAGCAGGGAAACCCCTGCAAGAATCATAGAATTGATTGGGTTGGAAAAGACCTCCGAGATCATCAAGTCCAACCCTTGGGCCAACTCCAGTCCCATCACCAGATCATGGCACTCAGTGCCACGGCCAAGCTCAGCTGAAAAACCTCCAGGGATGGGGAATCCACCCCCTCTCTGGGCAGCCCATTCCAATGCCTGAGCACTCTCTCTGCAAAGGAGTTTTTTCTGATATCCATCTTAAATTTGCCCTGGCAGAGCTTGAGCCCCCCGTGCCCCCTTGTCCTATTGCTGAGTGCCTGGGAGAAGAGACCAAGCCCCACCTGGCCACAACTTCCCTTCAGGCACTTCCAGACAGTGCTGAGGTCACCTCTGAGCCTCCTCTTCTCCAGCACAAACACCCCCAGCTCCCTCAGCCTCTCCCCACAGCACTTGTGCTCCACTCCCTTCTCCAGCCTCCTTGCTCTTCTCTGGCCCCGCTCCAGCCCCTCAATCTCTTGCCTCAACTCAGGGGCCCAGAACTGAACACAACACTCAAGGTGTGGCCTCCCCAAGGCAGAGGCCAGGGGAAGGCTCACTGCCCTGGGCCTGCTGACCACGTTAGAAACAGGTGAGTGTCCAAACAGGCTGGACTCTTTTATAATTCTCCTTATTTCTTTGGCACCTTTGCCATCCCATGGGTGCCATGACTGATGCCCATCAACTCAGAAGGACCAGGTGTGTGCCTGAAGTGCTGCCCTGGACAGCTGCCGGCACTGCTGGCTCTCGTCTCAGTCTCAGCACTGGATGTGAGGATGTTTTCACTGCCCATTCACTGGTTCACAACAGGTACCACCTCTGTGTGCTTTAGATGCCGGAAGTTGCCTGCAATCCCTCCAACAGTTTCGGGTGGTTGGTCCACAGTGGTCAGATGAGTTGTGGGGGTACAAAAGTGTCATAAACCCACTTCTCCCTGTGGCCAAGTGGCAAATCAGTGCTTTCTGCTTGGGCTCTGCCTTTACCACTGGAGAGCCTCAAGGAGGAAGCAAACCCAAGAGCAGGTCTGTGTTGGCTCAATAGAAGCATCCCATTTCCTTGACCACCTTCCTTCCCTCTATGGACAATTCCGTCACAGGGTCCTGCTGGAGAACTTGGGCCCTGCTGTGGGACAGGTTGGCTGTGTCATGCTGGCTCTCCCAAAGCTGAGAAGACCATTTAGGTGCTGCTTGAACCTTCTGTGCTCTGCAGAGAGCACAGGCCCGTGGGGCAGTCACTGGAGGCCACAAACACTGGTGTGTGACCTGAGGTCTTTTATGGGTTTCTCCTCAACAGCCACGTTGTGCAGGTGCCACAAGCAATTACCAGTTTTATGGGATACTTGAGTGAAACATTTTCAGAGGGGGAGATGTGGGTAATCTCTGGGCCCCAAGGAGTTTTTCCATTCTTAATTGTGCATTTTAGGGTCTGTGGGGCTCTGATATTTCATGTCCTGTGCAAACAGCGAGCACACTGCCATCATTGTGTTCCCCTGCTCGGGGCTTGGGGCTGAATTACCTCATGATAGGCTTTTTAAGTCTTTTGGCCTCCTTCTTGGCCTCATATTTCAACACAGCACGTGAAAGAGATGAAGAATGAGCTAAAACTCCCTTCCAACTGTTGCAGAGTTATGGGCTATTTTATTTTTCATTCCATGTGTTTTTCAACAACCTCTGGCTTTTCTAAAGCAAGGCAGGATAGGTGAGGACGGCACAGAGGGAGGGAGTTTCCCCTCTGATGTCAGCACTTTGACTTATTTACCTTCACAAACAGAAGGTTTGCTTCTGTTTGCTGCAAACAAAGTGAAGGTCCCTTCCCCAGTGTCTTTCTGTGCTCTGCAAAATCCATTTGGAAAGCGTGGCCCACACGTTTCCCTGAAAAGAAAATGCCCTTGTGACATTTCCCTCACTGCACGAAAGGCTTTGTGCTGAGAAATGTCACTCAGTTCTTCATCCCAGCAATATTTTCCCAAGGTCTGCCCCAGCTGTGTCTGTGCTGCTGTCCTGGGAGCTGCCAAGGGCTGGGGCTGGAGTGGCACCACTCACAGCACTCAAAACCTGAGCTGGTGCCACCAGGGGCTATGATTGATCAGCCATGGCCTTTTCAGATTTGAAGGAGATTTTGAGCTGTGTGGGATTCCCTGGCCACAACTCTTCAGGAAATAATAGGGAAATGAAGGTCCAGCACATGACTGAGAACTCTCCCCCTCCAGATACAGGTCTGTCCCAGGCAGGGCTGAAAAGTTGTGTCAGAGGAGGGTGAATGGATCTGCTGGAGGGCAGGAAGGCTGTGCAGAAGGATCTGGACAGGGTGGATTGATGGGCTGAGGCCAACGATGTGAGGCTTTACAAGGTGAAGTGCTGGGTCCTGCACTTGGCTCTGGTTGGATATCAGGAGGAATTTCTTCCTGGAAAGGATGGTCAGGCATTGGAAGGGGCTGCCCTGGGAGGTGGTGGAGTCTCCATTCCTGGAGGTGCCCAAGGAAGGACTGGCCATGGCACTCAGTGCTCTGGGCTGGGGGACAAGGTTGGCATTGGGCACAGGATGGACTACATGGGCTGGGAGGGCTTTTCCAGCCTCAGGGATTCTGGGATTCTGAGAGGATTGGACATGCCCCAGAAGAAGGTGAGCATCTGTCTTGGCTTCTCACTGCGCTGCCACAGGTAAGTGCTGCCAATAAGGTCCCCCTTGAGCCTCCTTTTCTCCAGCTTTAGCCCCACCAGCTGTTCATCAGACTTGTGCTCCAGACCCTTCCCAGCTCCACTGTCCTTCCCTGGACACACTCCAGCTCCTCAGTTAGACCAGAACCAGGCACAGAATTAAAGTTGCAGCCTCATCAATGTCAAGTACAGGAGGACAATCACTGCCCTCTTCCTGCTGGCCACACTATCTTTGATCCAACCCAGGTGACATTGGATTCTTGCACATCTGGGAACACTCTGGCTCATGTTCAACCACTGTCAACCAGCACCCCCAGGTCCTTTCCTGACAGGCAGCTTCCCAGCTACTCTTCCCCCAGTGGGAAGGAACAGATGCCATGTGAGACCACCACAGTTAAGGTCTGGAAGAGCTGGGGTCTTCACAGGGCCTGTGAAGGGCCAATTTAATATGGGGAAAATGAATATTTCCACAAGAAGCTCTTGCAGCAGAAGACACTTCCAGTGGGTGGTCAGTACAAACTCTGCAGCCTTTTCTCTGCAGCACTCAGGCATTGGAATATATAAGAGAAGGTGCCTGCAACTGAGCTGGAAAACTTTCTTCCATGCTGTCATCTGGAAATGGTTGAAAACAAAGTACATAAAGATGAGGGAAGGATGAGAGACTTTGCTTCTGTTGGGTAATTAAAGGGGGGAAAACCTCACCACCATAAAAAGGAATGAGATAAATCATGTCACAAAGGAGTTTGTTGCTGTGGTTATAAAAGTCTTCCCCTTTAATAAAAAGAAGCTAATGTAGCGAGATCAAGAATGATTAGAGCTTAACTCCACAAAGAACATAAAAATACAAAACTTACAGCAATCATAGAGGAAGAGTGGAGGAAGAGATAAAGGAGAGCACAGGAACGAGATGTGGGTAATTTGTAACTTTGTATCACATTCAAAAAGATTTAGAGAGCCTTTATCCTCCCAAAGGGGCTTTGGCATATCATTAAAACCTTTAACATTGCCTCCACAACTCTTCTATTGCTTGTTTGTAGCTGACTATAAGACAATATTGTCAACTTTACCATTGCTGCCTTTTTAATTCCCTAAGAAAAATGTAATTGATCTTGAGAAGGATGGGGAAAAAAATTCCTGAATCCCTTGAGACGCTTTTTTTGAAAAAGATTGGAGTCAGGGAGCCTTACAAAGCGTTAGAAGAGCCTACAGCTCTCTGTGCCCCTGCTCCCCTTCCCCACTTTGCTGCTGGAAAACATATAATCAGATTTGTTATGTACAAAACCTGACAACGTGTCCATGTTGTGCCCACGGACAGAGCTGAGCGAGACAGAGAAACCCTCTCTTGTGCCTCCAGGCTGAGTGCAATGGGGCTGCTGCCCTTCCACGCTGCTTTTCAGCTTGAGTAATGGTGTCTGAGCTGGCTCATAAACCATGGGTCATTTGTAAAGTGCCTGTCGCACAGTTATCTAAATAGCAGTGGCACTTTGGGCACCGTTCCGGGCTGTTGCAGAGGGGAGGCTCCTCCATCTGCTTTTCCAATGCTGCTCTGATCTTACACCTTGGGGTATGTTCTTTTACAATGTTGTATTAACATCATCTCAGGGAGAATTTCTTCCTGGAAAGGGTGATCAGGCATTGGAAGGGGCTGCCCAGGGAGGTGGTGGAACCCCCAGCCCTGGAGGTGCCCAAGGAAGGACTGGATGTGGAACTTAGTGCTCTGGGCTGGTTGAAAACGTGGTGATCATTCACAGGTTGGACTCGATGGTCTGGGAGGTTTTTTCCAACCTAAATGATTCTGTGATTGTTCCTGCTTGTTCCCATGATGTCCATGGTTGTAGAAATTCAAAAGAAAATGCTTCATTCATCACTTCCCAGTTTTTCATTCACATGAGAACAGCCATGGCAGAAACTTCCTGTGCTCCCTCAGCCTGGTGAGCACATGTGCTGAGCTACCTGAGTGATTCAATGAGGGAACTTGTGTGAGTGGTGGACGTGGAACAGTCTTTGAAGATGGTCTGTGATCAAAGCAGAGAAAGGAAATAAAAATGAGTACGTTTGCTAAATGTTGAAAAAGTTAGACATGAGGGTACTGCACCAAAAAGGTAGAACATGTGTTTGAGGAAAAATGCTGTACACTTCATGTCCATGATAAAATATCTGCTGTTGTCCTGTTGACATTCCTTCCTGTCATTCCTGGTAGGGAAATTAGAGGATAAAGGAGACTGAGACATACGGGGGGTTGTGGGTGTCTCTTTATGATTAATTGTGCAATTGCTGGGCCAATGTCAAATTTCTTTTATCTCTACAGCAAGAAACAGAACTAAGAGGGCACCAAGGTACAATTGTGCTGGTTAGGTAGAAAAGACCATAAGCATATAAATTACATAGCACTTCTATTTAGGGACCAGAATGGCAGCAAAAGAGTCATAGAATGGTTTGGGTTGGAAGGGACACTAAAGATCATCCAGTGCCACCCCCTGCCATGGGCAGGGACACCTCCCACCAGCCCAGGCTGCTCCAAGCCCTGTCCAACCTGGCCTTGGGCACTTCCAGGGATGGGGCAGCCACAGCTGCTCTGCCCAACCTGTGCCAGGGCCTGCCCACCCTCACAGGGAAGAATTTCTTCCTAATATCCCATCTCACCCTACTCTCAGTTTGAACCCATTCCCTCTTGTCCTGTCACTCCAGCTCCTGATGAAGAGTCCCCCTCTGGATTCCTTGGATTCACATACTGGAAGGTTGCTAAAAGGAAGAAATTTCAAAATTGGTTAAATTTGGAGTTGTTGATGGTTTAACCTTTCACCATAGAGTCACTACCAATTTTTAACCCCTAATAATTCACTTAATAATCTTTCTGTGGATTGGAAATTAAGTTTTTTCTCTATAAATCATTTATGGAATCAGCAATAGGTTAGTTCTTACTCTTCAGTTGGAGTTTACTATAGAATGAAATACACTGTGAAATAAAAATGCACAGCCCTTGGCTCACAATTCTATCTATTGTGAAGGAAGTCCCTTACAGATGTGGGAAAACAATTTTGCCAGGGAATACAGCAGCACAAATCCCAGGGAACTGCAGATCATGTATCCAGTGTCAGACAGGGAGAAAAACCAGCTTGGGTCTCTTGACTCACTCCAGTATTCTGCTTAACAGTGACAAGGTGCTAGTCTTGTTTTAACTCCTCCTGGGCAGGCAGGAGCTCTTCACAGGAAGAACAATATTATTTGACATTTCTTAAAATATCTAATGGCAAACTGAGTGAAGAATATGATACGAAGTTTTGCTTTTGCTCAAATATGTGATTCTATAAAGTCACAGTGGATCTGAGAGTGTGTGTGTGCAAGAGAAACTCGGTAATTCATTCTGCAAAGTCATCTCCCTGGTTTCTTTTAGCTAAATAAAAACTCACCTTTTTGTGTAGAATTCTGAATTAGGCTGCCTATCTCTTAGGCCACCATAAATAGACTGAAAAAGGCTGAAGACTCAAGCACATTTTCTGAGGATAATAATAACAACTCCCTGAATTGTGCAATTGTTACTTGTGAAAGCTGTAAAGGTGTGTTTCTACTCGTCAGAAAGAAGGTGATGGTCACATCATTCAGATTTCCAGACCTGTAAAATGAAGTGAAAGAAAAACTTTCCTTCTCTTTTTTCATGAACTACTTTCTCAATAGGAGGGGCTTCCCAGCTTCTAACGTGACCTCGTTCGGTTTCACTTCATCAGATTTCTCGGTAGAGGATAGAGAGAAGGCATTCAGAATTCTTCTGAACACCAGTTTCTGGTGCTTCTTCTGACTAATCAGGGAGTTTTCAGATTTGCTAACCATTTCTTTCTCTTTGAGACTGCCCCATTGATTTCAACCAAGTTTCCCCTAAAGCTGTACACTTTGAAAGCCTTAATTCACAAGAACATTACTCTCTTCTGCTACACATCACATAAAATACTTCACATGGAGCCTTCCTCCATAGAGGGAGGTATAATACTATGGGATCATCAGACCTCTGGATTAAAACCCTCCTAAGGCAGGGCTTCAACTTAATTAAAGACTGATTGACATACTTAACTCAAACTGCCCTGAGTGTGGCAAGAAGCTGAGAGGAACCCTGGGTGTCCAGCCAGTCTTTGCTTCCACCTTTATCACCACGGCAGAACTTACTAAAGCCACCTCAATTAATTTCTTTTTAAATTAAAGTTATTAAGGCAGAACCTTCCTAAAAGCAAAGTGATGTTTCAAATGATGCCATCTAAAGCTTATTATCCAAAGTGAGTGTGGTTTACAACGCACCTTTTTCTTTTAAATTACTAACTAACTAACTAACTAACTAACTAACTAACTAACTAACTAACTAACTAACTAACTAACTAACTAACTAACTAACTAACTAACTAACTAACTAACTAACTAACTAACTAACTAACTAACTAACTAACTAACTAACTAACTAACTAACTAACTAACTAACTAACTAACTAACTAACTAACTAACTAACTAACTAACTAACTAACTAACTAACTAACTAACTAACTAACTAACTAACTAACTAACTAACTAACTAACTAACTAACTAACTAACTAACTAACTAACTAACTAACTAACTAACTAACTAACTAACTAACTAACTAACTAACTAACTAACTAACTAACTAACTAACTAACTAACTAACTAACTAACTAACTAACTAACTAACTAACTAACTAACTAACTAACTAACTAACTAACTAACTAACTAACTAACTAACTAACTAACTAACTAACTAACTAACTAACTAACTAACTAACTAACTAACTAACTAACTAACTAACTAACTAACTAACTAACTAACTAACTAACTAACTAACTAACTAACTAACTAACTAACTAACTAACTAACTAACTAACTAACTAACTAACTAACTAACTAACTAACCAACCTACCTACCTACCTACCTACCTACCTACCCTACCTACCTACCTACCTACCTACCAAACTACCTTTAATTGCTGTGGTTAAACTCCACAACTATGGAAAATCCATCAGCTGTTGTTCTCAGAAGTGCATAAAATCTGGTCATTTTGCTCTCTCAAAAATATTTTCCTTTGTTGTTTATTAATTTCCTTATGCATTTGCAGAACTACATAAGAAATATAAAGAATGTGGTCTTTGTCTCCCTTAGTGTGTGCTCTCACAGATGGCAGGAATAATCTTATATTCTATTCACAAATATTGCATTCTACCTGCAAACCCTGTGATGTCTGCACATGTGCCCTAAACCCTCTTCAAGTGAATTCAAAGAATTAAAATCCTTATAGGCTACACTTGGCAGAGATTGATTAACAATGTTTTAATTGTAGACCCTGTTTTTCTTAGAAGAAAAGGCCATTGCACTGGATCACAGAGGGGCAACTCGCTCTGGGAAATGACAGGTTGAATACGGTATTTCTTTCTGGTTTAATTCCCTCAAATGTCTGTAAGAACATGTATTCCCTCCATGACAAGTCCACCCTCAGAAAGCATTTAATCACAAACATAACACTGTCTCTTCAAAGCACAAACCCTCTTTGCAATATCAAACAATAATCACAAGAGAAGTGGATTATAAGACATAACATACTCTAATTTAAATTAACATTACACCTACTATCCCATTTTAAAAGTTGCTCTAAACAGGTGAACAAACCTGGGTTTTTTTGACCACTGAGATGGTGAGGGGCTTGGGGCACCTGACACACAAAGAGAGGCTGAGAGAGCTGGGGTTGTTGAGCCTGGAGAAGGGAAAGCCCAGAGGGATCTCACCCATGGAGAAGGGCTGCTCCAAAGTCTGGAGTCCAGCTCTTCACAGTGGTGCACAATGAAAGGACAAGGGGCAATTGGCAGAATTTGAAATAAAGGGAATTCAACTCCAACATAAGAAAAAACCTTTTTTACTGTTGATGAGAAAGATGCTGGGAATGGGTTGCTCAGAGAAGTTGTGGACTCTCCCTGCTTGGAGATGCTTAAAGTCAAACTGGACCTGCTCTGACTGATCCAGGAACTCCCCTTCCTTCAACAGATCCACTTGGCAGAGGGGAAGAGTGTTTGGGGTTTGACTCCTATTTGCTTAATTCCATCCCTGTAAGGAGATTCCTGGCACACAGCTGGGAACATTTGCACTGTGCTGGGACACACTCTGCCCTTCATGTGTTTGGTCAGGCTGCAGGTGAATACTCAGCAGCATTTCTGTGTGCTTGATATTTTCTGGTCCAAAATTTCCAGTCTCAAAGCACCTACATTAAGCAGTTCATTCCCTTTTCCTTATTACCCTCATCTATTAATAATCTTAGGCTTCAAGAATGGGAACATTCAGTATTTTCCCTAATGCAACACTCTCATTCAATCCAGATTAGATTCCACTCCTCCACTGTTTATTTTAAGGTGCAGTAGAGAAAAAAACCCACAACATGTAGAAAATAAAAGACTGTTTGTTTAAGCCTGTGGCGTATTTTGTGCAGAAATTTTAATTCATGCAGAAGAATTCTTAAAGACCTCTTTGTTATTAAGGTAGAGCCTCAACACTTACCATGTCCTCATCAGTCTTGTTCCCTGAGCCTGTCTCCTCTCCACAGTTATTTACTGAGGAAACAAGATCTTTTCTCTGCAAAAGCTAGAAATTTTTCTGCCCATCCCACTTTCCATCTTTGCCCATCCCACAGTGTTTTGTTTTTTTTGATTTCAGTAAAATATCTGCTGAAAATCTTTGGGCTCCCCAGTTTGCCTGTAAACTTTTTTTTTTCTGTTTTTTATTTCCCTAGTTTGGTGCTGTATGAGACAGAGCCCAAAGGGACTGCTTGAATCATGAGGTTTTGTCTGATGCTGCAGACAGATTGGGAACCATCTAGAAGCTCCATTTCCAGCTCAGCACTCACCCCAAAGCTGTTTAAAATCTTCACTCTCATGCTTACCCATCTCATTCCCTGGTTCAATTTACTTGGGGCCAGTTCATGTTTATTTTCTCTTTTGTCAAGTCAATGCTTTGCTCCAGGAGCTCAAATACCTCTCTAATTTACTTGCAGAAGTCACTTAGGCCTTTTTCCCCTTAGATCTAATTTTGTTGGACTAAACAAACCAAACTCTTCCAGCTTCTTTGTGTGAAAAGCCTCTTTTTTGCCACCATAATGGCCATTCTCCACATCTGGTCTCGTTTGGATTTTAATTTTTCAGATGCAATACTGAGATCTGGATACAAACACAGGACCATTAATACTTCACTCTACACTGGCAGGACTTTCTGTTTGAATTTGTCTGGTTCTGAGCTGTATCACAAGCTTGTTTTTTAGGAATTTAATTTTCTTCCCTCTCATTTTCAGCTGGGATCTGTTCAACATGCATGCTAGTTCTATGGATATTCCTTGGATATTTGAGAGGGCTGGGAAAATGTGGGATTTCTTGTTTCCTACATTGTGATCTTTCTTGGAGCCAAGCTGAGTCTGGAGAGACCCTCATATTTAAGCTAAGAAAAGCCAAGTAGGGTCGAGTTTGAAGCCAACTTGTGAATCCTTTGCTCTTCATAATCCCCTGCAGACATGGATTCTGTTGGATATTTCAAAATAACTGAGCAATTATGGGCATAGTTCTATGAACCAACTTAGCATTTAAACACAGTCATTCAAGTGACACAGCTCAGAACTGTTATTTTAAAAGGCTTTTTACATATTCTTGGCCACATTATTTGTCATGACTGGTTTTGGAATGCTTATCCTTAACAGTTCAGAGTTCAGAGCTTTGGCCTTTAATGATTAAATAGTCATGGTTCCACCCAAAAAAGATCTGCTCTGATCTCAGCACAGCCCAAAAAGGTCCTGTTATTGTTGGAGGTTGAAATAAATCAGGTGGAGTCAGGATTGGGTGTGACACAGGACTGGAAAGTGCAGTGTTAGAAGAGAAAAGCTCACCTATCCCCATTGGAAACTGAGAAGAAAATCTATCAGAATGAAATGTAAGCAAAATAAATCAGCTTCAGTACAAAATATGTGCACAATAAAATTCTTAATCTCTTCCTAGATGTGAGAGCAGCATTTCAGGCACAGAATCAGCGTTGATGTCCTGAATGCTGCAGCAAGGGCTTGGTAAATCATGGAGGAATAATCCAGAGGATAAGGGATTTCTGGTGTAAGGGGCAGTAAGGAAAAAAAATGAGCTGAAACAAGAAGCAGCACGAGATTGATGTCTAACCCTGGAAGGACTGGGAGTCTCCTGCTGCTGCCAAGATTCCTGGTGAGCCAAGAGGAGATGTGAAGGAGATGTCCCACAGCCCAGAGGAGTGTGGCTGCACGAGTGACCGTGCGGAGCAGCACACGAAGGGCAGAGGCTGCAGCACAGCACAGCACAGCCAGTTTGCAGGGATTTCTCCTCAGTCTGCTGGCTGTGTCTTCTCCTCAATCTGCTGGCTGTGTCTTAGAATCATAGAATCATAGAATCATAGAATGGATTGGGTTGGATAAGATGTCCCAGATCATCAAGTCCAACCCTTGGGCCAACTCCAGTCCCGTCACCAGATCATGGCACTCAGTGCCACGGCCAAGCTCAGCTGAAAAACCTCCAGGGATGGGGAATCCACCCCCTCTCTGGGCAGCCCATTCCAATCCCTCAGCACTCTCTCTGCAAAGAAGTTTTTCCTGCTCTCCAAGTTCAATTTGCCCTGGCAGAGCTTGAGCCCCCCGTGCCCCCTTGTCCTATTGCTGAGTGCCTGGGAGAAGAGACCAACCCCCACCTGGCCACAACTTCCCTTCAGGCACTTCCAGACAGTGCTGAGGTCACCTCTGAGCCTCCTCTTCTCCAGCACAAACACCCCCAGCTCCCTCAGCCTCTCCCCACAGCACTTGTGCTCCACTCCCTTCTCCAGCCTCCTTGCTCTTCTCTGGCCCCGCTCCAGCCCCTCAATCTCTTGCCTCAACTCAGGGGCCCACAACTCAACACAACACTCAAGGTGTGGCCTCCCCAAGGCAGAGGCCAGGGGAAGGCTCACTGCCCTGGGCCTGCTGGCCACGCTACTTTGGATCCAGGCCAGGATGCCATTGGCCTTCTTGGCCACCTGGCCACATTCTTGGCTCCTCTTGAGCTTCCTGTCAATTAGTACCCTAGTCTTCTCCTCAGTCTGCTGGCTGTGGCTACTCTGCAGCAGCTCTAGAAGAGTCATCCAGGGATTCTCAAGGCGTGTGGAATGGCAGTTCTGAGCAGTGGGGTTGCAGGCAGGGATGAGTTACACAGCATTTGTCTGACAACGAGAAACAGGACACAGAGGGGGAAGAGGTACTTTCAGCAGTTTTACTCTGGGTTTCGTTTTCTCTCTGCCCTGGAAACTTTTGATCTGATACTTCTGCAGAACAGGAACTGGAGTGTCACCCTCCTTGGTTTCTTCTGTGTGCTGGACATTTTCTGCAACAAAATACTCTCCCAGCAGCTGGCCTGGCCTGCAGGGCTGGGGAAGAGGCAGTATTTCCTAAGGGCTCTCACTGAAGTAAAATACTGATCTCTTCATTTTGTCTTTATGTTTTTATGCCTGAGGTTGTTACAGACTGAATTTCATTTTTATTTCACTATCTATCAAATAATTTTATGGGCACAGTCTGCAGTGGGATAGTGTTTTGCCATTCAAAATTTAGGAATACAGTAAAGGCCCCATCCAACTTCCCAGTAGAGTCATCAGCACCAGCTAGAGAAGAAAATCCTGCATATGTTTTCTGTGTAGGATTTATTTCATTTGTGGACACATTAAAACATTTATTCACAGTTTAGTCTCATGAATTTGAACACTGGAACTTAAAAAAATGAGAAAATATCCTCCGTTTATGCAAATTGTGATAAGATTATTTTTAATTTAATTTTTTCCAAAATATCATTACTGTAGTATCTAAGATACAAAAAAGATATTCACAAATCAAAAATAAAAAGAATATTTACTTGGTTTGACAGGCACATTCCACCTGAGGAGCTGTCAATCTGACAAGTGTGTCCTGCATATTATAATGAAACTGAAGCACAGTAGATTAAACGACACTCAGAGACTTCACACACCTTTGTAAAATTTGTTAATGAGTCAATTAGTTAAAAGGAAAAAAAAAGAAAACTAATCAGCAAACAAAAAACTGTAAAGGATTAGGAGGCAAAACTCTTAATCCCAAAACTTGTCTGAGAAGGTGAAATATAAAAGAAGTGATGATCATGGAATGGTTTGGGTTGGAAGGGACCTTAAAGATCATCATATTCCACCCCCTGCCATGGGCAGGGACACCTTCCACTAGACCAGATTGCTCTAAGCCCCGTTCAACTTGGCCTGGGACACTTCCAGGGATGGGCAATCCACCATTGGGAACTGGGGAAAATCCACAATTTTATAACACTACACAACTTTAAAATGATACATGATGTTACAGTTTAAGCTGGCAAAATGCCAACTGCCTGGTACCCAGTCAAAAGGTCCACTCCCAGAGAAGGAGAGTGAGGGAAAAAACCAGAAATGAGGCTTTGGACATGGTGAAGTTCTTATATTTATATAGTGAAGTGGAAAGCTTAACACCAACTATGAAATAGCACATAGTGACAGGAAACAACAACAGGCTCACCGAGGTCGCCCCAGCTAACAAGCAGAATTCTGAACCAACCAAACCTCCTCCCCAAAGGAAACCTCCCAGCAAGAGGGAAAAAGGAATTAACAGGAATATGCTCACTTCCCCAGGTAAACAGCCACACAGACCAGCAGTAGCAGGGCCTGATATCAGCAGTCAGGGAGCAGGAACCCTCCTGGTCCCAAACATGGACCGAAAGGGCAGAAACTCCTCCCCCTTGGCTTGTTATACTCCTCGACGCTTCCTAATGATGTCAGATGATACGAAATACCTCTTTGGCTGCTTAAGTCAGATGATACCTGTCCCCTCTAATCTGCGTCACGTCCTTTGAGGCCTGCTGAAAACTGAGACCTAAATGGGGACCTATGCTGACTAGAGCCAAAACTACTACACATGATTTCATAAATGAGTTTCTCTGAGCTGTCTCACACTTTGTGAACATGCACCAGTGTAAATCTACATGACCTGTGATCAAGTAAGGCAGAGTGAGTGGATGTGCCTGGGCAGGACAAGGTGGAGGTTTCAGCAGTTCTCACTATCCTTGAGCCCATAGACACTTCTGATATAAATGGACTCACTTTGGTCAAGACATGACCTGGAAACTTCTACCAGCATCCTGTTGTATTGTCCCTGTGGCTGAGTAGCAGAGCAGTCTGGGAGCAGATATTCTGGAGTTTGGTATATGGGGCAGGAAAACGCCACACCAGTGACTTAGCCAAGCTCCTGGAATTGTGCTAAAGCTCTCCCTTGACTAGCCAGGGAGATAAAAAATAGCATGAATTCTTCAAGAAACTATAACTTTTAAAGGCTGAGTTCCACTTGGTTTGCCTTTAAAATGTCTGCTCTAACTCTCAAAGATAGTTGGGAAGGATCTTTCCAAGTCAACAACATTATCATGTTAAAAAAAGCAACCAACAAAATACAGTTATCTTTACTGTGGGTGAGTTGCCATTCTGTTCTGTAA
The DNA here is from genome assembly GCA_013396695.1 of Sakesphorus luctuosus. Lineage (NCBI taxonomy): Eukaryota > Metazoa > Chordata > Aves > Passeriformes > Thamnophilidae > Sakesphorus > Sakesphorus luctuosus. The sequence continues at coordinate 193,318 of VWZD01011096.1, forward strand.
GACTCTCACTCAGCAAAGGCCTCTGGTACTTGTTGACCCCAAGCATGTGCTTTAGGCTGCCATAAACTGGAGCAAAGGACCAGCACTGTCTGCACTTTTGGCAAGCTCAGGCACCCCAGGCATGAACCCAGAGAGAGGACACAGTCAGAGGGACAGAGATTACAGGCTGGAGGACCCACTTCAGCAACACACATGTCAGTCCTTCCCTAAAACTCATAGACACTCGAAGCAAAAGGAGGAGATGGAGGCCATCCTATAGGTGCAGACTGTGGTGCTGATCCCTCATGGACAGAGGGACAGCAGCCAGAAGGAGCCCTGAGAGCTCATGAGTTATGGGTGTGGCCACGAGAGCCAGGATGGGAAACATGTCTGAATTGTTGGTGTGGCCATGAGAGCCAGGATGGGAGACATGTCTGAGTTATTGGTACATCTACAAGATCCAGGATGGGAGACGTGTCTGAGTTATTGGTGTGGCCACAAGATCCAGGGTGGGAAACACTTTGAGTTATTGGTGTGGCCATGAGATCCAGGGTGGGAAACATGTCTGAGTTATTGGTACATCCAGAAGATACAGGATGGGAGACATGTCTGAGTTATTGGTGTGGCCATGAGATCCAGGGTGGGAAACAGGTCTGAGTTATCGGTACATCCAGAAGATCCAGGGTGGGACATGTGCTGAGTTATTGGTGTGGCCATGAGATCCGGGGTGGGAAACATGTCTGAGTTATTGATACATCCAGAAGATACAGGATGGGAGAGACATCTGAGTTATTGGTGTGGCCATGAGATCCAGGATGGGAAACATGTTTGAGTTATTGGTACATCCAGAAGATCCAGGATGGGAGATGTGTCTGAGTTATTGGTGTGGCCATGAGATCCAGGGTGGGAGACGAGTCACGTTGCCGATCTGTGTGACTTGGCAGCCTCCTGCTCGACAGGAGCTGTGAGGCCTGTTGGGGTTTTCCACCACCCTTCAGATCCTTGGCTGTCACATTAATCCCCTTTTAAATCCAGCCTCCCTTCTCCAGTGATTGACTCCTACATCTTTTTTTCCTCTCTCGGAGCAGCCAAGCAGCATCCTGTGCAGCTGAAAGCTATTCAGCTCTGGGACCAAGCACACACTGTGAGGGAAGCTCTTTGCCTTTCTTGGTGGTGATGGCCAAATATGTGTGTAATGTGCTTAGTCTTCACCAGCCCACACAGCAAGAGACCCTGCTCCTCTCTTGAACTTGAGTGTAACATGCTCCCTCCACCATCGAGCAGGCCAGCTCTAGACTAATATTTTCTGTACAGTTAATTATGACAGGACAAGTGCTGTACCCCTGTGGAAATTTGCCCACTTGAAAAATTGCCTAAAAATATATCCTACAGTAAATGTTTCTCTGCATGATTAAGTGTGCATGTGGACTGTACTGTGCAGAGGGTTTCCCAAAAGCAAATGTCTCGCCTAAGTCTCTTGGCAAGGCCTCCTTGTTTTTTTAACAGTTTATCAGCTTGTGTGTTATTATTTACTAATGGCAGGAATTACTCTGTCATTCCTTTTCAAACTGAAATGTCCAACTGCCTGTAAAGATGAGGGACCATAAAGGTAAAGAGTGGAGGATGAGGTGAGGCAAAGAGTTTTGTTGTCAAGAACAAAAATGCTCCAGGGGTTGAGATACATTCTTTGTGCTATGAAAATTGGGGTCAGTCAGTTCCTTCTTTTATCTCAGCCTTTGTGCACTCTGTTGGTACCTCATTGCTGGACTGTGGTCAGCTCTGTGCCATGGGACCTGATGCACTGACCACAAGCAATGAATGAATTCTGGAGCAAAGGCAATGTGAGATCATCGCAGGCTGTCACCACTGAGCAAAAGGTCAAACTACTGAACATGTGCTGCCATGAATCATAGAATCAGGGAATCATGGAATCACAGAATGGCCTGTGTTGGAAGGGGCTTTAAGGATGATCCAATTCCAAATTCTCTGCCATGGGGTTGACTAGACCAGGTTGCTCAGAGCTCCATCCAACCTGGCCTTAAACATAGACAGGGATGGGGCAGCCACAGCTGCTCTGCCCAACCTGTGCCAGGGCCTGCCCACCCTCACAGGGAAGAATTTTTTCAATATCCAATCTAACCCTACTCTCTGTCAGTTCGAAGCCATTCCCCCTTGTCCTGTCACTCCAGACCCTTGGAAACAGTCTCTCCATCTTTCTTGTTTGTTCCTTCAGGTCCTGGAAGGCCACAATGAGGTCACCCAATGAAGTCACCCTTCTCCAGACTGAACATCATTCCAGCTGTTCCAGCCTTTCCTCCCAGCAGAGCTGCTCCATCCTCTGCCCATCCAGCAGCTCCATGTCCTTCCTGTGCTTGGACACTCCAGGGCTGGAGGCAGCTCTGCAGGTGAGTCTCACCTGAGGGGAAAGAGGGGTGGAATCCCCCCCCTGCCCTGCTGCCCACAGTGCTTTGCATGCAGCCCAGGACACACAGGTGGCTTTGGGGCTGCCAGTGCACATGGACAGCTGTCCTGCTTTTAAGACAAGGCAAATCTTGCTCCTCAAGATGCTGTTGAGGCCCCATTCCAGAGCAGGTCTGGGAGCTGAATCATTTCTTTTGACAGCCCTGAGCTGCTGGATTAGTCTAAGTCTTGTGTTAACCTGCCCCTGCAGAAACTTCCTGCATGTGCAGCATTGGAAGGGGTCCCACTGCCAGCTGGGCACAGGGTTCCACTGAACACCTGGCTCAGCTTCCAGAAAATGCTGCCTTGGGCTCTGCTGCACTCGATGCCTTGCAGATTTCTCTAAGAGAATATTGTGTAGCTGGCAAAAACAAACACAAGAAAGAAAGGATGGAGCATTATTTGCTTTTCAGCCCTTTACTGTTTGCCTCTTCTTTTCCCAAACTGGCAAAGACACCTTGCCTTGGCAAAGATGTGATGTAAGGATGGAATGTTACTGCACTTTTGGCAAGCTCAGGCACCCCAGGCATGAACCCAGAGGAGAGGACACAGTCAGAGGGACAGGGTTACAGGCTGGAGGACCCACTTCAGCAACACACATGTCAGTCCTTCCCTAAAACTCATAGACACTCGAAGCAAAAGGAGGAGATGGAGGCCATCCTATAGGTGCAGACTGTGGTGCTGATCCCTCATGGACAGAGGGACAGCAGCCAGAAGGAGCCCTGAGAGCTCATGAGTTATGGATGTAGCAACATGATCCAGGATGGGAAACATGTCTGAATTGTTGGTGTGGCCATGAGAGCCAGGATGGGAGACATGTCAGAGTTATTGGTGTTCCCATGAAATTCAGGATGGGAGANTTACAAGATCCAGGATGGGAGACGCGCCTGAGCTATTGGTGTGACCATGAGATCCAGGATGGGAGATGCGTCTGAGTTATTGATGCATCCACAAGATTCAGGATGGGAGACGTGTCTGAGTTATTGATGCATCCACAAGATTCAGGATGGGAGACGTGTCTGAGTTATTGATGCATCCACAAGATTCAGGATGGGAGACGTGTCTGAGTTATTGATGCATCCACAAGATTCAGGATGGGAGACGTGTCTGAGTTATTGATGCATCCACAAGATTCAGGATGGGAGACGTGTCTGAGTTATTGATGCATCCACAAGATTCAGGATGGGAGACGTGTCTGAGTTATTGATGCATCCACAAGATTCAGGATGGGAGACGTGTCTGAGTTATTGATGCATCCACAAGATTCAGGATGGGAGACGTGTCTGAGTTATTGATGCATCCACAAGATTCAGGATGGGAGACGTGTCTGAGTTATTGATGCATCCACAAGATTCAGGATGGGAGACGTGTCTGAGTTATTGATGCATCCACAAGATTCAGGATGGGAGACGTGTCTGAGTTATTGATGCATCCACAAGATTCAGGATGGGAGACGTGTCTGAGTTATTGATGCATCCACAAGATTCAGGATGGGAGACGTGTCTGAGTTATTGATGCATCCACAAGATTCAGGATGGGAGACGTGTCTGAGTTATTGATGCATCCACAAGATTCAGGATGGGAGACGTGTCTGAGTTATTGATGCATCCACAAGATTCAGGATGGGAGACGTGTCTGAGTTATTGATGCATCCACAAGATTCAGGATGGGAGACGTGTCTGAGTTATTGATGCATCCACAAGATTCAGGATGGGAGACGTGTCTGAGTTATTGATGCATCCACAAGATTCAGGATGGGAGACGTGTCTGAGTTATTGATGCATCCACAAGATTCAGGATGGGAGACGTGTCTGAGTTATTGATGCATCCACAAGATTCAGGATGGGAGACGTGTCTGAGTTATTGATGCATCCACAAGATTCAGGATGGGAGACGTGTCTGAGTTATTGATGCATCCACAAGATTCAGGATGGGAGACGTGTCTGAGTTATTGATGCATCCACAAGATTCAGGATGGGAGACGTGTCTGAGTTATTGATGCATCCACAAGATTCAGGATGGGAGACGTGTCTGAGTTATTGATGCATCCACAAGATTCAGGATGGGAGACGTGTCTGAGTTATTGATGCATCCACAAGATTCAGGATGGGAGACGTGTCTGAGTTATTGATGCATCCACAAGATTCAGGATGGGAGACGTGTCTGAGTTATTGATGCATCCACAAGATTCAGGATGGGAGACGTGTCTGAGTTATTGATGCATCCACAAGATTCAGGATGGGAGACGTGTCTGAGTTATTGATGCATCCACAAGATTCAGGATGGGAGACGTGTCTGAGTTATTGATGCATCCACAAGATTCAGGATGGGAGACGTGTCTGAGTTATTGATGCATCCACAAGATTCAGGATGGGAGACGTGTCTGAGTTATTGATGCATCCACAAGATTCAGGATGGGAGACGTGTCTGAGTTATTGATGCATCCACAAGATTCAGGATGGGAGACGTGTCTGAGTTATTGATGCATCCACAAGATTCAGGATGGGAGACGTGTCTGAGTTATTGATGCATCCACAAGATTCAGGATGGGAGACGTGTCTGAGTTATTGATGCATCCACAAGATTCAGGATGGGAGACGTGTCTGAGTTATTGATGCATCCACAAGATTCAGGATGGGAGACGTGTCTGAGTTATTGATGCATCCACAAGATTCAGGATGGGAGACGTGTCTGAGTTATTGATGCATCCACAAGATTCAGGATGGGAGACGTGTCTGAGTTATTGATGCATCCACAAGATTCAGGATGGGAGACGTGTCTGAGTTATTGGTGTGGCCATGAGAGCCAGGATGGGAGACATGTCAGAGTTATTGGTGTTCCCATGAAATTCAGGATGGGAGACGTGCCTGAGCTATTGGTGTGACCATGAGATCCAGGATGGGAGATGCGTCTGAGTTATTGATGCATCCACAAGATTCAGGATGGGAGACATGTCTGAGTTATTGGTGTGGCCACAAGATCCAGGATGGGAAAAGCATCTGAGCTGTTCTCAGTGAGCAAACTCTCAGTGTAGATCTCTGCCTTTTTGAAGGGCACAAGACAAGCTGTGTGAACACGAGAGTATCCCCTGCCAAAGCAGGTTCCCATAAAACCCCTCTTGGTGCGCCTTGTCTTGGTGCTCTGAGCTGGATTTCTCTGAAGACAAGAAAAGACTATTGCACTTGCACCCTCTGAGACAAATTAACACAATTCCACTCTGTGCTCGCACAAGAGCTACAATTCTGTGATCTGCCAGGGGTGTAGCTCAGTTAACCTCGGGAGCAGAGTTTTATAAAGGTGCTAACTGGTGTTTCACGGTGCCCCTGTGGTGTTTCGCTTTCATACGAGGCCTTATTTGGAGAAATGCTGTGTGAGCATTTGCAGCAGCTACAAGGGCTGTTTGACCAGCCAGAATGGCTCCTTTGGGCAGTATTTTGGGAAAATAATATTTAAAAATTGCACTTTATAAAAGTTCCAAGGACATACACCCTGAATTGTTGAACGTCAGCATAACACCCATTTGAGCAACATTCTTCTCCTTACTCTACATTGTGACAAAAGGACATAGAAATCAGAAGGAAACCAAACTGCAAAACTTCATACAGTGACACTTTTTAAGAGGGTTTTCACCGTTTTCTATATATCATGAAACCCAAATTTTGAGGTGGGGTGTTTTCATTTTATTTTATTGAACCCAGGGACACCTCTTACCAAAAGTAAATGTATTAGGCTTTCATAAGTAGCTACTGCCAAGGGGGAAATGGTGTGTTCCTTCAGGGTGTATCCATTCAGAGCTTTTGGAAAGGTTTCATGAAAAGACTCTGTTTGTGTTCAACCTCCCGACCTGCCCCACACCTCGGTGCTGTCCCTTCTCACAGTGGATGTACAAATGGAATCCTGCAGGCTGCTGTGTAGTTTAAATCATGTTCCATGGGGATTCAGAGGTCCTCAGGGCAAGGAGAAAAGACGAGGAAAAGAGAAGACTGTGGTGATGGTCCTGACTGTATTCAGTGAGGCTCCTATAGACCTGGATTCTTCTCTCAAGTTTTAAAGGCCTGTCTTTGGTGTCCTGGCTATATTCCCATCAGCCTTTCTTCATTTTTCAGCTAAATAAGCTGAAATAATTCCTCATTTCCATCTGTTTGCCTTTGTTGTATCCTGTTAGGACTCCATCTGTGAGGTGAGGAGCCCCCCTGTGATATCCCAAATGCAAAAAGGTAGCAAAAGCCTTTCAGTTCTAGTAAATGTTATCAAAATTTTTGCCTTGTTCTGGAGATGGAAGAATAATGGGACAAGAATCTGAGAAACCAGACACTGCAACCAGGGCTCTTCTGGGTTGATGGGAAATTTCATCCCAAACTGCAGAACACTTGCTGAGGTGGCATTAGAGAAAAGAGGATTTTCTTATGAGAAGTTTTGGTGGCAACAGCTTGCAAAGATTTAAGTGGGACTTTGTGTCATCCAGAATTACCTCAAGCACTGAGCTTTCTTTTGACTTTGCTGGTAGCAGGAAACTTTCCCAGCCAAGTGGGTTTAGTTCCTTGCATTGCTGCTGCTCTTCCTTTGATGGATGATCTGCTCCCTCACTTCAATGGGCTCTGTGGCATATGCAGTGCAGGTCCCTCTGCTCTGGGCTTTCCCTTTTGGGGCTTTGCAAGGGGCAGTGCTCCTTCTTCACCCTCAGATCTTGTTAACTAGTCCTTAGTTGGAGGTTAAACCAGTTTTCCTGTTGAAATGCTCACCACTTTTCCCTGTTGCTTCATACTTGAAGCTCTGTGGTGTTCTTTCTTCTGTGGGTTTTTTCCTGTATTTTTTTCCCTTTTTTTATTTTTTATTTTAAGTCTGCAGTCAGGTCAGCATCAGGACCCTGTTAGCAAAGAGGCCTCAATTTCCCCAGCCACTCTCCTCAGGTGTCCCTCTCTGGTGCACCGTCTGCCTACTGGCCAGGAGTTACATCTAAGCTGGGCTTGGGGACCTGCTCCTTGCTCCAGCCATTCCTTGGACACCTCCAGGGATGAGGACTCCACCACCTCCCTGGGCAGCCCCTTCCAGTGCTTCCTGCTGTTCCTGACTGACATCTCAGATGAGCCCTGGTCATCTCCTCTTCATGGAGGAGCCCCACCCTTGCTGCTCCCTGGCAGTCATTCCTTCTCATTACCTTCTGATCTTTCAAAACAGTGTTATTGCTATTATTAAGCTAAGAAGAGAAAACTGGAACAGAACTCTGAACCCAATCTGACCTTGAGATCATCTGGATTCAAGAATTTCCTTATTCTTTGGATGGATCTCTCCCAGCAGATATTGGGCCTCTTGCCATTACTGCCTAAACGATTCTCAGCTTTTGGGGAAGTCTTCATGGAGGAGGTTTTTATTTTAAGACCTACAGAATTTCCTTCAGGATTAATCCATGGTGCCTACCTCAGATCCAGGATCTCACAGTGTGCAGGCACAATTCCAGGGAATCACTGACCATCAGTGCAGGACAGACAGGACAGTTGAATTACTGTCACAACTGGTGGACCAACCATAGGTTGGTTCCTGGCAGAGATGACCCTCTGAGAATGTGACCTAAAAGCAACAAGGATAATTAAAATCCTAATAAAGCAAGCTTTGGAATGGGCTGCCCAGAGAGGTGGTGGGTTCACCATCCCTGGAGATTTTTAAAAATAGATTGGCCGTGGCACTGAGTGCCATGATCTGGTGACGGGACTGGAGTTGGCCCAAGGGTTGGACTTGATGATCTCGGAGGTCTTTTCCAACCCAATCCATTCTATGATTCTATGATTTGTTATCTCTTGAAGTCATTGTAAATTGCAAACATCTCTGAAGGAGGAATAACCTGTTTCCCATTCAGACACAGATCTCCTGGAATGATCGGGAGGAAAGAGAAACTACAAAAAAAACATTCTGGACAAAATACATGCTTGAGTAGCTAAGGTGTCTCCATCCTCTGAGCCCCAACAAAAGAAGAAATAAACCCTAATTTAGTAAAAGCCACAAGACTTCTGTTTCTCCTAGAAAGAGAAATATGGGACTATTTCTATCTGATATTTGTTACCCAGGGCTGAAAGATGTTCAGGTGTCACGGTGAGATCTCTGAGGTATCTTCAGACACATGCGAGAGCAAGTTGTTCTAAATGTTTTCATTATCTCTGAAGTTATTCCATTATCTAACAGAATCTTTGTAAATATATCTATTTATTATTACAGTGATGCTTGTCTAAAATTTCAGAAAATCTTTTAAAATACCTCTTTTAAGACATTCATTGTAGGATTAGAAGAACCATTGGAACTGCCAGAGAGGATTGAGCCATTTCAAGGTCCCCAGTGCTGGTGTTTCTTACAGTGGTTTGGCTTTGGCTGTAGGACTAGATGCCAGTTGCCATGCCAGGCACAGACCATTCCCCAGCTGAACACTTGTCAGGCCTCAGAGGATATTTGGGCATGATTTGCATCTTCTGTAATAATTACTGCAACGACTTCTAAAAATGTCATTAATTATAAACTTATACTTTTACACAAATGTGTGTTCTTAATGCAGAGATCTCTGCTGGTGGATCTCAAGGAATACACAACCTTTTGTTTCTAAATTATATCTATCCAGATCAATAACAGATAAGCTTGTTAACATTTTGTTTGGAGCCTAAACAAGATAAGTAGGACAAGTATTTAAGCCACCATCAAAATGAGCATTTATTGGTAGTGACAACATACAAGAGATGACATTTATAAAACTTCTTGTCCCTTCCCCCAAACCAATAATGAGATTCCTCCAAGCCCAACTCATGTACTGAAAGTCCCCGTGCTCCCTTGGTGCAGCCCATGAGTCCATTCTCCAGAGATTTTTTCCCTGCATATCTTAGGAGAGGTAGGTTCACTTCCACAGACGGAAACTAAAAATCTGTGGATGGGGAGAGCAACACTCCAAAGGCCATGCTCTTTCTTGTGGCAAGGATATCTGTTCGTGGTAGATAGGAATGCTTTGCCTATGACAATGTGACCTTTTAGTTTCACTTCTGATGCAGAAGAGCTCCCTCAAGGTCTTTTGGCACCTAATCCATGTTGAAATAATTTCAAGTCAGGCATGTAAATATTTTGAATGGCCAGGGCCCAAATTTATGCTTGTTTGCAACTCTGATGTCTTCTCCATTTATACAAAACCTCTCAGTATAAAACTCAGTCTTTGCAAGCCAGTAGTGGCTGATAACAAGTGGTACTAAAGCAGTGAGGGTGAAAGGCACCTGGGTGAACAGAACAGTTATATTAGTCATATCTAATCACCAGCATCACCTCTTGTCACCAGACAGAACCAGCTGCCAGCAAAGAGATGTTTCACATTTGCCAATTAGATTTCCAACTGTATTAAGAATTTTTAGATGGTAAGAAAGGCAGTAAAAACTGGAATCTTGAAAAATATTTGTATGAGGGATTTCCCTCTCTCCAATTCTTGTCCCAGCTGACTCTGCCAGGAAGGGCCTAAAATGTTCAGATCTGGAGGGTGAGTTTTAGCCCCTTCTGCTAAACACACCCCCATGGGTTTGACAAGACTTGGAAAAATGCTGTTTAAATCTGCCTGCTGCAAGAAATTAAACAAATAACTCTGATAATGGGAATAACCTCGAAGACAGTGTATTTCTTGGTGACCAGAACAGTTAGAATAATTTACTCTTGTATGAAGTGATGCAGCTGGTAAAATATTCCTCTCTTCCACATGGAGAGAGAGACATGGCTGCAGGAAGCAGTTCTAGAAAGCCCTTTGCATTCCCCTGTGGCTTGTTTTGCTAAATCAGTTGCAGCAAAAGGAGCTACTCCAAATGGTGCAGTTTTCCTGTCTTGGTTTATTTTGTACTTGTTCAATAAAATAGATTCCAGAAAACACAGGGTTGTATAATTTTTAATAAGATTCGTTAAAAATAGCGTGGCTGTGGCGAGAGGAGTGACCAAAGGAAGTGATTTGTTTCCTGTGATCACTCCTTCTCCTTCACCAGGGACTTCACCAGCGGGCAGAAAATATTCACTTTATTTAAAATTCACGGCAAACAGTGAGAGGGTAGCAGGGCTACCACAACTCTCATAAATTACACCCAAGCCTGACCCTTCTGGAAGAGGAGGCCTCACTTTGCTGAAGGACTTTCAGAGTTTGGTGCTGCTGCCTCCGACCACAGTGGGACACAAAATCCACATACCCTCTGGACATACCCGGAGCAGGAGGAGGCTGAGCCAGATCTACTCATCCAAACCTCTGCAGAGGCTTATCCCGGGAAGGAAGCCCTTGTCCACAGTGGTTCCTGCCTGTTCTAGGGGGAAACAGCATGTGCCTTAATGTGGTCATGGCTCCCAATATCCCACCCCTCCATGGAAAACCTGGCACTGTCCCCAGGAGTGTCTGTTGCCCTGCCTGCCCCAGGTGGGCTCTGGCAGAGCCTCCAGCCTTCCCTCCCACCAGGAAAAGCAGGAAAGCTGCTCCTGGCAAGAGCAGAGCAGCTTCAAATCCATATTCTGCCCCTTTGGAATTGCTATGTGACTGATATTTCTCATGCAGGATTCCAGTAAACAGCAAAACACCTTTTTACAGCCGTTCTGTGAAACGGAAAAGCTGAGGAAGGTCCTGCGGAGAGCGGTGATAAAATAATCAGCACAACAACCCACATTCCAACTGAAAGCAGCTGGTTTGGTGCAGTTCCTCCCCCTCAACTGGGGAAGCTTGCTCCCATATCCAGAAATGATCCTTTTTTTTGTTCTAAAAGACTTTTCTGTAGGCCATTTTGCCAGATAGCTTGGCCAGTTCCTCTGCGCTCAGTCCGTGTTAACAATAACAACAGCAACAAAACTTTACAAGATGTTCTTTCCTCTTTGTCTGGAAGGATTAACAGTTCAGCCAAGGTCTGAGCAGCCCCTGGCTCCAGAGGAGAAGGACTCCAAGGCACTCAGAGGGAGCAGTCCCAGGGAGAGCCTTGCTACCAGAGAGGGCTTTGGGGGTTGTTTTTTCTCTGTGCCCACTCAGAGCAGCACCAACCAGTGCCCAGAGCACAGGATTGGGCTCTTGTGCTGTTGGAGGAATTCACTCTGAGGAGTCCTCTAGGAAAAGCAAAGTCTGGGGGGCAGATGGACATGCCAACATTTTCCCCTGCAAATCCACTTCTATGCGCCTCGTTAGCGCCAAAGGATTGAAATAGCAAAGCTTTGGAAAACTGTTTTGTCCTTTGGAACAGTCACAGAATCACAGAATCAATCAGAGAATCACAGAATCACAGAATCCTTAGGGTTGGAAGGGACCTCCATCCCAACGCCTTTGTGTCCCATCTCTGAGCATTTGAGTTTAAGCTAAAAGGAAGAGCAGATGTCATTCAAACCAACTGGAACAAAAGCACAACTCTATCAAACTTATCTCTGGACTGTTTTAGCCCATCACTGGCAGGCCCATCCCATGAGTGGGGCAGAAAAGGACCCATTAGCCTGGAATCATGAGGTCAGGAGGAGGTGATGAGGAGGACAGAAGAGCTTCTTGCTCAAACAATGCACTAAATGAGATTATTTTTCCCCCTCTCCTTGTCCGTGAGAACGCAGAAACTTCTCTTTTAAACATTTCCTAGGCAGAATATAAACACACAACCTCAAGGCCATAGGTGCTGCAAACACTTATGTCTCTGCTTGGCTTTACTCCCATGGGATGCTCCCACTGGAGATCCAACCCACACCACGTGCTCGCAACAAACAGGTAAGTGGAGTCAAGCAGGTGAGTCCATGGATCAAACTGCCCTTCCAAGGAATCCTAACTGAGCTGGCTCACAAGGAGGCAGGATTAGTCCCTCATTCTTCCTGCTCACAGGCTGGATTTTCACCTTTCATGCTCCTCCTGCAGTAAAATCCCCTGCTAAATTTAGAACGCCTTTTTTAGGAGTTGTTTTATGAACACACACACACAAATTACATTGTCAAATAAACACAAATAAAAAAAAAACCAAAAAAGCAGGCTCTAGAAATGTCATTTGTGAGGCGTCCCAGCTATGTACCACTGGCTCAGTTACTTGCCATCTGAACATCTATTTTTCCAAGTGTTTAAGAAAAGTGATGTGTACATTTTTCATGTGTAATTAGGCAGCGTAATGTGATCTCTTTCTGCAGTCAAGCTGCCATGTGCCGTAGCCTCACTGAATAGCTTCCAGATTTCAACCCAATCTCTTCTGTCTAGACTCTACGTTGCTATTTTTTTTTTAGTTCTTTTTTTTTTCCCCTTGCCTAGCTTAAAGCAGACTCCAATATAAAAATGCCAAAACCAGAAGGTTTTGTCCCTCTTTCTCATAAAGACGTGGGACAGATCTGGGAGGCCCCGCCGAGAGCTGAGTCCCAGACTTTCATAAGACATGTGTCGTCTGAATCTGACATTAAAGATTGTGCAGGCATTTCAACAGGTCAGGCACACACAGGGGGGGGAAAATGCCCAAAAATATGGTTTTCATTAAGAAAGTGAGTATTTTTAGAGAGGTGTGGTTCAGCTCAGATGAAAAGGGACGAAAGAAAAATGAAGGCGGCGCGAGAGATCCCCAACTGCAACATTATTTATATTGCTGTTGAAATGCAGTGTGTTCTCTTTATAAAGCTGCTTTTGGGAGCGAAATAATGTAGACCCTGCCAGAACCAGGTGCATATCATGTAGATTGTTTATAATCCAAGTTAAAGGATAGCAGATTTATACCACAGAGAGCTCTCCAAGGGGACTTTGGAGTCTAAGTGTACTGTCTTAATCTATACATTACCTCCTCAACAAAGCAGTTGTCGTGAACCAAAACATAAAATACACTTTCAATGAATTCACAGATAATTCCAGAGAATTTTATCTAGTGTGATGTAGTTTGAGGCTGCTTATTCTGTTCCCAGCTTTTTATTGGACTCTAAAGTTATTTTATTTCTGCGTCAAGAGAATGAAAAAGATCAGAGAGGGCTTGTTTCCACAGAAAGATGCTTTTGTGCAATACAAGCAAAAAAAGCAAGGTTTTCCCTGGCTTGCATTTCCACCACCTTGTCCTGGGATTTGCTGCAGTTTGCACGCACTGCAGTGGCTCTTTCTACCCAAAGCAGAAAAGGCTCTTGTTTTAGCCCAGAAACAGAGTTGTGCAAACATTCCCCCAGTTTTTTTTCTTTTCATTATTATTTTTCCCCCAGTCTTATCTTTTCATCTCTGCTGTTATAACACCACACTTTGAGTTTTCCTTTTGCTCTCAAGAAAATGGTCATTGTTCCATTGAGAACATGTCCTTCTGCCTGCTTTTTGTGTAAATGGCAGATTGCTTGGAAAAACAGGAATGCTTTCACTCCTTTCTGAAGGGAAACATGCAGTTCTTGCTAAAAATTCCCATGCTCCTGCAGAACCAACTGTTCTTTGCATTAAAAAAACACCCACCTACTTGAGCAAACTTTTCAATCCATTGGCCCAATTTTTCATTATGGTAAACTATGAAATGCTTGAAACGGTTGAAATAACTGTGCAAATACTTTCTCATATGTGTAAAAAGGAAACTAAACCAAAAAATACCTGTCCAAAATGTAGCTCGCTGTGAAATTCCCAATTATGAGAGCAGACAGTGTCCAATTTGATCATAGAATCACAGAGAGGTTCAGGTTGGAATGGACCTTAAAGATCATCTTGTTCCAACTGCCCTGCCATGGACAGGGACACTTTCCACCCCAGGTTGCTCAGAGTCCTCTCCAGCCTGGCCTTGATGATTGTGAAACTTTTTAAATTACATTTTAAGCACAGTTAGTTTTTTTTCTCTTGTGTCAGGTCTCTAAAATGATCACAGGAAGTGGTTTTCATCCTTCTGTTTCACAGAATCACAGAACCAATTAGTTTGGAAAAGACCTTTGAGATCATTGATTCCAACCTAATGGTAAGGCCTCATTTCACTAAAATAGGGATATTCTGAGTTCTACATCATGTCAGAATTTTGACACAAGGGCTAAGGTGAGTGTTTGCAAGCTTCACATCACTGGTAACAGCTTTCTTCACAGAGTGTCTATTCAAGATTGTATTGATTTCCTAAGCCTTAAAGCCAGATGGGACCAATTATGATAATCTATTCTGTTGAATGGTAGCAAAGACTGTAGGATTTCTTACAGTTGTTTTGTGTCTCTCTCTTTTAATCATCTTTTCTAGACATTCCTCTTAGTATTTTCAAGAATGTGGAGGGCCCTGTCCTGATCTCCATTCTGCCCATGAGCATCACCAAACATATATGAGTCAGATTTTGAAGGACATGGAAGTGTTGGAGCAAGTCCAGAGGAGGCCATAAAGTTGATATGGGGAATAGAGAGCCTTCCCTATGAAAACAGGGTGAGAGAAATGGGATTCTTCACCCTGGAGAAGAGAAGGTTGGGTGAGACCTCAGAGGACCTTCCAGCATCTGAAGGGGCTACAGAGAAGCTGGAGAGGGAATGTTCATGAGGAACTGGAGTGACAGGACAAGGGGAAATGGCTTCGCACTGGCAGAAGGCAGGGACAGATGGGCTATTGGGAAGGAATTCTCGGCTGTGAGGGTGGGCAGGCCCTGGCACAGGGTGGGCAGAGCAGCTGTGGCTGCCCCATCCCTGGAAGTGTCCCAGGCCAGGTTGGACAGGGCTTGGAGCAGCCTGGGCTGGTGGGAGGTGTCCCTGCCCATGGCAGGGGGTGGCACTGGATGAGCTTTAAGGTCCCTTCCAACCCAAACCATTCTATGATTCTGTTATTCTAATTTGCTCTAAACCTGCAGTGTCAGAAACAGACTTCAGGTGTGAGATGTCCTTTTGAACACTTTGGTTTTTGCTAAGAACAGTGCACCTGAATCTGGTCCTCTCATGACTACAAGCATCTTCCCTCATTCTCCAGCTGCTTCAAGGGCTCAGACACAAAATCAAGGAAAACGTGTCCTTTTGTGAGATAATCAAAAGTTTTCTGAGGCTCCAAGTCAAAAAATAGTGGGGCACCACCAGGTTATTTTTTTCATGTGACAGAACAAATAGACTTCACTTAATCCAGTCCAAATAGCTGGTCTGAATAAAACATGTTCTTTGCTTTCCATTATCTCTGAATATCACGGCTGAAAGAAACATGTAACATACAATCATGGAATCATTAAGGTTGGAAAAGACCTCCAAGATCATCTATTCCAATCTTTGACTGATCCCCACTCTGTCACCCAGACCAGAGCACTGAGTACCACGTCCAGTAGAGAAAACTGAGCTGAACATGACTGAGGGTTGGGACATACAGAGCATGTGCCACCAGCCAGGCAGGAATGGGGACCTCAGGTGCTGTCTGAGAAGCATCTGCCATGGCATGTCTGTCCCCATACACAGAGGACTCCCCTCCATCACCTCCATCACCTCCATCCCCAAGTGCTGCCACCACAGCTGCCACCATCAGCTGCTTCAGAAGTCATTTCAGCAGCTGAAAGTAGGGGGGGTGGGTCCCTCCCGGGTGGGTCCCTCCCTTCGCTGTGGCTCATCCAGAGGGTGATTCAGTGTCACAGCCAGAGCTGAGTCACCTTCTGCATTGGCCTCTCCCTTCCTCTCCAGCCAGCAGAGAGGAGCCTGTGCTGAGGTACCTGCCTCTGAGCCCGGGAATTCAGCAGAGTGAGCTCTGCCCTGCCTGCACACTACATGGATGGCATTTTTAGGGTGTATACGCGACTTGTTTGTTCTACTGCCCCAAGGTAAGTGTGAGAACAAACATGTGTTGGTGTGTCTGTGTGTGAATTTGTGTGCATAGAACTGTAGCTGTGGAAAATCAGATTTATCCTATTGAGATATCACTGAGGTTTTGTAGCTGTAGGTTCTGGGAGAGGCTGTTTTTCTGCCTCTGGCTATAATTCAAGGTATTTCTCTGTTGTATCATAGAGCCAGTCAAGAATTGCTGCCGAAAACTTGTGTTGAGTCAGGAAAAAAAAAAAGGGGAGGTGGTAAAATCAGGTGATTAAATATGAGGAGAGCTGCAAAGAGGTAGATATAGAGAAGTATCACCTTTCTTAGAGCCATGTGTATGGAGGGCTGCTAACAAAGCTGTATGTACAGCAATACAGACAGTGATGTATGAATACAGGGCCAATTCCATAGACCTGAAGGTGAAATTTAGTTTTTTTCTTGGTGCCATGACAAGTGCAGAAAACAGAAGTGCAGATGAATGTATAGAAGAGAGCGATTATCATCCCTAAATTTCAATCCTACAAAAAATTTACTTCTCTGATGTTGATTCTCTGTTGGGTAACACTTGCATTAAGCTGTGACATCCACAGAGATCACCATACACCAAGTAAGCCAAGGGAATGCCAAAATGTAAAGACACGAGGAAATAATAAGCAAACAACTATATATATTTAAAATTATTAATTTCTCTCTATTGAAATGTAAAGTTTTTATTTCTGATCAGACTTGTCTTCATCCATTATTTATTGCCAGCTTTTTTACATTTAAACACCCATTCTGACCCAAATAATTTTTATATCATAGAATCATGCAATGGTTTGGGTTGGAAGGGACCTTAAAGATCACCTCATTCCAACCCTCCTGCCATGGGCAGGGACACCTCCCACCAGCCCAGGCTGCTCCAAGCCCTGTCCAACCTGGCCTTGGACACTCCCAGGGATGGGGCAGCCACAGCTGCTCTGCCCAACCTGTGCCAGGGCCTGCCCACCCTCATGGGGAACAATTTCTTCCCGATATCCAATCTAACCCTGCTGTGTTAGTTTGAAGCCATTCCCCCTTGTCCTGTCACTCCGGACCCTTGCAAATGGTCTCTCTCCATCTTTCTTGTGGCTCCTTCAGCTCCTGGAAGGCCACACTGAGGTCCCCCCAAAGCTTCTCTTCTCCAGGCTGGCCAATGCCAGCTGTGCCAGCCTTTCCTCCCAGCAGAGCTGCTCCATCCTCTGCCCATCCTGGGGCCTCCTCTGGCCTCTCCAGCAGCTCCATGTCCTTCCTGTGCTGCCCCCAGGGCTGGAGCAGCTCTGCAGGTGGGGCTCACCTGGGGGACAAAGGGGCACAATCCCCCATGTCCTGCTGCCCACTGCCCTTTGGGTGCAGCCCAGGGTATAATTGGCTTTCTGGGCTGCAAGTGCCAGTGCACATTTTTAAGCAGGAAAAACAACCCCTAAAGATGAAAATAAAGAAATTATTTTGCTTCCCTTTTAGCCCATTGCTCAGGAAACCATGGGACTTGTTTTAATTTGATACAGCAATCCTGAATATCTGAATATCCCAATATCAGCAGACACTGGTGACCAATATTCCATTCATCCAAATACCTTCTCTAACCACACATTTAATCAGGTAAGTTCCAGTGTCTCTCCAAATGAAATCCTTTCTTTTGCCACTTTGAAGAAGAATTCTTCTTTCCTTCCCTAACTAAAAATGATTCCCTTCATAGGAAGGACTTCATAGTCTTCTCAGAGACTCCCAAAATGATACTGGTGTCCAGTCTGTGACTAAAAATGCTGTAAAAAGGATCCTTTCTGGTCCTTGAATAGTAGTTGTCAATTCATATCTAGGCAACAGGATGTGTCTGTATAACTGCTGATCTCTCCAGGTTTAAATGTCATTTTTACATAAGAGAACCTTTATTAGTGAATGCCATCCACACCTGGGAGAGGTAATATTTAAAAAGGTGTCCTCTTTTTGTTGCCTGACTAGTCCCTCCTAAATGGTATTTTCAGAGGAATAGTGTTAATCCTTTCTGATTTTACTGAGGAAATCAGGTGCTGGAACTGCATTTTGAAAGTGGAAAAAAAATCTCCTCTTGACTCCTCTTGTTTCACATAAGAGGGATTAAATATCATTCATACATGCATTGCATTAATAATTATGATGATTAATGCTATGAAGTTTTCACTAATATCCTTAATTCTTCAGTTCTGTTGAATTAATTGGTTGTTTAATCTGAAGAGAAGGAGGCTCAGGTAGGATCATATCAGTCTCTACAACTACCTGAAAGGGTTGCAACCAGGTGGAGGTTGGTCTTTTTTCCCAAGTAAAAAGGGACAGGAGAAAAGAAAACCTGAGGAGGTTTAGGTTGGATATCAGGAAAATTTCTTCACTGAAAAGGCAGTCAGGCACTGGAACAGTCTGCCCAGGGAAGTGATGCAGTCACCATCCCTGGAAGTCTTCCAAAGATGTGTGGAGGTGGCACCTGGGACCATGGTTGAGTGGTGAACATGCGTGCAGGCTAAAACCAGAGTCAGCTCTGCACCCTTCAACTGGTTCAGTCCTCAGTTCTCCCATTAAGAGGCTGGAAGCTACCCGAGACTGTGCTACATGTTACATGATAAACGTATTTTCATAGGCCCACTGCTTTGAAATAAATAAGGAAAAAGAGCTGGTAATATTTTTTTCTTTATTCAGATATGAAAATTTGTTATTTTTTTATCATTTGTTTCAAACTTGTACTTTGAAAACTGTGTTTGAGGAGATGGACAATGATGTGAATGCTTTTTTTCTTTCCATATGACACTCCTGAGCAAGAGGCAGAGCTTGAAGACCCATTCTCCACCTGCTCCTGTATGCAGATTTCCTCCTTCCTGGTGAGAGAAAGCTCCAGGATCAAGTCTTCAGCATGGATCCTGTCCCTGCACAGGGCACCAGGGCCAGCTTTGGGCACAACTGCTGTGACAGAGCAACTTGCTGTGAGCAAACAGCTCCAGGGCCATGGGAACTGGATGTGGAAGGGACTCCTCAGTGCTGGTTGGTGGCACAGCAAGGGGTGCTTCAGCCTCTCACCTGGCTCACCCTCCATCCCTTTCCTACCTTGTGCTCCCATTGCAGAATAAACAACTTGCTTTCCACACAAACAGGAATATTTTAGGTCATATGTGCGGGGGTTGAAGGATCAGCAGAGGACTGTTTTTTGGGCAGTGCTGTGAGAAGACAATGCAGAGCAGCTTTCCAGGTGGAATCTCACCAGCTCTCCTCCTGTCCTCTGTGGTGGTGGCTGCTTTGCTGTGGGGCTGCTGACCTGTCAGCTCCACCTACCAGAGACTGCACAGGACGTTCCATCTGAAGGTGATGCAGCCACGTGGACACACCCACAGCTGGACATGACCCCTGATGATTTTGCTGCAGCTTCTCCAGGAAAATATAGGATTTTGGGAGCCCTGCTATGGGTGCTGCTCCTGCAGCCACATGTGGGTGTAGCAAGGAGCTGTGACAGCATGCTCAGTGTCCCTCTCTTTGCTCTGTTATTTAATAGGAGTTTTTCATCACACAGTTTTACAGAGCAGTTTGTGGCTGTCGTGCTACTGGAAGCTGCTGTGTGTGGTGTACAAAGTGCCTGATAGGTGCTGCAGGACCCCCCCAGCCCGTGTGCCCTCCTGGCTCCCATCCTGCCAGGCATCTTCTGGCCCCAGGAATACCCTTATTGGAATATCTAACCACCATAATGCTCCCGACCAGGGGAATCTAAACACAGCTCCACCAGGAAAACCTGGTGCCACCAGCACTTTATAAGGATGAAACTGCTTCTGGCTGGAGTCTGTTTTGGGGATCAACTGGGTTTGGGGGCTGTCTCCTGTTAGATTTATGTTCTCTGAAAAGTTAAGTACATTAGTGTGGGTAATCTCACTCCATTACCTTCTATAAAACTGAATCTGTGATTTCCTCCCTGGTGAGCATTTACCATAGCAAAATAGGCTACTATTTTCATATTTAACTCATTGGTAACTCATAAAACCAGCTCAAGTTGTCTGCCCCAAAGAGCAGAAGCTTTGGGACAGGATGGAAGGTCAGAGCTTTTACAAGACCTGGCAGTGTTGGTGCAGTGCTCTCAGCATCACCTCTCACTCGCCCTCACATCCCCATCACATCCCTCCCCCTGCTCCTTTGAGATCGACAAAATTCAGAAATTTACAGGCTTCTTAAAAATCTGAGATGAAGCAATTAAACTTCCAGACTGGAGGATGTGAACCTTTAAAGGCCCTTTGCAGAATATCAAAAGAAAGAGAGGATTATATTTAGCAGGTGTGACAGCCCACGCAGGACATTTCATTGCACAAAGGGCTGACATGAACCAGGAACCAATACTTAAATTAATATAAAACATCTTGGGGGAAAGGTGTTTTCTTTTCTTTTTTTCTTCAACATTAGGAAATCATAATGCTTTCTGGCTTCTTCAAAAGCAAAAGGTCCAAATATACAGGAGTCATCTGGCATGTAAAATAAAAAGCATGGGGAAGGGACACATACACCTAAAAATGCTTTGGATGAGGTTGGGAGGCAAATGCTGGGGGACTATAACCAAGAAATACAGTTGAGGTTTTTCCTCTCCTGCCTCACCTGAGGCTTGGCATTGCTGCTTTCAAATCCATGGGTTCTCCTTCCTCTCCAGGGCAGGTTGCTCAGGGCAGAGGGGCAGGATTGGGATGTGGTGCCCCAACCAGGTCTGTGTGTACTGTTGGAGCATCCCCTCTCCTGCCACCTCTCCCTGTCACTTCCCTAAGGCCTTGGAGTCACAACCCTTCATTACAGGGGTGCTTTATTCTGATCACACCATTTCTATTCCTATCACACCCTCCCAAGCCCTGGAGTGGAAAACTTGAGTCGGTAGTTTTGTGGGGAGGCGTCCACAACTTCCTCGCTTCATTCACTGGTGCGTGTTCCTAATTTTAACCAAACTGCTCCGTTTTGATTTTCCTAAGCTGTGGATTTAATGTCCAGAAGCTCAAGTTGTTTTCACACCCACTCACTGAGTGCCACTGAGGAGTGATGCTGCCTGTCCAGAGCTGCAGGGAAAGTGAGGTGGGCAGCACCACAGTCCCCAATTCTGCACCCTGGTCTGTGGGGAAGGAACCTCACGGGCTCACCAGGACACCTCCATAGGTGGATGCTGCTGTGGCAGAGGGTGCTCGGTCCCACTTCTGGGGGTATTTTGCCTCTTCACTCTGATAATTTGTGCAGAAGGTTGTTGCTCGGGACCCTTGTGTTCTTAGTCACCCAAAAATTGTGCAGAGGAGTAAAAAGCCCATTTTTCTGCTGTGGCTGCTCAGACGGAGGAAGGTGTGTGGTTGCCTGGACCCTTTGGCATCGAGAGAGTTAAAGGTCCTCAGCACCCACCAGCCCTGGTCTAGGCAGTGTCTAAAATCAGCCCTAGACCCGCTTTATTTTTTCCTTAAAAACAGGAAATGGAGCCCTGAAGGCTTTTTAACTGGAGAGAGAGAGAGTGAGGAGGGGGTATGTTCGCTCTGCCCATACCCAGCCCTGAGCCTGACCCAGACTTGGGGGTCTGCGTGTGTGTTTTTTTTATTTCTACTTCTTTTTTTTTCCCCCTCTATTATTTTGGCAGACTTTTTGGAATGTCTGGGAGCTAAGGGCTTTGCTTCATGGAGCAGAATTCTGAAGCAAGAAAAAGAGAAAGTTATAGACTAAACCACAGAAATGTAAACATGTCTGCAGCTAAAATAACTCTACTTTCATTGAAAACACTCCTCGCTCACAATCAGACTTCTGTGTGTGCTATGCTCAATAAAACTGCATGCTAATAGCAACCAATTAATACATTATGTAGCTCTGCTTTAAAAAACCGAGACGCTTTTAATTATTTTTTTTTTAAATTATTATTATTTTTAATTAAGGGACTACTGGGTTTTCTGTCCCGGACGGTGGCTCTCGGCGCTGATCACTGGGGAGAGCGGCGGGCGATGCCCGGCAGTGCTGCGGGGGCCGAGGGGTGCCCGGGGAAGGTCGGGGTGAGACGGCTGAGGGGAGAAGCGCTGCCCCGCTGAAGAGCCCAGGGAGGGACGGGACGGGGCGCACCGCCCGCTTCTCCCCGACTCGCCCCCATCCCGCTGGCATTCCCCGCGGGAGCGTGTGCGAGGTGAGTGCCGCTGCCACGGTCGGGACGCCCCCGCGGGCGATGGGGTGCTCAGCCCCCTCCGTTTCGGCCAGACCATTCTCTTTTGCCCCCTTCGCCCCCCGGCCCCGTTTCGTTTCGGTGAATCGCCTTGTTTCTCTCGCTGCCCTCCGCGCTGCCACCTGGGGAGAGCCCAGGCTTGGGCTTCACGTCGGGTCCCCGCAACAACCGCACGCTTGTTCTCGCCCCGTAAAACCCGCTGCTGTTCCCCGCGCCGGGAGGCGACGAGGCCCGCCGAGCCAAGCCCCTTCGAGCCGTGCCGAGCCGAGCCGAGCCCGGCTAAGTCGAGCCAGCCGACCCCCGGTCACCCCCCCGTGTCCTCCCCCGCAGGTCCCGCTCACCTCCAGCTCCGCCCGGCCCCTCCCGCCGCCCTTGCGGAGGGGGGAGGACTCCGGCGATCGGGGGGGCATTGGGGGGTCCAGAGCGCCCCGGGGGGCGCCGGTGCCCGGCGGGGCCGCCTCGACGGCGGCGGGGGAAGCGCCGGGGAGCGGCGGCGGTCCCGCTCGGCGATTGGAGAGAGAGGAAGAGGCGCCCGGAGCCCGGGGCCAGCGCGATGGGCTGAGCCCGTCCCGACTGAAGTGACTCACCGCAGTCGGCAACGCCGCCGTCCCCTCGCCCGCTCCCTCACTCCCTCCCTCTCTCCCGCCGCCGGCGGCCGCTGCTTCCCCCGGCCCCGTCCCGTCCCGTCCCGTCCCCCTTCCCCCGCACCCCCCACTCGCCACC